>CM044444.1:63595332-63618696 GCA_024363595.1 Xenopus borealis
TTGACTGCTTAAATAAAGATTTACTGTATTTCAGATGTGTTGTGTGAGACTCCATTGGCTGTGTAACATTTTTAAGTGAAATTCTACTTTTTAATGTATTACTTGCTTAAAGGAGAAGGAAAGTCAAGACTTACTTGGGGGGTGCCAAATGTTAGGCAACCCCAAGTGATTGTAATGACTTACCTGAAACCCTGGGCTGGTGCTCCTATCTGCAGAGAACCGTACCAGCCCAGGGTTTTACCAGTGAGCACCATGGAGCCATAGACTTCCATCGTCTTCTATCTTTGCATTTCCTGGGGAATCGCTCCATGGTGCTCACTGGTGTAACCCCGGGCCTGTGCAGTTTTCTGCTGATAGGAGCACCGGCTTGGGGTTTCACGTAAGTCATTACAATCACTTAGGGGTGCCTAACATTTGGCACCCCAAAGTAAGTTTCGACTTTCCTTCTCCTTTAAAGGGGACCTGTTGCCATTATCAATAATTCCAAATTCTTTTCTATCATGTTAGTTGAGCAAAATACACTTTACTCACACTTTAGTTGTTATTTAAATTTTGTTTCCTTCAGTCTTGGAATTCACAATTATTATAAGCAGATAGGTGCCATTTTCTGACAAGGCAAGTTGTATATCACCCAAAATCTTGTGTTTGCACCAGAATGGGGACCTAATGCCCATGCATGGTACCATATACAATTATAGAGTATGAAATGGGAAGGGGAATCTAAGGCATGCAGTGACAGCCCGTCTCTATACCTGAGGCATAGAGGCGGGGCAGGAAATATATGATTGACAGCTGAAACTTTTAAATGAGTTTATAAAAGGCATGGATGTTTTGAAGAAAAATTATTTGGGTTTCATGTTTAATTTGAAAAGGTCTTTCATTATACACCTTTGTATGTGTGGGTGACAGGCCCACTTTTAAATAATTTTTTCAAAGTTAACGCAATATAATGATAAATTCCAGTGAAGAAAAGTAATATAAACTCCTCTTTAACTTGCACTGGGTATTAACAATTGGGATGAATGATAGTACTCAGCGCTACTGAGCGAAGCACTATCAACCTATTGGAATGCATGATAGACTGACACAGGTATTTCCTTTCCTGATTGAATATTTTCCTGACAATGTAGAAAATATTATGGGGGAAATTCACTAAGCAGCGAAAATTCGCTAGTGTTGCCTTCGCTAACATTTGCCGCACTTCGCCAGGCGAATTTTCGCCAGCACTACGCAAATTCACTAAGATGCGAATTTGCGCTCAGGGCGGCGAACGTTAGCGAAGTAGCGCTACTGTTAGTTCGCCAGGCAAAGCACATTCACGCTAGTGATGCCTAATTTGCATACGGCGCAAACTTAAGCATATAATAGAAGTATATGTTACAGCCACTACATTCCACTACACAAGCCCAGGAAACCTTTAATAAGTACAATAAAGTTTTCCTATTGCCCTAAACATGTGCCCACTGTATAGTTGAGTTGCCATATGTTAGGGAATGTAAGGGAATGCTGTCTGTCTGTCATTCTGTCCAAAGAAATTTTCTCAGTACAAGCTCTGGTGTCCCCAACCCAGTTGTGAGCTAATGTACTTAAGGTTGCTAATGAAAAAAAATATGAGTAATTCACAAAATGTTTGCAATTTATGTTTTTGTCATTAGCACCTGTCTGTTATAAAAAGTCTTACTAAAAAAATTATTTGGTGTTAAAAAAAGCATTATTTTAAAATGCTGTAAAACAAAAGCTCACAGTGAACATGATTACACTGCAACATGCAATTATTTTTGCTTTTTTTATTCCATTTATTTATTTTATTTTATTTTTACACTTTTAAGGGTTGGATTATATGAAATTGAAGTCTATAGAAGCCTTGAGTTAACTGGTGCTCTTTTGGAGGGCAACATCTTGCCCATGGAGCTAAAGTTTGATGTAACTTAGGTAGCTAAGGCAACTAGGTAACTAAGTTGGTCTCTAAAAATATATCAAGCGGCACAGATGCGGAAGTTACCTTTATATAATGCATTTTAATATGGAAAACGAATCTGACATTTTTTTTGTATTTAATTTGTTTCTGTATTGAAAATCTCAAAAAGATTGCTACTGTACTTGGTAAGGTCAGAAACAAAAAATGAAAAGTTAGTGTTTTTATGCTCTGTATTGCCATTTAATTTCCAGTACAGGTATTGGATCTGATATACAGAAACCTGTTATTCAGAAAACACCAAATTACTGGAAAGTCCTCTCCCACAGACTATTATGATAAAAGAATTAAAAAGTTTAAAACATACTTGCCTTTTCTCTGTAATAATGAACTTGGATAAGTCCCAAGTGTGGAACAAAAAAATGACTATTCACTTGATATCATTATGAAAACAAGTTGGCATTGGTTGTCTTGTACAAGGAACCTTAAGATGTATTTTTTGTATAGGAGCTTACTTGGCGAGTCAATAACAGCCAAAGACTGATGAAAGCGTGCTCTGTAGGCACCACATGCAAAAGGTGTTCTGACTATAACTTGTATTTTCTCCAGTAGCCAAAAAAAATCTTTTAAAGCATGAAAGGGGACAGGAAGATGTAGTCTGAGGCATGGTGTGTGCTTTCCTTTATAAATGGCAATTATGTGTGCAAAGGGTTGGAGCAAATAGATATAAAACTTTTTTAGCCTCACTTGCTATATTATTATAAAACTATAATTGCTCATATATCTGGTATTAATATTATTATTTGTGCCAATAGTTCTGTGGAAGTGTGTCATTTTGCAAAACATTACAAATTGGCTAGAAACAGTTCTGTTTAAGGGTTATTCACTAAAATTCTCAGATTTTACCAGAAACCCCATGCACAAATTTGGCTAATTTACTTACAATTAAGCTCGAAAAAATCAGATTATAACAAAAAACTAAAATTTTTGGAGTTGATATGCTTAACCTCAAATTCCCTCTAATTTATCAAATGTTTGAGCCAAAATCAGCGTCAAATACCCCAAGACTTCCAAAATTTGTGAGACTTAGAAACATCTTCAGATACTGTGATAGGAAAAAAGTTTTTTTCAAAATGCATCAGTTAATAGTGCTGCTCCAGTAGACTTCTGCACTGAAATCCATTTCTCAAAAGAGCAAACAGATTTTTTTCTTTATATTTCATTTTGAAATCTGACATGGGGCTAGACATTTTGTCAATTTCCTATCTGCCCCAAGCATGTACTCTGATAAACTTCAATCACTCTTTACTGCTCTACTGCAAGTTGGAGTGATATCACCCCCTCCCTTCTCCCCCCAGCAGCCTAACAACAGAACAATGAGAAGTTAACCAGATAACAGCTCCCTAACACAAGATAACAGCTGCCTGGAACAGCACTCAATAGTAAAACCCATGTCCCACTGAGACTCCTTCAGGAAAACAAACAGCCTGCCAAAAAGCAGTTCCCTCCTAAAGTGCTGGCACAAATCACATGACCAGGGGCAGCTGGGAAATTGACAAAATATCTAGCTCCATGTCAGATTTCAAAATTGAATATAAAAAAATCTGCTTCATGCTCTTGGTTATCAACCAATAGAAGGTACTTGTAGTCATACCTCTCTCAGACAACCCAATGCTGCCACTGGCATAACTATAGAAGAAGCAGACTCTGTGTTGCAAGCAAACCCATAGTCACGGTCATGGGGGGGCCTGATGTGCATGCAAACTGCCTGTCAAGGGCATTGCTATAGGTAAATGGGCCTTGGTTCATTATTTTGCATTATACACCAATGCCCCCAGTAGCCCACAGTAACCACTGATTTTTTTTATACTCCAACTACCTTGATCCTCTATGTACACCTTATGTCCTGAATATCAGTTGTGAATTTGCCGTTTTTCTACTTCTGTTATAAATAATCTACTTATTTGCCATTATCTGCCCAGTTGTTTGCTCCTCCTTAGCTTACCAATCCCCTCACATTGAAATAGGTCTGTGTGTGTGTGTGTTTGAGGTTTTTGCTAATAAACACCATCCATATCCTAGGGGCAGATTTGTCAAAATGGGAGGTTAGGATTTCTGACAAATGTGCCTATATTGTCTACTTCCAGTTATACATTCATTAAAAACATTAAAAAACAGAATCCAGTCCCCCATACAATGGAAACTTTATTTACAAAACAGATATCTGCTTATAATTACGATAGTACCAAAGAGGATCACAGAGTTACTGGCCAGACAGTCGGGAAGATAGATACCCTACACCACCAGAATTTTCTCTGTTTAGATACATTGGAGAAGGAGGATGATTCATTAAAAGCCTTTGGTTAATTGTTGCCATTTATCACTGGCAAAGTCCACAGCAGAGGTGACAAATGATGAGACATAGTCAGCTCCTGTATCATACAGCTCCCTAGAAACAGAAATGGAAAAAAGGTTAAAAATGAAGGAAGACAGAAAATGGAAATTACATGGATTGAAACACATAATACACTCCAATGTGGAATGGAGAAAAGGTAAAGGCTAAGTATACTGTATGACATGCTATAAGGGAAATATACTCTGAATGGCTGCTAGGATTGTGTTGGGAGGAATGTTTGGTGAAGCAGAGAACGTAAGCTGTATTGAACAATATAACAATATATCTGAGACTCACAGCATTCTCTTATGTAAGCATTACAGAATTTATACTGACCCCACACAGTCCAAGTTGGCAGTTTATTGGGCAGTGTATAGGACTCATGAAATGAGCTGTCAAAATCAGCCCCATATCTATTGTTTAAGTGAGGATCAAATTGGTGAGCTCAATCTGACCCAAACTAGAAAAACACCTACTCATTTGGAGACCTTGCTAAATGAACTGGCAGTGCATAGCCTGCAAAGAGAGAGATATTCTTGGGATAGAATAGAGAAAACAGATAAAGGGAAAACAATCGTGCCAAAATACAAGCAGAATAGAAGCAGATTAGTTGCAAAATCCTTTAACAAGTACTGTATATCATTATACATTCACTTTGCATTTTCATTAGACACAAAAAGGAGAAGAACTGCAACAACTGTTACTGTGATCACAGAGATATTTCTAAGGGAGAATGTACTGACAAGATATAAGTTACAAGTATAGGTTTTTAAAAAGTGAACTCTCACTTTCACTCACTGATAGTCATTGTGAACCTAAAATCTCATATAAGCAAGTAGAAAGCAGCCAAATTGTACACTGGCAGACTGTGTTGAGCACTAATTTCATTTATTGTGGAATATGCCCCTTGAGTGGCACTTATACAGATTATACACTGTGTTGCAGTACAACCAAGTCTAGACTGAAATTCAAAACAGGCACTGGCATTTCAGGTATGCTGAGACCCAAACAGCCCTCCACAGGAGCAACGAGTCATGGCTATCTATGGCATCTTGCATTTACAGCACTACGAAATAAGTTGGCACTATAGAAATACATGTTAATAATAAAATAATAAAGTGTAGGGGACAGCTTCATACAATTTGCATAATATATAATATAACATATTGATAATAATTATTATGGAGAATTAGTTATGTTTAGTAAAGCACTGTGAGGAATAAGAATAGCTCATTAAAGTATTTTTTTTAAGGTATCTCCTTACATGGCATTTTTAGCCAGTGGCAGGTCTTTCACCGTGTTCACAGCATCTGTTGCTTTACTGACTGCATCAGTGGAAAGCCCTTGTACATAGCCTATAACAGAGGATAAGATGGACTCCTCAGCAGAAACTGTGGACAAAGAACAAAAAGAAAGTCAGTCCTGTAAGGCATTAAGGGGAGTCAATCATTATTCTTACTAAAGGAGGAATAAGTCTCAGGGGGCAGTTTATTAGAGAGATGGGTTTAGTTTAAAATCTATTCTATAAGGCTATTGCTTTGCTGAGATATACTAAAGTTAAGAATTCACACTCAGCACATTTATATTATGGGATGCAAAATGTTAACCAAGGGTGAGCAGCAATGAATAATGTTTCCATGAAAGTGTAACTTCAGGTCTTTAACTGGACTAAATGATCACAAACTCTATTGGTTCTTCTAAAAATAAGTTATGGAGCATAAAACATACACTTGAAAAAGCAGATGTAGATGTATGTAAGTCAATATAGTGTTCTTAATTTTCTATATCTTATTCTAAGATTCTGATGTGGGTTATTCTTTGAACCTGGGCTTCTCTGTTAGGAAAAAGTAGAAACCGGTCAACTCAATATTATAATATCTTACCTGTACATACAGCCAAAAGGACAATAAAAATGGAGGCGGTAAGCAGCTTCATAATGTAGAATGTACGAAAATCTGTAAAGGACAGGGTACATTATAAAAAGGGGTCTTCTTTTATTTCCATAATACGCTAGGCATTAATGTTCATTTTATTTTGCTTGGGCACAAATATGATTATTATCCTTTATTTACATAGTGCTGACTGTTCTGCAATGCAATGCACAGATTATATATAAATGATATTGGTCCCTGTCCCAGTGGGGGAAGCACAAGTAATGGTAAAGTCCCTTGTGATTATTGTGTAGAAACTTACCTCCTGTTGCTAAACCCTGAGCTGTATGCTGTCTTTCAGAATTCAGCCCTCTGAGTTTTATAGTCTTCCCCCTCCCTTGCTGATTAAGAAGGGGGGGCGGATGCCAGGCAAACAAGGGGCAGACTGGTTGGTAGGTTTACCTAGTGGGGTCAGACTGACTGCAGGTGGAGCTGCAGATATCTGCCAAGGGGTGTGTATGAGAGACAGAAGGATCAAAACTGATAACAGTCAATCTCAAAGCACACATTGCGCAGGTCCAGACACAATTTATTATATTGCGCACTGTTTTGTTAAAAATTGCCTTATTAGTCTAGCGTGCAGAATGTCTGATAACACTAAAAAGGGAGTTTTTGTGGAGGTGCATGTCAATAGCAACATCAACCTGCTGTTATTTCAACCTTCTGTAAAGATGCAGAACATACAGTAAAAAATCAGTTCTACCTTAACTTCAGTTATAACGTTCCTGCCTGGTAACACTGGCACATACATGCTTTTATGAAAACAGACATACAAACTGGATAAGAAATAGAGTTGCCTTGAATGTCCTCTAATATACTAGACTGTATCTGTAGATATGACTTGATATCATAGATTGCTACACAATGTGTAAAAAATGTATATCAATGTGCTTGCATTTTATCCCCCCTCCCCACCCCCTCCCTTTTTCTTTCTGTACCCTTACCCCATGTTTGGAAAATAATAAACAGAGATTATACAAAAAAAGAAATAGAGTTGCCATCTGGATGGTATTTTAACGGTCTGGCTGATGAAATTGATGGTTGATCCCAATGTTATTAATAGGGAAAAAAGATAAATATATAGGAAGGTCGGTATTCTTTTCTAGAAAAGGTGGCAACCCTAATAGGGAACCTTTGGTTCAACAACTGCCACATAACTACGGCACCCTGACACATATATTTTATCCAGACGTTGCTGATCCCTGTCCCAGATTCCTTGTGTAACTACTCAGCTACAGTGTTTCACACTTTTTAGGACAGTGGAATATACAAGGCATGGATATGGATACATATTTGGGTGCCCTGTAAGCTAGATGATGCATTGGAGATGTAGATGCAGGCCCAGAATTTGGTGCAAAGACACAAAGGCCCAGGCCTAGGGCGGTAAGATTTTAGGGGTGGCATAACCCCAGTTCTTCTGCAAATGCGTGTGCTCGCGCGGAGCGGGGTACTAGGACCCTACTGGCCAAGGATGCCCAAGGCTGAAATCCAGGTCTTTGTAAATGTTTACTGTGTACCCGACTAGGATACAGTGGGCTATAGGATGTCTAGTTAGGCAGATGGCAGACCAGGAAAAAATGCAGATTATTCTGCAGGGTTTTTAGTTAATTTTGTGTATTCTAAAACAAGGCTAGGTTGGATCATTCAAACAGTAAGCAAGGGCTTAGCAGTACCACCTAAAGTTTGTCATTCAGGGTAACATGGATACTGTTTCTTTAATGCCTTCCACTCCCTTAGCTTGCATTGTAATCTCAAATAACCCCAAATATCAACATGCAGTACTTAAATTATAGCCAATCTTAATCATACCTTACCAAGGCTGAATTTTATAATTCTTGTAATAAAAATTGTATTTTAGTGAAAGGCAATACTTATTATACTGTATATACTATATATAATATATATATATATATATATATATATATATATATATTACTCATACTGATAAGTTTAATTTTATATTGTCTGTGCTTGTAGATTCCAGGTCAGACTTTGCTCCACAGAACAAGGATAAACTAATAGACTTTGACACAGACAGACCAATATCAACACCCCCCTACTCTCCCACCTGTAATGTGAGATAAGAGTCAGAACTAACACAGAAGGAAATAAGAAGGAGAAGCAATTAAACTTTTAAGGTGTTATAAGAAAGAAAGATCAAGGTGCGCTGCTCAGTTCCAGTCAGTAGACATATTCTAGGCCAGAGGGTTTGGTGGCAGTCAGTGACCATGTACCCTGTTATGGTTATTATTTTATCATAGATATGCCTGAATATGCTGATCATGAGTCTATTTTAAATCTACAATCTTTAATGATAAACTTGCAAACAAACGTATAAATCTGGCTGGTCAATGATATAATTTTCAAATAAACTGGCCTGGATGTTTGTGCAAAACAATTTGTTTACAGTATGTAAAGACATCATATCTGATGCAGTCATCTTGTTGTTTAAAGGAGAACTAAACCCTAAATATGAATATGGTTAGAAATGCCATATTTTATATACTGAACTTATTGCACCAGCCTAAAGGTTCAGCACCTCTGTAGAAGTAATGATCCAGGACTTCAAAGTTATCACAGGAGTTTCCCATTTTGGATTCTGTTAGGAGTGTCTGTGACACACACATGTTCAGTGTACTTTGAGCAGCTGTTGAGAAGATGAGCTTAGGGGTTGTCACAAATCATTAAGCAGAAAATGAGTTTGGCCTATTGTATAAGCTAATGCTACAGGAGCAAGTGATACTTTTGAGTTGTTTATATTTGGAGTTCCTGGGTCTACAGAATGAAGCAGCTATTACATCTCTATAGCAAAATCTTCTGGGAATAAACAGAATTGTTCCAGATGTTTCTACCTGTGTGTCTGTATGATTAATCACTGGAATCCCTCGTGCTGCTGCTCAGAGTTGTAGAGAGTAGAGCAAAAACTACAGCCAATTTTGCTTGAATATGAGTATGTGTCCTTACCAAGGTGATGAACACAGGACCCAGAAGCAAGATGGCAGTAAGCGGCCCCCATATGATAATTGGCCAGGGCTGTTTTAACCAAAGAGGTGCACCAGCTCAGGGTCTAAAGTCAGTGGGTACAATCACTAGGGTGGGGGGCCCCTAACCAGAGATTAAGCATTTTTTTGTCCTTTAATTGATACCTGTATATAATTTACAAAATTATTATTGCATGCTTGCAGAGTTTATACAAATATATGCATTATTGATCATTTTTAAAGAAAAGACAATGTTTGCATTTGGTAAATGCTTTGTCTACTCTTTACAAATTTGAAAAATTAAAAGCATCATGTACTAATGTTAGTAGCAGAGATAGGAGAAAATGTTGTGGGTTGTACGGTTTACAATGCTACTGTATACAGAAAGAGCCTGTGCATTTTCCACTCATCTATACTAGTGTGCTGCAGCTATTTGCTGGTAGCACTTACTTTGGAGCATGAGGTTAAAGGTAAAAACTATACCCTAAAAATGAATAGGGCTAAAAATGCCATATTTTAAATAATGATCTTATTGGACCAGCCTAAAGTTTCAGCTTGTCAATAGCAGCAATGATCCAGGAGTTAAAACTTATCACAGGGAGTCACCATCTTGGAAAGTGTCTGCCGCACTTACATGCTCAGTGGACTCTGAGCAGCTGTTGAGACGCTAAGCTTAGGGGTCGTCACTAATTATCCAGCAGAAAATTAAATTGGCCTGTAATATAAGCTGATGCTGATAGGGCTGATTATTACATTTGGATGTTAGCTGGTTTCTGTGCTGCCATGTAGTAATTATCTGTATTAATTACTAGTCAGTCCCTAAGCTCAGTAAGTGACAGCAGCACAGAGCATGTGAATCAGTGAATCAGCAGAAAAGAAGATGGGGAGCTACTGGGGCATCTTTGGAGACACAGATCTTTACTGCTAAAGGGCTATGGTTGCCTTGGGCTGGTACATAAGCCCAAAACATAATGTACAACATTTCTAGCTACTTTAGTTTAACTTTCCTTGTCCTTTAAAGTTGTAGGATGCTCTACCACAAGGGACACCTGTATCTCACACCTGCCTTAACCATTAGCAATTTAGCTCATAGGGGTTGAAGGGCTTTGCCCTTGGACCCTTATCATTGAGTCACAAGCAATTTTCCTGCAAATTACAGAGACAGGTGTAACCATAGAGGAATTCTAAGAAGAATGTTGCATTGTTGGTATAAATATGATAACTTGTGCTAATATTTTTCCCCCTTTTCCCCCTTTTGAGCCCTTAAATTCTAATGTCTATGTCAGAAGGACAAAATATGTGCCATATAATAGTTTGGATTTAGTATATAACCATATACAGGAAATGAGATCATTTTAAACAATGGTAAACTTGTGCGTATTTTGTGTCACATGACTGAGATTTCATTATGAAAATTGTTTGACCCCTGTATTAAAACATAAGGCAATGAGCAATAGTGAGAAACTAAAAATATTTAGAAGAAAATGTGGCATCCTGTATTAAAGTAAACCATAAAGGGGGTTATTAACTAAAACATGTTCTGGTTATTTTATTAAAACATTCGACCAAACTACCATCCATAATTTTACCTTATTTATCAATAAGATAACAACAACAAATAAATCGGCAACAGAAAAGACTCAATAAAATTGTGAAAACTATTTTGCTGATTTGATGCTGAATACTTTTTCAGATTATCGCCTGTAAACCACAAATTCTTCAGATTATTGTACAAAGCCCAGCAGAGATCACGAATTGCTGAAATCTGCTGAGCTGATTCAATGCGGAAGAGAGAGAAGGCTACTGCCCTTAGTAGGGTAGAAGTCAGCCAGTGGCTGCCCTAGCCTTAGGGATTATATATTACCTATAGTTATTTGATATAATATCTTTTTACCTAGATATAATAACTTAACAATGAACTGATCTAGGTGATGCCTAAAGTTGCCAGCATGGTTGGTAAGAAAAACTATGCTTGATGCCAATGTTATTAATTTGAAAGGAAGGTAAAAATAAAGGAAGGCTAGTATTTCTTTTTTGCAGAAAACATGGCAACCTTAGTTCTGCAGACACAAATCACATGACTAGGAGAGCTTTTCCAGCATAGAGTACTTAGATTTTGCCTGAGCTTATCTATAGTGTCTGTAGTATCATCTGTTAATATTCGAAGCTGCAAGTCTATATCCTTTCAGCACCCATAGGGCTTTGATAGGATTAGGTTTCATCCAAATGTATTTTACAATGACACTAAGCTATCCTACTTGATTTCTCTATGCTCAACTCTTTAAATGCAGGCTTTAGTGTATACAGGGTCATTCTGGCCTACTGGAGGCCCCACTGTGCTCTGGTCTGGGTGAGCACATCCATCATTCTGTGACACTGAACTTTTAAGTATTGTCAGCAGTGAGAAAAAAAAAGTTACCTATTATGAGTCTGTGATGGGGCTACAGCAGGAACAAAGTCAAATATTTTGTCAAAGATAAGCTAGAGAATGCATTGAGGCTGTTATTTAATATATTATTTAATATATACTAGTTAAGCCTGACAGGGTGAGTTTCTTAAGAAGAATTTGCACAGTGTAAATGGAAATTAAGAGATAATAGATTACCCAAAACAACTATATAATTTGGTCTGTATACAACACAGGTGCAGATTGGCCTGTACACTGCTGCCTGACTGTCTGTCTATCTGTCTCTCTAATTGCTTAATATACTCACACAGCTGCAATACACTGCAAGAGACAGAACTCAGGAAACACAGTTGTCCTTGTAGCATTAGCAGTGTCCAACTGAACCACATGGATACAGGAAAACTCCCGGTGGGCCCAGGTGTCAGTGGGCCTCTTGGTTCTAACAATTTGGCCTATTTCATGTTCATTCCCTATTTCTTTATGTGGAAAAAGAGGCTTAATAATGGAAGAATAGAGTATAGTAAGTAGATCTAAAAGAATAGGAGAATAAAGAGGTTAAAGGGCAAGGAAAGTGTAAAATAGAATAAGGCTAGAAATGCTGTATTTTGTATACTAAACATAAACATGAACTTACTGCACCACAAGCCTAATCAAACAAATGATTTATGCTTTCAAAGTTGGCCACAGGGGGCTGTCATCTTGTAACTTTGTTATACATCTTTGCCTGACACTGGCACTGCACATGCTCAGTATGGTCTGTGCTGCTTAGGGATCGTCATAAATGATAAAAAAACAAAGCTGCTTGAGTTCTGCATGGCTGGTAAGTAAGGTGGGGGCTACCCCTGCTGTTCATAAGTATCATTGTTTCCCTGCCAGAAGTTAGGGACCATCTGACAATTCCTATCCACAGCACTAAATGAAGGGAGAATGTTACTTCATACAGTCAGGTTTCTTATAAAAACGGTACACATTGGAGATAGATTTCTTTTTCATTAAAGAAAGTAAAAATTGGATTTTATTTCTTTGCTTTTCCTTGCCCTTTAAGTGTGGAGAGAAGGAATAATACTTTGGAAAGTTGGGGCCCTGGTCTAAGGTTTTCTGGTGGACCCCTGGTCTTAGGTTTTCTGGTGGGCCCCTGGTCTAAGGTTTTCTGGTGGACCCCTGGTCTAAGGTTTTCTGGTGGACCCCTGGTCTAAGGTTTTCTGGTGGACCCCTAGCATCCTAGTCCAACACTGAGCATTAGCCCTGGGTCTGTCTCTCTGGTAATTGGTAAGTCCTTGATATCCAGTTCTGTGATGGACCTTGGTGCTCCAGTCTGACACTGATTACTTTTCTGCAACTTCTATCACAGAAATAACCTAATGTATATTGATAATGTGGGCCCCTTTGTCTTTTATTTTCCAAATTCAGAGCTTGCCCTCTTGCCAATAAGCCTTTCTTTGCAATTGCATTTCCATTGTACTTTGCTGACTTTGTACATTCATTGTGATACATCACTTTTTTGCTGAGAATTGATGTTTATGGGATTTACTTGAAACGTATGTGACTGCTCAAACTGGAAAAAAAAATGCCCTTTGCCACATATTTCCCTATCTCTGAAAGGAAACATATTGGGAAATGTGTGCTTTGAACTTTACTCTTTACTCTTTGGTCTGACAACTTTAGCTGTTACACATTTATGTAACTAAGAATAAATTGCTGAATTCAACAATGAAGCCCAAAAGCTGAAAACAAACAGAGGCTTTCTGACACAGATTGTGAAACAAGATGCCATCCATAGTCTTATGGCGTATTGCTAACATGCCCTACAATCCTGGTGAACTCATGACACAAATGTTGCTGTTGTACTTGGTGTTTTCTTTTTAAATGTTTGCATTAAGTACCATGTGGGTCTGTAGTGACTTTTAGGGTCAGTTACAAATGTAGTACTGTGTGCAAAGTGCATCAAGTGCCTTTAATGAATGGGGTGTTTATAAATGACTCTTTAAATGTTTGTGCATATGTTAAAACATTATTATATTTTCCTTTCAAAATTGGATACATTCACAATAGTATTTAACAACACACATAAGGGTAATTTTCAACTGCAGCTGGATATGGACCCAAATGTTTAAAACGTCAGTTTGCCTATTCTCCTGAATTGAGTGCAAGTGCACCTGATGCTGGGGCTGAACCATGGATCTACTTCATTAAAGGACAAGGAAAGTTAAACTAAAGTAGCTAGAAATGTTGTACATTATGTTTGAGCTTTTGTACCAGCCCACGGCAACCACAGCCCTTTAGCAGTAAAGATCTGTGTCTCCAAAGATGCCCCAGTAGCTCCCCATCTTCTTTTCTGCTGATTCACTGATTCACATGCTCTGTGCTGCTGTCACTTACTGAGCTTAGGGACCCACTCACAATATACAGTACACATAGAATAGAAATGTCACAATATAAGACTGATTAGTCACTAATATAGATAATTACTATTGCTATGGCATCAGAATTTAATAATCTTCGTCTCCAGCATCAGCTTATATTACAGGCCAACCTCATTTTCTGCTAGATAATTTGTGACGACCCCTAAGCTTGGCTTCCTCAACAGCTGCTCAGAGCCCACTGAGCATGTGAGTGTCACAAACACTTTCCAAGATGGTGACCCCCTGTGATAAGTTTTAAGTCCTGGATCATTGCTGCTATTGACAAGCTGAAACTTTAGTCTGGTGCAGTAAGTTCACTATACAAAACATGGCATTTTTAGCTCTATCAAGCCCCTAGGGAATGATATGTGTAGGGTTTATGGAGATGATGTAGCTTTGAAGAAAAATACTTTTTTAAAAAAAAACTTTTTTCTTTGTGACCCATGTGGAAATCCTTATGTCTCTGCTTTTTTTGCTACTTTTGTTTGCTACACTACAAGCTGAGGGTCTGGGGCTGGTTCACCTGGACCATTATTTAAACTGGGTGTTTATATATTCAGGTCATTTTGTGCCCTTTAATTTCCTAGTAATTCCAGCCGATGTCAATAGAGACATTCAATGTGTGCCAAAAGAATCACCCGCTAATGCTGTTTTAACATTGCACTATGAAAGTGATGCAATCAACACTGCAAGCTAACTGCAACTTGCATTCAATTTGCATTCTAGTGCGTCATTCTTACATATACAAGTGGGCCTGGTGCAAGGAGTGGAGCACAGTGTACCTTAGCAAAAGGGAGGCCTGTACTTAACAGATTTCTTGAGTAAGTGGTATGTAAGGGTACCAGGTACACCTAAATGCTCTTTTTAGCACCTGTAGAATTGTATGCTAGAGAGAAGCATGCATGTAGCCACTCACATGCTGCACCAGCCAGGATGGCACACATTGTCGCTGCTTGACATTTACTGCCAGACTCAAACATTTGTGACTGATTCCAGAGACAGAAAATGTGCACATTCAGAGGAACAAATGTTATTTTGGACAACAAATATGTAATTTTGTTTCTATTCTTTGCATTTTTTTTTATCTTTCCTCATTTAGTAAATGATCAGACCTGTTCCAAAAGACCAAATACCTAGGCAACCTGTCAGGTCACCATGCCGTTCCCTGTTTGCCAACAGGGATGGCAAACTGTCCACCCCCAAATTTGACAATTGTTCCTTGCTAAACTACCTTAACCCTTCATTAACTGTAGGTTTGTGTTAAATGCTAGCGGGTACTACGCTCCTACATTAGGACTTCCAGTGGGTGCATAGGCAAATTGCCCGGTGTATAGTTATGCCCTGCCCCAACAGAAGTCAAATACAAGAGGTCCTCTGCACTCAATCAATATCAATATATTGAATTGAAACATTTTGTGCCTTAAGCTACTAAATATGCCTTCCCCTTTAAACAAAACTGGTATTGTTTGTACATATATTACATAGTTACATAGTTAAATTGGGTTGAAAAGTCTATCAAGTTCAACCCTTCCAAATTAAAACCCAGCATACACACACGCCCCTCCACTCTTTCACACAAACATTATATACCCATAGCTATACTAACTGTAGAGTTTAGTATCAAAATAGCCTTTGATATTATGTCTGTCCAAAAAAATCATCCAAGTCCCTCTTAAAAGCATCAACAGAATCAGCCATCACAACATCACCCGGCAGTGCATTCCACAACCTCACTGTCCTCACTGTGAAGAACCACCTACGCTGCTTCAAATGAAAGTTGTGGTGTTTATACAAATGGCCTACAGGTGTCACTGTGCACATTTCTTGTACTATGCAGATACACAGTACTTTCTGTGCCGCTTGAGAGTGATAGAGTCTGACGTTATTGTTGTGTAATGGCTGCATGAGCCTGCTAATAAAGCCCTGTTATACTCTACTAATTGTCGGCTGTCAAAACACAACAAAAGTCCTTTTCTTCTAGTCTGAAGGGGTGGCCTCTGGTGCGATGATCCTCTTTATGGGTAAAAAGGTGATATTTGTCTAATGTATTTGTAAAGTGTAATTATGTCCCCTCGCAAGCACCTTTTTTCCAGTGATAACAAACCCAACCTGGTCAGTCTACCCTCATAATTTAAGTCTTCCATCCCCCTAACCAGCTTAGTTGCACGTCTCTGCACTCTCTCCAGGTCATTTACATCCCTCCTAAGGACTGGAGTCCAAAACTGCACTGCATACTCCAGATGAGGTCTTACTAGGGATCTATAAAGAGGTATAATTATGTTTTCATCCCTTGAGTTTATGCCCTTTTTTTATGCAAGACAGAACTTTATTTGCTTTAGTAGCTACAGAATGACACTGCCCAGAATTAGACAACTTGTTCTCTATGAAAACTCCAAGATCCTTCTCATTTAAGGAAACTCCCAACACACTGCCATTTAGTGTATAACTTGCATTTATATTATTTTTGCCAAAGTGCACAACCTTGCATTTATCAACATTGAACCTCAGTTTCCAGTTTGCTGCCCAGTTTCCCAACTTAGACAAATCACTCTGCAAAGTGGCAGCATCCTGCAAGGAACCTATAGCTCTGCACAATTTAGTATCATCTGCAAAAATAGAAACCATACATTCAATGCCCACATCCAGGTCATTAATAAACAAGTTGAAAAGCAAGGGACCCAGTGCAGAGCCCTGTGCTAACCCACTAACAACACTGGTCCAATTAGAAAATGTTCCATTTACCACCAGGGCCGCCATCAGGGAGGGTTTACCAGGCCCAGGCCTGAAGGGGGGTTACTTTTTTACCGCTGATGTCTGTGTGGTCTTTTAACCGTAATGTGTAGTGGGTGGGATCAGGGGTGGAACTTGGACACCAGGGTGGTTGTTGTATGGGGTCCCGTGATTTCTAATGGCGGCCCTGTTTACCACCACTCTTTGTAGTCTATCTTTTAGCCAGTTCTCTATCCAGGTACAAATACTATGTTCCAGGCCAACATTCCTTAATTAACCAGTAACCTTCTGTGTGGCTCTGTATCAAATGCTTTAGCAAAGTCTAAGTAAATCACATCCACTGTGACGTTAGTCTCTCGGCACCATGCCAGACCTCAATGAATCCTGAAAAATTAAGTAGAGAAGTTTGGCAATCACAGAGCTAAGCTCGCTAAGTACCCTGGGATGAATACCATCTGGCCCTGGACCTTTGTTTATCTTAACATATTCTAGTCTCTTTTGAATTTCAGCATGTATGAAACATGCATCATTAGATGTATTATTAGAATTGGGTCTATTAATAAGGAAACCTTCATTAGCTGGTTCCTCATTTGTGTAGACAGACGAAAAATATGCATTCAGAATCTGAGCTTTTTGCTTGTTCTCCTCAACCAGCTAACCCCCCTCTGATAATAAAGGTCCTACCCCTTCCTGCTTCAGGAATATTGCAATATATTTAAGCTGGCCAACTACGTAAAAGTCATCCCCAGTATGGCCAGTCCTACTCTCAAATTACATCTGATTCATTAAGAATTCTTTCTATTAAACATTCTTTTATACATTTTATAAAGGGACTACATTTTACCTGCAACTTACTTGCTGCTTTCAAAGTAAAACTCCCAAACACACCTGGTTGCCCTTTTATTGGCCCAGTGGGATCATCTGATTAAAGCTGGATACGTCTAGGGTTGCCAAACGGCCGGTATTTTACCGTCCTCGCCGGTAAAAATGATGGTTGATCCCAATGTTATTAATAGGGAAAAAAGATAAATATATAGGAAGGCCGGTAGTTTGTAGCAACCCTAGATAGAGTGGGAGCTACAACATGGTGGCCATTGCTCCTGTGGATGCACCAAATCCACTATTTTGAATTCAGCCGAACCCCCGAATCCTTCCCGAAAGATTCGGCCGAATACCGAACCAAATCTGAACCCTAATTTACATATGCACATTATGGCTGGGAAAGGGAAAAGATTTTTTACTTCCTTGTTTTGTGCCAAAAAGTCACGTGATTCCCCTCCCTGGCCCTAATTTGCATATGCAAATTAGGATTAGGTTTGGCCAGGCAGAAGGATTCGGACGAATATGAATCCTGCTGAAAAAGGCCGAATCCTGACTGAATCCCGAACCAAATCCTGGATTCGGTGCATCCCTAATAAACTATAACAAACAAGGGAAAGTTGTGCTCACCGCTAATTTTTAAAAACATTAAATGGTGGTACAATGAGGTTGTGACCACAAAATTCACATAGACAAATGCAAGAGGTCCTACAAAAGGGCCACCTTTGTGGAGGTTCTCATGTTGGAAGGATTAATTTACTCCTTGATATTTTTCTGAGAATTTTGTGAAGTATTGTTTTGTCACTTTTGACACATACTCCTATATCCTATGTCTACACCTGTGTCTAGATGCAACATATGTCCTGCATCGGGTCAGGTACCCACAGAATACCCAACATCCGGGTAGTGGGTGGAGATTCGTACCCTCAAAAAATGCAGGACAGTTTACAGGTGACATCGCCCTGTGCTTCGTGGCCCAGAGATCGGATCTGGTTCAAGTGGAAGACTCGGAGTGTTTGTACCTTTTTTATTTTCCTGGCTGTGCCTGGCTCGGTTCATACGTGCTTCCACCAGGCTGCCAACAGACGATAATGTTTAAATATAAGCGAGCACCAAGGATACGTCATTTTCTCTCTTTCCACCAGTGATCAGGGTGGGCAGTGCCATTTTCACCCCCTTTTCACACTTTTGCAGCCAAAAAAAGCCAATGGCCATCCGGGCCAGCTTCCAGTCCACTCCAGCACCTGACTTGCTTCACGCCTACTTCTACTGCCAGCCCACCTGGTCCCATCCAGTGACCTGTTATCTCACTCACACAGCTTGCCACAAACATATACACATCTCACCTTGGCCTGTGCTTTCATAGTGGTGCCCCCCTGGCTTGCCCTGCTGCCCTCAGCTGAGGCTGCTTCACTGATCTTTCATACAGAGCCTGAAGTATTTAAATGTAGTTGTCTTGGAATAGTAACTTGTGCAGTTCCACCAGTAGGGTGTGCTGCGGTCGGGCTTCAGACCCATGGGTTGGGTCTAGGAGGCAAGTAAGCAGGTCGGGTACATATAGCGGAACTATATGGGTCAAATTGCCAGTTGCGGCTTCAGGTTGTGTGTTGTGGGTATGGGTCGGGTACGGGTTTCGAAAAATGTACCCGCCGAGGACTCTACCATATGTATAAAAGAAATGGCTTCTATAGTAATGAATATAATTTTCACTTTTCTAACGGCAATGTTTCGCCAGATCCACCATGGCAACCAACAGATATCATGATTTTATATCCAGAAGAAAACGTGTATTGCGTATTTTAACTAGATTCCCATGATCTACTTCAGGATAAATTTTAGGTCAGATTAGTGCAGTCACAGAGGTAACTGTTTATTTGAGTGCTTCTACTGAAAGAAGATTGCTTTAGATTGAAACAGTCTTCAGAACAGGGAGTGAGGAGGGTTGTGTGCAGTTGGACAGGTAAACCACAGGAACAGCAATAAGCTTGTGTCTGCTAACTGACCTCAAAGAGCATGTCATATTTCCCTTAACTTGCAGTACATAATAACCACTAGTTCCAAGTACATTTCTCGGCTCCTGACCCCCTCCCCAGCAAAGCAATGTGAGTCATTGATAAGGACATGCTGTAGTCATTAGACTTCAGGAGACACGTCAGGAATGCCACGCTGTAAAGTAAAAGTCCACAGTTCTGCTTTATGGTCAGAAAGCCTGCTATAAATAACAGGAGGTGGCACAAGCATCTACAGTATCTCACATCCAGATATCAAGTGACCAGGTAAGAAGGGAACAGGTAACTTCAGCTGTTAAAAGGATGTCGTTCAATGATTTCTGGAAATCATAATGTAAAACATTTATTGTAGTAATGTTAAAGGGAAGGCTGACCTGTAAGTAAACTTTAAGTATGTTAGCAAATGGCTGGTTCTAAGCAACTATTCAACTCAGTGGCATAACTACTCACTGGTGGGCCCTGGTGCAGGATTGGCACCCAGGCCCACCTATCGGGCTCTCCCCCTATGAATTGTACATTGGAGTTCTCCTAGCCTCTCCGGCGGGCCCCAAGAGGGAGCAGGCCCTGGTGCAATCGCACCCCCTTCTCTCCTGGTAGTTACGCCACTGATTCAACTGGTCATCATTTTTTCGTTTTTATAGTTTGTAAATGATTTGCTTTTTTTTTTTTAAGACTCTTTTCAACTTTGAAGGGGTCACTGACCCCATTATAAACACAAAATGCTCTGTAAGTCTATAAATGTACTGTTATATTTGCTTTTTATTGCTCAGCTTTCTATTTAGACTCTCTCCTATTCATATTCCAGTTTCTTCTATAAATCAATGCATGTTTGCCGGGTAATTTGGGCCCTAGAAACCAGATTGCTGAAATGGTAAACTGGAAAGCTGCTGAATAAAAAGCAAAATTAACCCAAAACCACAGATCATTAACAATGAAAAATAGTTGCATATTGTTTCTCTACATATATATTTCTCTCTAAATTATACTTAAAGTTATGTTAAAGGTGCACAACCTCGTTAAAGTCTCCACAAAACTGCTACATGGTCATATGAGTTTGTTGAGTTACAGAATATTGTTTTGATTTGCACCAGAATGTTAATAATGCTCAATGTAAGTTACTGCATAAGCAGCCAGTAAAGTGCCCACATGCACATCCCTTATTTGAGTTCTAGTGCCTGTGTGTAAATGGTGCATCAGAGGCCTGTACTTACCACCTTCTAAAGGCCTATCCCTTGCATTCCTGAGTGTTATGCTCTATTAGGTTGTAACCCTTAAAGGGCAGCACTTTGTTTACCCCGGGTATATTTCTAAGCTAGGTTGGTCCTCTCTGCATTGTTTACAGCACTGCACATGCTCATTGTGTTCTAATTAAGGCCTACTGGGTGTGAAGCTTATTAGTTACATTATATACATGCACGGGAGTGATCATAGAATCTACAGGGTGTTGAGGTTCAGGTCAAAATGCAAACCATGGATTTTCATTCTTGTAACTTCTCATACAGCAACACTATGTGCATTATTTCTAGGCTAACAATTGTTGGTGCCCCATTAAGTCATACAGACAGATGTATTAAAATTTTGCCCAGAAGCAGTAACCTATAGCAGCCAATAAGATGTTTTGCTAGTGAATGGTTCCTGTTGATTGGTTACTATTGGTTAATGCACCCGGACAAATAAGCAGTATAATGACTTTTATTATATAAGCCCAATATAGAGAAAATGTATACCACTGTGTCAAAACTTTGTAGAGAAACAAATAGAAAGATGGAAACAATTGAGGAACATCATGCACAAATGCATCCGTTGTAATGCTTTCGTTTTGGGGACCATAAGCCACAGTACTTTCACTGACCCTTACCTTCTTTCCATTTTTCTTCATAGATCTGACCTATCCAGGGCTTCAATATGCTGTTGAAGGTGGCAGCCCTCGCTTTGGTTTTATGTGCCATCACAGGTATGTAATAGGGTAGAAATATAAACAAAGAAAGATAATAAATGAAAACTACAGAAATAAAATATTTTTTTTAACTATTTTAAAGCATATATACTTGCACTGAACAAATGGCATTATGTGTCATCCTCTCACCACTTTCTCTTCTTAGGCTCCCAAGCCGATGTCAGAACAGACCAAGTGGTCAATGCTTTTTGGGACTATGTCTCCCAGCTGCAGAGCAGCACCAAGGATACAGTGGAGCAGATCCAGCAGTCGGACATCAGCAAACAACTTAAGTAAGTGATGCTGAGAGTCAAATATAGTATAAGAGAAAGACAGGGACTATAGTATAACAAGGACCATAATCATTGAAATCCAGTTTCTATATAATGTTCACTGTTGCATAAAGTTAGGGTTTTATTTATGAATGGCAGATATACAGCAGCCTTTAACTAATAAATTGGATGGATTTTTTTCAGTGTGCATATTATATTTTAAATATATTGCAAAATTGGGTAGGACAGTATGCTTTTTAGTAAGCGGAGAAGCTGGTTTTAATAAAAAATGCTCAAGGGAGCATTTTCTGCATGTTACCGTTAATACTTTAGTTCCTCTGTGAATTTAATTTTACTTCCATTTAAGCTTTTACATTAAATGGATATGCTTATGGTTTGTCCTATAGTTAAATTGCATTAAAATATTGATTACCATTAATAATCAGAAATGTGACCCGTATGTACTCTACCATGGCCACCCTGGCCTTTTAGGCAATGCATTTCACTGACCTTGCTCAATGACTTAACAATGCTGTTGGCAATCCTATTGCTCCAGTTGACGTCATGAGTGCTATTTTTAACCAGAAAACTGTCTCTAAACCACCTGATAGACATAACACTGGCTCTATGTAAATTTGAAAGCTTATTAAAATAACTTTGTTACCTATGGGGGGCAGTAATTGATAACTCTCTCTTTCCATTTGCAGTGTTCTCATACAGGACAATATGAAAAGTGTGAACCTGTATGCTGGAGAATTGCAAAGCCAACTTATTCCTTTTGCAAAGCAGATCCATGAGCAACTAACACAAGATTCAGAGAAACTTCGAGAGCAGATACAACAGGAGCTGGAAAAACTCAGAGTGAAGATTTCTCCTTACGCAGATGAAGTGCACAAACAAGTGAGCAAGAATTTGGAGGAGCTGCAGCTCAAATTGAGCCCTTATTCCGAGGAACTGAAAAGCCAACTAGAGAAGAACACTAACACAATCAGTCAGCAACTTAGGTCAGTTGTACAAGAAATGGATGCTAAGATTAGGGAGAATGCAGGAAATTTGCAAGAGTCTTTGGCTCCATATTCAGTAAAACTCCAGAACAAAATAGACGAGAGTGTAGATCAGCTAAGAAAACAGCTCAACCCTTACACTGATGAAGTAAGAGACAAGATTGGCCATCAAGTACAAAAGTTACGTGAGAGCCTGAGCCCTTATGCCGAGGAGATGCAGGAGAGTTTGGCCAAGCAGATAGAGAGCATGGAATTCCAAATGAGAAAGAGTGTTGAGCAAGTGGACACCCAAATAAAAGAGTTTACAGAGCAGTTAAAACATCAATTAAGCCCTTATGCAGATGAGCTGAAAGTGAAACTCCAAGAAAATGCTAGGGATGCCAAGCAGACACTTGAGCCATATCTCACTGAGATAAGCCAGCAGATGGACCAGAAGATTGCAGATTTTAAAGTTAGCATTACCCCCTATGGAGAGGCACTCAACAAAGCTCTAGTCCAGAGGGTAGAAGACATGAAGCAGAAATTTGGGAAATACACAGTGACTGTGCAAGATCAAATGGAAT
>CM044444.1:63628117-63664401 GCA_024363595.1 Xenopus borealis
TTTTGATACAAACACCTAAAGCATAGCCACTTAATAATTACTAATAATAATGGTTATTTCTACTGTTGCAGGTTCTGAAGTTATATCTCTGTCTTTGTCTATCTAGCATCAGTATGGTGCAGACAAGTTGGTTGTACCTGCTTCTCCTTGTGACTCTGACGAGTATGTATAATAATAAAAATTACCCCCTTGCAAACAAAAATGTGACAAATTCAGCCTTTTATCAGTGGCACTGTATGTACAGTTTAATTGCAAAATGTGCTGAGTGAATATGCATTCTCCTATAGGGAAACAAAAGTTCTAACTAGAAAGTTACTCTGAGTAACAGAGTATTAAAAATCAGTGGAGCCTCTAGACATGTATTCTTCCTTGATAGGGCATCATGGGTATCCTAAAAGGGATCATATTTATTGCTAGTGTTCGCAGTGTTCTTTAGGAATAAGTCCACTGGCCCACTGAATTAATGAGATAGGTATTTATCTGTTTCACCCAATCCACTAGAGCAGTGATCCCCAACCAGTGGCTCATGAGCAACATGTTGCTCACCAAACCCTTGGATGTTGCTCCCAGTGGTCTGAAAGCAGATGCTTATCTTTGAATTCCAGGCTTCGAGGCAGGTTTTGGTTGCATAAAAACAAAAGCCCCCTTTATATTGCCAGTGCACATGGGGGCTACCAAATACCCAACCAGAGCCCTTATTTGGCACCCCATAAACATTTGGTGGACTTGGTGTTGCTCCAGGACTTTTTAATATGTGAATGTGGCTCACGGGTAATACGGGTTGGGGACCCCTGCACTAGAGTATTTAAAATATCATCACTGTTTTTAATGCAGCCCAACACAGTTTTTCACTTTGGCCTCTATTTACTAAAATTCAATAGAATGTGCCAAAATGAATGAAAGAAAGGTACCAGGACTTTAAGCCTGAGGCTAGCACCAATCTGAAGTGAACACTTATACTTCTACTATACCACCCCAGACTGTGTATGTAATAAAGGTCAACTCAAAACTCTCTTTGAAATATAATGATTAGAAGCCTGCTGGTAACATTTAGTGGGCACATTAATCTGTTATTGCCATGCATTTTCACTGAACAAAATAGGAGTTACTGCGTACCCTTTAATGTAATAAGTCTCATACATCAACTGTATTTATAGGCTGCAAGGCTGATAATACCCATAGTGACTTGTGGGAATACGTAAACTAACTGACCATTGACAAGGACAGATGGGACCTACAGCAGAATGCAGCACAAGAGATAAAGTAAGTAAAGAAAAAACACAGGAAGATTAAATTAATGGCCACCCCATTAACACACAAAATGCAGCATTAAATGGGTCAACACAGAAAACTTTATGCAGGGTATACAAGATTAAAATTGGTTGGTGCATAAGAAATGTCTAGCGAGTAAGGGGAAATGAGAATGTGAGAGACATGGTGGGGACCCATAGGACCCTAGTTACACCACTGTAAAGGACACCCTTCATGCTGTTAACTATTGTAGGCTGCAGATGACAATGGGATTTGTTGCTATACCCATAGGGTGCAGCTACTGACAGTCACAGAGCAAACTGAAGAATAATCCAAATAAAAAAAAGAGAAAACATAGTAAAACATGATTTAGTAAAAAGTACATGTGCGTTTGCCCTTGGCAAAAACAATAATAAATTAGGGTAAAATAAATGTTATGCTTAAGCCTTAACAATCTTTTGTCAAGGTTGGTCAGTGTTGTCTTGTGTTAAAGGAGAATTAAACCCTCCCCACCAAATGTCCCCCTAATCTTGCAGATATTGCCCCCCTCTCCCTCCCAGTGATGTGTTTAGTGTTAAAAAAAAAACCCTTTTAAAAATTCTCACCCTTAACTGAAGAAAAGATCTTACGGATCTTCGTGTAGTCTTCAAGTCTCAACGCTGATTTGCACATGCGCAGTTGCAGCTGAATCCTGACATGGCCCAACTGCACATACGCTGGCAGGCTTTGTGACGCCAAAGAGACTCGAAGCCTGCACGAAGACCCAGAAGTTGGTGACAAGGAGCTCCACTGCGCTAATCTGCATTTAAGGGTCAGAATTTTTAAAGGGTTTTTTTTTAATACTAAAGCAGGGGAGGGAGAGGGGGCAATGCCTGCAATATTGGGGGGGGGGGTAGTTCTACTTTTAAGGAACAGTAACACAAAAAAAATTAAAGCATAATAAAATATAATATACTGATTGTACTGCACTGGTACAACTGGTGTGTTTGCTTCAGAAACTCTACTATAGTTTATATAAACAAGCTACTATGTAGCCATGGGGGAAAAAGGAGAAAAGGCCCAGGATACACAATAGATAACATATGCTCTGTAGTATACAATGGAATTCTTCACAACATATCTACTCTTCACAACATAACATTATCTACGATATGTCCTGTGCTTTAATGGCTCCCCCCATGGCTACACAGCAGCGTGTTTATCTATACTATATTTGTGTTTCTGAAGCAAACACGTGAGTTATACAAGTGCGGGGCAACAGTTCACTATTTTGTAATTTTTAAAAAATTTGGTGGTACTGTTCCCTTAATTCCATTTACTGGGGAGATAAGTACTGTTGCACCTATGATGTTATTGGTCTTTGCAATGCTCACTTCTTGTGGGACAATCAAGTTGTGTTTAATAGCCTTTCATTCCTTCCAATATGCATACATGCAACTGGATATTCTTACAGTAATATATGGTTAGCACATATTGACTTAAGAGAATGACATTCTAGAATATATATGGGATAATAAAATGTATGTAAAACCATATCCATTTATAGTCTAAATTTCCAGTTGAATTGTTCTTCCCATATACAACTCAGCTTCTCTCTTTTCCCCTTAGCACTCTTAAAAGCAGTTTCCAGAATGGAGTTAATTATGTTGGCAAATTCCTAGGACCCCTGAAAAATGGTTTCCAGCAACGCTTGTATCAGGATACTGATGGACTCCAAAGACTTATCAACAAGAGAATTGCAAGAGCTTCGCAGGAGAATATACCCATACTTGGATGAAGCACACCAGAAAATCAGCAAAAATCTGGAGCAGCTACAAAAGCGCTTACTACCATTGAAACTAGAGAATTGAAAGACCAGGTGGATTGGGGAGCACAGGAACTGCACCTTCAACTCAAGCCATATAGCCATGATCTGAGAACCAGGAAAATGGATAAACTAGCAGAAAATTTCCAAGCCCATATTATTCTCCATAGGGGAAAAGTTAAGGAAGCCTTTTACCCACTAGTTGAACGATTAGTAGAAGAGATCCATCATGCTGCCAAAGAATTACATTTAAATCTTTTGCCCCAGACAACTCAGGAGAAGCCGACAGGTTCAGGAACTATCTCAAAAACTTACAAAGAATGCCAGGGATCTTCATGAGGAAATCCACAAGAATTTGGATGAGCTAAAACAGCAGTTGGTCTCTTACCCTCAGCAGATAAAACAACAATTCCCTAATAGACACAGCGTAGAACATGTAGCCCCTTATGTGGAAGAGATGGCTGCTCAGGTACAGAGAGAGGTAGAAGTATTCCAGAGAAGCATTAAGATGCAAGGACCATCAATAGAGAGGCTGAGGAGATGCAGAGCAAGTTATCCCCAGCATCTTGGGATTTTCAAGACAGTATTGGGTCTGTAGAGGATGTGCAAGAAAAACTAGATTACTTGTGGAAGGACATTGCCCAGAGTCTAGACTAATAATATGACTTTGAGAAACTAATAATTCACCAAAGAAACATGAAATCACAGTAACATCAATGCACTCCCTACAGCTACAGTATCACTAAGCAACTATGTTCAGTGGTCAAAGTGTGTGGTACATATTGGTACAAAATAGCTCACGGTTTTGTTTACAAATTAAGGACATTCCAATTTTATAATTAAGAGATCAAAACACCACTGTATTTTATATTTGAATTAATTCAAATTTCTGATATGAATTAGGCTTAAAGCATTCTGTTTTATATTTATAAGCTTGTTTGTATTGTACATTGTAATAAAATAGTTTTGTAAAGCTCCTTGAGTGCAGTGTGCACGACACAGATAGGGTTGCTACCTTTCTGGAATAAACAGAAAAGGTCTTTATTCCCTACAAATAACAGTGGCATTAGGCATTCATTTTTCTGGTCAGTTTTATGTAGTCTTACCGGGTTTGTGGCAATCATAAGCAGTGTCGGACTGGCCCACCGGAATACCAGGAAAACTCCTGGTGGGCCAAGGTGTCAGTGGGCCCTCATGCTGCTAAACTTTTGGCCTATTTCATGGCCATTCCCTACTTCTATGAGAACAAAGGGGCTAAATAGCTGGAAATGATTAAAGTATGTAATGAAAACAAACTAGGATAATAGAGTTTGATTGAGGAGATGAAGAATATTAGTGCTGAGAGTGGGCCCCTGGTCTAAGGTTTTATGGTGGGCCCCTGATCTAAGGTTTTATGGTGGGCCCCTGGTGTCCCAGTCCGACACTGATCATAAGTGCAGATACTGTACAGCATATACATATACATATACTCAACCTATGATCACTTTGAGCAAGTGGATCCATGGCCATATAAAAACACTAAGTGTCTTCAGAGGTCAGCTTTGCTCCGGCACTAAGTGTTTTTCAGACGCTGATTCCCCTGCACTGCGTATGTGCTAAATTGAGAATGATTAACTGCGCATGATCAGAACGCCAAGCAACAGCGCTGATTCTGAAGGGAGGGGGCAGAGTGGCTGATCGTGGAGGAAACCTGCAGGACACTTAAATCAAGAAAGCTCCTTTGTTGTTAAAGTATAAAGGACTGCAATGCTAAGTATGTGACTATTTCAATTAGGCTTTTTACTGAATAACATATTGTGTTAAGGGTTGACATGTCCTTTAAAGTAGGCAAAATACAGTGCTAAGGAAATGTATTCACTGCAAAACTATGCAGCAAAATAAAAAATACTGCTTTCACTGTGGTCCAACACAACACACTGCAAACTATGTTACATGTCCTGCAAAAACTGTATAGTTACGCAAATGCAAAAAGGTAGGTCATTTTGCAAAGATCTGCCTTAGTTCTGATAAAGATGTTCATGAAGTCACTACTACAAATGTTACAGTATTAAGTGTGGATAAAGCTGGTACATTTTTTCCAGACAAGTTTATATGTACTGTCAATGTCAATACTGCTTCTTCTGACAAGGGACACTCCATTACCTTGATGCTTGATACATGTTCAGCTGTTTCTATACTACCAAAGGATATTTTCTTGAAATACTTTGCAAAAGATACGCTTGGTGCAGCTGCCCTGAGACTGGTCAGTTACTTAAAGTATCCAATCCCTGTGCTTGGTTGCTTGCCAGTGACTTACAATTTGAATCAAATACTGCAAAATGTGTGCGATATCATTGGAAGGGATTTCATTGCTGCATTAAACTTACAATTAGTTGATGGTCTCATTACTACAGCACCAGTGTTTGCCACACAGCCTGTGTCTAAATTTTCACCACAAAGCAACACTTCACTGGGCTGTGCAAAGAACTTTGTTCAAAAAGTTAAGATGAGACCAGATGCAGGGGCAATCTGGGACAATATACTGCTTGAGGTGGTTTTTTTTTTTTTGCTGCCCCACCTCTCCCCACGGCACTTAACTTTTCAGCGACAGAGGGGGTCGGGGGCAGTTCATGATGCTAGAAGAGTCTATAAGAGCTGAATTTCCTGGCTTGAAAAACAGAAATTTGTCTCTTAGTTACCAGGAGTGGCATTTCTGTCTGCCCCTGGTAATTAGGGGGGGGTGCTGCCACCTGGGGCGAGTGGCTCAACTTGCCTCATTGGTGGAGCCCCCCTGCCAGTATGCCAGACATTGAGGTGACTGCCCTACTCTATAAGGAAGACTGTCTCACAGGAACCAAAGAAACTTGTAGAGCAAGATGAAAAATGAGAATCCTCCGAAATGGTTTCACCAATTGTTGTAACAATGAAGAAAACTGGAGGTATTTGATTGTGTGTAGATCTCAGTGAACCTAATAAAGCAGTTGTTATGGATAATCATCCCTTGACGCACATAGAGGAAATATTTTAGCAGAGGAGCAAAATTTTTTTCACCCTCGATCTTTCGAGTGCTTATCATCAAGTATTACTTCATGAGGAAAGCAGAGACCTCACTGCATTTATCACCCATGATGGTTTGTTTCGGTTCAAGCATTTATCTTATGGACTGGCTTCAGCACCGAGTTGTTTTCAAAGACTGATGTCTTCTATGCTCCATGACATACCTGGTGTACAATGCTACTTGGATGATATAATTGTCAACCCCCAAACTATGGATCTTCATGACAAGTACCTGGAAAAGTTTCTGAAATGCATTGATTCTGCAGGACTCAAACTGAACCTTTCCAAATGCCACTTCAGACAAACTCAGCTGTCATTTCTGGGTCATATAATTTCACAAGAGGGATTACTGCCTGACCCTGACCATCTCAACGATGTTGCACAAGCACCTACTCCATCTGATTTTCAGACCTTACAAGCTTTCTTAGGTCTTACTTCATGGTATTCTAAGTTTATTCCTATGCTACAGTTGTGGAGCCATTTAGAGCACTACTATGTGGAACTTCAAGTCTGGTTTGATCAGAGACTGCTCAACATAGCTTTGAAATAGTGAAACAATTAATTGTGAACAGTGGAACACTAGCTTTATTTGATCATGCACTACCCACTATGGTTACTACAGATGCTTCAGATTATGATGTTGGTGCAGTTCACACACAGATCCATGATGATCATTCAGAAAAAACTGTTGCATTTGCATCCAGAACACTTACAGAGACAGAGCGTAAGTATTCAACTGTTGAAAAAGCTCTAGCATGTGTTTGGGCAACAGAAAAATTGAGAACCTACCTATGGGGTAGAGAATTTACCTAATGCACTGATCATAGCCCTTTAACTACACTGTTTACAACAAAGGAAGAGCTGGAATGAGTATAGCTAGCCAGCAAGACTACTAAATTTCAACAACAAAATGCAATAAAAACCAGGTGAAAATTGTTACTGCTGATTGTTTGTCACATTTTCTTTTACCTGCAGCTGGACACACTGGAAGAGGACATAGAAGTTGTGGCACTGACTGATTTACTATCTTCTACAGTTACAGCTGAGATTTTAAGCAAGCTTGCCTCACATGTCCAATTCAAGTAAACCAATGGGACATCTTAAATAGCAAATGGTGAAATCCTGAGAAGAAACTCAGTCCTGATTTTCAATCTTACTACAGGATTAGACACAAACTGTACTTAGCAGATGGCTATGTTGTCCGTGGAGCTCACCGCTTACTGGTACCATAGACCTTGCAAGTAAAGCTCATACAATTGGCACATGTGGCACATCAAGGAATTGTATGCACAAAACAAAGACTGAGAGAACTGTACTGGTGGCCAGCAATGGATGCCGATGTGGTAACTGGCAATTATTATTGTGTTACTTGTCATAAACATGACAATACAGCTATCACACATACATCACCGCTTCAGCCAAAAAACCCTCCCCTGTGAAGACCCCCCTCCCTCCTCTCCGCCCCAGCTTACCTTCCCCCCCCCCCGGGCAAATGTCCCTAATTTTTTACTTACCCCTACTGCAGATTTGGGCCACAGGAGTTCACAGCACCCATCTTCTTTCTTAGGTTTTTTTCAGAAGTTTCAGCACGTGCACAGTTGGAGGAGAACAACAGGCAGGCCTGGTTGGTACTCACTGCAGAGATATCCCTCATCATTCATATGTGAAAAAGTCAGCCATATGCCTAATCCTCCCCTGTGGATAATACAGAAACCCCCAACACTTGATTAAATACTTTAGGGACCCTTAATAACTATTTCAAAATGCTAAGAAACACCCACAACAAACCCCTACCAGGTTTACATCCCACAGGTAAGAGTGGGCAAGCACAGAATGACACACACACAGGCAGCACTAGACAAGCAAAGTATGACACACATACAGGCAGCACTAGACAAGCAAAGTATGACATACACAAACAGCACTAGACAAGAAGAGTATGACACACACAGGTAGAGTATGGCACACACAGGGAGCAAAGGAAAGGCAGAACAGAGAAGTTTGTTGAGGGGATGTCGGACTGTACCACTTCTCTTGATGGGGGTGTCGGAGCATACCAGTTTTCTTGATTGGGTGCTAAAGAGTACCACATTTCTTGAGGGGATTAGACCGTAACACTTTTTCATGGGGGTGTTGGAGCGTATCACTTTTCTTGATGGGGGTGTTGGATTGAACCACTGTTGTTTAGAGGGTGTCAGACCATACCACTTTTCTTGAGGGGGGTGTCAAACCATACCACTTTTCTTGAGGGGGTGTCTGACTGTACCACTTTTCTAGATGAGAGTGTCAGAGCGTACCACTTTTCTTGATGGGCTGTTGGCGCATACCACTTTTATTGGGGGGTGGTATGATCCAACACCCCCTCAATAAAAGTCACGTGATAATGGTACAATCTGTCCTTGGTTGTAGTTAAATTAGAAGTTTTCCGTATCTATACACCTTGCTTCCATCCAACAGAGCCACATCAACGGTTCAAAGTATTTGGTGTAGATACAAATGCTCAGACGAATCTGCTGCAAAAGGGTGTCTTTATTTGTGCATTCATCACGACATGTTTCGAGCTTTCGCTCTTTATCAAGTGTCGGAGCGTACCACTTTTATTGAGGAGGTGTTGGACCATAACATTTTTCTTGATGGGTGTGTCGGACCATACCAGTTTTTTATTTAGGGGGGTGTTGGACTGAACCACTTTTTTTTGAGGGGGGGTGTTAGATCTTTTTTAGATTGTTAGATCACTTTTTTTACCACTTTCCTTGATGGGGGCATACCACTTTTAATGAGGGGTGTCTGACCATACCACTTCTTGAAGAGGGCGTCGGAGCACACCACTTTAATTGAGGGGGTGTTGGACCATACTACTTTTCTTGAAGGTGGTCAGAACGTACCACTTTTCTTGAGGGGTTGTTGGATTGTAGCACTTTTTTGATGGGGGTGTCAGAGCATACCACTTTTCTTGAAGTGGGTCGGAATGTACCAATTTTCTTGAAGGGGTGTTAGATTGCACCACTTTTATTGATGGGGGTGTTGGAGCTTACCCCTTTTACTGAATGGTGTCAGACTGCACCACTTTTATTGAGGAGGTGTTGGACCATACCATTTTTCTTGATGGGGGTGCCAGAGTGCACCACTTTTCTTGATGGGGGTGTTGGCACAAACCACTTTTAATGAGTGATGTCTGACCATGCTACTTTTCTTGAAGGGGGCATCGGAGCACACCACTTTAATTGAGGGGGTGTTGGACCATACTACTTTTCTTGAAGGGGGTCAGAACGTACCACTTTTCTTGAGGGGTTGTTAAATTGTACCACTTTTATTGAGGGGTGTCGGACCATACCACTTTTCTTGAGGGATGTCAGAAGTTACCACTTTTTTTTATGTGTGTATCGGAGCGGACCATTTTGCTTGATGGGGGTGTCGGAGTGTACCACTTTTATGGAGGGGGTGTCAGACCATACCACTTTTCTTGAGGGGGTGTCGGACTGTGCCACATTTCTTGATAGGGGTGTTGGAGCATACCCCTTTTATTGAGGGGTCGGCCCATACCACTTTTCTTGAGGGGGGGTGTTGGACCATACCACTTTTATAGAGGGGTTGTCAGAGACTGCCACTTTTCTTGAAGGGGTGTCATGTATTACTTTTATTGAGGGGTGTCGGACTGTACCACTTTTCTTGAGGGGGTGTTGGAGCCTTCCACTGTTGTTGCATTGTTCCCCTTTTTTCTTGATGGGGTGTTGGAATGTATCACTGTTCTTGATGGGGGTGTCAGACCATACCACTTTTCTTGAGGGGGTGTCGGACTGTACCACTTTACTTGAGGGGTTTCAGATCATACCACTTTTATTGAAGGGTGTCAGAAAAAAACCACACTAAAGTGAATTTATGAAATGAGTAGAATTACATCCAAGTATCAATGTGCAAAAGTTACCAAGGTTCTTCTCTAGCCTGAAATGTAAAAGTGTTGCAATTATTATCCAGGTTACTGATTCAGACCCTGAAAAAATTAAGATGACAAGTAATAGTCTGCCATTCTCTCTATCCTAGGTCCAATGTATTTCAGAAGCATCAGTTTGCAAGGATGGCAGAGAAGACAGCTGTACAGCAGGAATAATACAACTGGAGTGTAGAAGATGTAAACAAGAGGTCAGACTTCTTGCAGAGCAGGGGAAATGTAGTTCATCTTGTACTATGTCTTGACAATACACTGCAAGCATTGTGATTCCTCCAGTTAGGTAGAACTGGCCTCTTCTCAGGACTTTCTCTGTCAGTAATTCTTTTTTATATACTCGGCAGCAACCCTTGTGTACCACTAGGTGGCCATGGGTAGAATACCTATATATATACTGTATATATGGGTAAGCATTGCTATATATTGTACAGTTTCTCCAATGCTTAACTGAATTCCAAGGTATGCACCTTGATTTCAAGATGTTTTCTATTTTTTCCTTACTTTTAACAAGTTTCAGTTATGTTTTGTGAGAATGCTGAAGAGTAAGATATGAAATATTTTCTATTAAAAAAAGTGTTGTGATTTGTTTTTCTCATGTTCTACTTGTATTAAAATAACAAAACATAAAATTATGCAGTAAATGGGAGACATATGCCTTTAGTATAGTGTTTACAGGTTAAAGTAGTCCAAATTGTGGATGTCTACGTGTTTAATTGGTTGAACACTAGCATCTCTGGGTCAGTACCATTAGGGACGTCAAAGGTACGGAGAGACTGCGATCTGGTCTTTAGGTATGGATCTCGTCTCAGGTTTTCATCTTTTTTAGAGAATAATCTGGAGAGATAGGGGAGTTTAATTAGGGATGGTAGAAGTGGCTACTACTTCCTTTAATAATGCTTTCATAGTTGGAATTGAGGTACCCAGCCAGTTTGAAACTTTCTTATACTACCTTCCTTGCAGAGGAAATGAAAGTTGTAAACATATCTCTTTTTGCAGGACAACTAGTGATGGGCGAATTTATTCAGGGGTGAATTTGCGGCGAATTCCCGCGATTCACCGCTGGAGAATAAATTCACGAAACGCCAGCAAAAATTCGGTAAAGAAAAAGAGTCGTTCGTCGTTTTTGGCGCGACGTGGCGACAAACGTTGCAAATTTTTTCGCCAATTTGCAAATTTTGCTGGAAATTCGCTAATTTTTTGCTGAAGCAAAACTGAGTAGATTCGACCATCACTAAGGATAACATAATCTGATTCTCCTATTAGGCACATATCTGAGGAAATTACCTTAGGGAAACAGAATTTTGAGGGTTTGCTTCTGTACAAATTACATGTATGCATGGGTTCCTGGCATCTTCTGCAGTTTTGCCTTGTGCCACACTCACCCATTGCTTGGGTAAAAACAATACAGCTAATGAAGTATTGTGATTTGTATTTGGAAATGAAAAGGGGATGCACACTCAATCAAAAAAATGATACTTGGTAGTCAAAAAATTATGTTAAAAAACTTTTTACTTTCAGAGGAATACCAACAATTAAGTTTACACTTGAACATGAAGTTCATCATGTACATTTTCTAGATGTTACCGTGGAATTGAAAGATGGTATATTAGTCACTGACATTTACAGGAAGCCCATGGACAGGATCACATATTTGGATCCTTGTAGTTTCCAATCCCTGGCTACTACCAAAAGTCTGCCCAATAGCCAATTATCACTTTTTTGACAACATATGTCACCCCATTCCTCAAGGAATGTGGATTTTTACATTATTCTCTGTCACTTTAACAATGATAATACACTAGTATTTCTGCTTTTTATTAGTTTCATAACGCTGTTTAGGATAATTTCTTTTGTTTTTTGGCACCATCGGGATTATTGTGCTCTGAATATTTGTAACCGGATTGGGATGCTGTATTCCAGAGCACAAAAATCTGTGGGAAGGGTCTATTTTACTGTATGAGTATGTATATTGACATTACCGAGTAGTAATACCCATAACTGTCTAAAGATATTGTTGGTTAATCTCTATGGGGCAAATTCACTAAGCAGCGAAAATGCCCTAGCGTTGCCTTCGCTAACATTCGCCGCGAAGTTACGCTCAGGTCGGCGAAGTGTAGTTGCGCTAGTGTTACTTTGCCGGGCAAAGCGCATTTACGTAGCGATGCCTAATTTTGCATATGGCGCGAATTTCAAAGTATAATAGAAGTATATGTTACAGCCACTACATTACACTACACAAGCCCAGGAAACCTTTAATAAATAAAATAAGTTGTCCTATTGCCCTAAACATGTGCCCCCTGTATAGTTGAGTTGCCATATGTTAGGAAATGTAGGGGGGAAGGAGGGTATTTCGCTCTTTTTCAGACTATCACCCTACAAATGGTAAAACACGCCAGCGTTTTTTGGGACTTAGAAAAAATTTCTATCCATTGTATAACGTCTAGCGTAAGTGATAACGTTCAGTAAAATGGTCATCTTAGTGAATTTGCGTAATTACAATCCTTCGTCAGTGTGCAACTTTGCCTTGCGTTAGGGTGCGAAGTTGCGCTAGTCTATCTTCTTCACTAACGAAAATTTGCCAGAGTCGGTGTTAGTGAATTTGCAGAGTTACGAACTGACGTCACGCTGGCGAATTAGCGCTAGTGTTAAACGCTTCGCACTTTAGTGAATTTGCCCCTATATATCTATATTGTTGAGAAGCGCTATTCCCAATGGTTAAGGTATGACATGGTTTTATTTTAGTACCTTTTAGGGCAGAGATTTAATGATTGAATCTCTCTATCTTCATTAATGTAGAAGTGTGTCACAAAAAAAACCCTTCCTTTTCTATGTAATGGTGTCACGGTCGGCACCCAATGCCAGAACAAACGCTAAGCACCCTGGTCTAGGCTCGTGCTTCACCAGTAGTGTGGCCGCCTTTGGCTTCGGGAGGAGCCCTCAGCTACTCAGATGCCACCTGGACTTAAACGAGAGGTGCAGGGCAGAAGTTCTGGCCAGCGATGGGGCACGACTGTATAAAAGTCTTTAAGGCCGATGGTCACGGTACAGACAGGAATTAGCAGATTCGTAATCAGACAGGCCGGGTCGAGGCAGGCAGATGGCAAGGGTCGTCAGGCAGGCAAGGGTCAAAACCAGGAATCAATCAGAGGGATGAGGCAGAATTAGTAGTTAACTTCAGGCACAGGTCAGAATACGGATAATCAGAATAGTCAAAAGCCAGGCAGGGTCAAACACAGGTATCAAACAGATCAGAAGCTTACAGCACAAGTACAAGGCACCAGGAACAAGAACCTACCACGGGCACCAATATTTTCCAAAAATCCCCTTAAATACCCCTTTGATTATTTGAATTTCGCGCCACTGCGCGCTGACGTCATGACGCCAGCGCGCATGCGCCTATAAAACCCGGAAGTGCGCGCCGCGCGCACACTAAGAAGGCAATGCCGGTAAAGAAGAGCGTGGCGGGCGTCCCCGCTGGCGGCGCGGCGGGCGTCCCCACCGCACCGGTAAGGTGCTCTTCCTTACAAATGGGCTGCTTATGGTTGCTATGATACTATGTACACTGATACTGACATTAACATTTGCATAGGTAGGTTGATGCACAATCACGCTGGGCGTTGACCCAGCGTAATAATGGCAGCGTAATAATGCCAGCTTAATAACACTGGCATACATGACGTCACGAATGCGGAAACTGAGATTTTTGGGTCTATTTGAATGGGGTGTTGATACTGTGGTTAGCCTGGTGACACATCAGAATTCCCCTTGACAAAGGCTATAGTGCTGAAACGTTGGGGTATTCTCATCATTGGCAAGTGTATCTGCTCTCTGTGGTCTGTCCCTTTTTGCCTTGATATTATAACTTGGTGGTATGTATACATTTGTGCTGCTGCGGCTGTATTTAGTATACCGAATGTTTTGATGTACATTTGTTTGTTATACACTATTTGAAACTGAAAAAAATGTTAACATAATTTTTTGGCTACCAAGTATCACTTTTTTGAGTGTGCATCCCCTTTAAATTTCCATATACTGTTTTGGTAACTAATTGTGGGGTTATTCTGGGGTATATGCACCTCTTATTGCCTTAAAAAGAGAATTTCTTTTCTAATACTGGGAGTGCCCTCCATTTTGGATGAGGTTATATTTTTGAAATTTTTTAATTTGGCCTCATTCCATTCATCTGTATAGTTTATTTTTTTTAATGAGACCAGGAGTGGATGAGGTATTGTAGCAATGAAATTCTGGTAACGTTTGATTACTACCTTCTAGTGACTGCTGGCCCAGAGAAAGCACATTTTATTTTTATATAGAAAAGTCCAGAATTTCATTGCAGAGAGAAAACCAAGTAAACGCATTACCTAGCATTAATTAATTAATCTCATACTACCTATTATTGATGTCAAAACCCTTTCTAAATGTTAAGACTTACTTTTATAAATCGGCTTACTTTCAATGTGATTTTTATACTGTATATCTGAATCAATTGTATCATATTCTGGATCAGTATTATTATGTGGGTTTAGTGATGTCCAATATGCCAAACAGTCGTTTTACACTTAAATAAATACAGTTTTGTACTATTATATTGGAATTGTACCCAAATTTTATTTGGTTTTAACAAAGACAGTAGGTGCTATAATCACTAAACTTTACAGTGAACAGTGCAGTGTTTACAACAAAGATTTGATATCAGAGTAGATCATTTATATCACAATTTTCCCTGCCATTAACCACTCATACTTTATAAAGAACATTTGTAGAGGTTACAATGGGAATGTATTTCAGTTACTGGATGATGCCAGCAGGTAATGTTCTATGCGTGGGACCTTCTCTAGTGTCTAGTCCTTTATGGGTTCTCTTTGACCTCTAGAGATGTATTTCCCTTCTGTTGTTGGAGGTAAATCTGGAGTCGACACTGAGGAAGCTGGGGTATCCTGTAAAAGGCAGGGACAGTTGATTACAGTGCATGATATTTGGTTTCTCTGTATAATATGGTTCAATAATGCTACTGAAGCAGTTAACATTTTAATTGCCATGCAAACAAACAGCTGCTGCAAACAGGCATGAGCCAGTGCTGCAGCAGCCCATTAGATAAAGAAATGCCATCATCATATTTGTGATCTGGGATGCTTTTTAAATAGAACTTCACAGGCTGGCTAAACTGTACCCACAAGTACTAGATGCAACCTAGCGGTGGGCACATTTTTTATCGTCTTTTGGGAATGCCCAGTCATCAAACAATTTTGGTCAGAGGTTTTAAAGTATGTTAACGAGAGACTGGCCCTCCTCAACATTCTATGCTCGAAAGATGTCTACTCAGTGTTCTGTGAGACTTGGGTCTCTCGTCATATCAGTAGTTATGTTATCTCCATTTATTGTTGTAAGAAAGCCATACTGTTGACTTGGAAATCCACATCTGATCCAGCAGTGACCCTCTGGACAAAACTAATTAATGACGTGTTACCCAAACAAAAACTGGCCTACGTGTCAAGAGGATGCCCAGCTAAGTTCAATGCAATGTGGGACACTTGGCTGAATGCTCAGTCTTTATAAATAGATATTATTCACATAAGCCTATTTAGCTTTATTTTCTCTCTCTGTTCTACTCTTCTCTTCCTTCTTTTCTAACCTGTCTTTTTTGTTGTAACTGTTAAAGCATTAAAAAAAAAAGCTAAATAAATAAAAACAAAACAATGGTAAGGGGGTGAGATATAAAATAGCTTGCTGCATGAATTTAATGGTTTGGGTTTGGTTTGACCAGGCATTTGGATTTGGCTGAATTCTGCAAAAAAAAAGGCTAGGATTCAGCTGAATTCCTTTCTTTCCCAAATAGAGACTTACTTAACAGTGACATGTGAACTCTACATTTTCCGCATGTGATCATACGTTTTGCCTCTTTCTGATTGCCCGTTACTGTTTACAATTGTATATGCATATGCTTTGGGGGATGGAAAATTACATCTTATACAATATTGCTTGCAGGCTGGAAGATGCCATATTCATACACAGAATAACAACAGTCCGACATCAATAACCTAATCAATCGCTGTTTTTTGTAGAAGTTATATTTATACATGGAAAATAATTTACTAGCAGGTGTAGTAGAGTAATAGAAAACCAACAAATGTAATTGTTATGAGTGTTGTTGATTAACTGTATTATACAGCAGTAGTGATGGGCGAATTTATTCGCCAGGGGCGAATTCGCGGCGAATTCCCGCGATTCGCCGCTGGCGAATAAATTCGCGAAACTACAAAAAAAATTCGCCAAAAAAAATTCGCCGCCCAAAAACGAGTCGCGCGTTGTTTTTGACGCGACGCGCCGAAAACGACGCGACGCGCGCCGAAAATGACGCGACGCGTCGGAAACGACGCGACGCGTCAAAAACAACGCAACGCGCGTCAAAAGCGAAGCGACGCGCGTCAAAAGCGTCAAAAATTACGCGCGACTCGTTTCGCGAATTGGCGAAAAATTCGCGAATTTCTCTAGAAATTCGCGAATTTTTCGGCGAAGCGAAACGCGGCCGTTTCGCCCATCACTATACAGCAGCAGAAGTAACCCATGTTGTTTTCTCAGAGCTACATACAGACTGATCGAAAGTTATTTCTGCTCCGACATCTGACTGTATCAGTAACTATTCAACAAAAACAAGCAACTAATACTATGTCCATGTCTGTTTGCTTAAACCAAATTGTCATCTTGCATATGGATTTTGCTGGCCATCAAATTTCATCAATCCCGTCTGTCTGTCTGTCAATACCTGTAGGTCTCCCTGTGAACTGTGTTGAAGTCACTTTCGCCTGTTAACTCCAAATTGTCCTTCTTAGGTTTGCAGATTCTGACCATCTCTCCTTTTTTGGGCACAAATGTGCTTCCAGTTGTTGTCTCACTTTCCAACTTGACCTGCAATACAAATGTGCCACTTTATTGTTTGATTAAAACAACAAATCTTGAAACAATTTGAATTAAAAGAGGTGTAAGGTCATTGTGTACAGAGAAGAAGCGTTTTGCTGTTGTCACATATTAGTAAAACATTTCTCTAAACAAATTTGTCCTTACAGTATATTATATATGGTGTATAAAATGATAGATACTAATTAAACCTAGGGTACATCTGCAAGACTCTGCTCTTATATAGCTTACAACTGTTGAGCCAAGTTGCAGTATGAAAGGGATACAACAGAGATGGCTGCACAAATTATACACAACAAGCAATAGTTTGATTTGTATTTCCAGTCATTGCACTGAAACAAGAGCCGTTAGTATTTGGTAACCATTGCATTTGCCTCTGTTTTATTGTTGAGAGTTGACACTGAAATGCATTATCATTAACTGGTAATTGATTTTAAGAACCGTTCTACTACTCTCTGCATATATTCTTGCCAATGAACTTTGTCTGTGGATTTTTGCAACATGCAATAATTGCAAAAGCAAAAACAAAAACAAGGCCACAACCACTATAAATAATAAACTTACCAGAGGTACTTGGTTGGGGTGCCACCATTATTAATATTATTATTCATTTTCAGATTATAAGTATTCTTTACATGAGCTGGGTGCAGATGCAGCATAGGAATGCACATGTACAGTTGTGTTCAGAATAATAGCAGTGCAACATCACTATCCTGATCAATCCCTCTTTTTGGTAGAAATTACATTTTCACATGGCAAATAATTAACCAGTATGTGTAATAGAGTAATAGATAACAACATACCCAGCAGTCATGACTTGCATGCTGCTGATTTTGTGTCACTGAATCTTTTATTAAGGCTTGTCCAAAATAATAATAGTTTGTTCCAAATAATAGCAGTGTGGAGTTCAATTAGTGAGGTCATTCATTTTATGAAAATACAGGTGTCAATTAAGACCCTTATTTAAGGAAGGAAGGCAGCAAATGTTGTGCATGCTGGTTATAGTGCATTTCTCTCTGAAAACTATAATTAAAATTGATTTTTCCAGATATTATTCAGAAGAACAGCGTACTTTCATTAAAACGTTGAATGGAGAGGGGAAAACATATAAATAAGATCAGAAAACGATGCTCAGGCTGCTCAGCTAAAATGAAAACGTGACTGTATTCAGTGGAAGTCTCCCTTCATTTACTGTTGTGGATAGGAATTTTCAGACGGTCCCTAACTGCTGTGCAGGGAAACAATCATTCTTATGAACAGCAGGGGAGCCCTTGCAGAACTCCAGCAGCTTGCAGTCCCTTTTAATGTTTCCAACTCCAGCTGCAGGGACAAAGATCATGCAGCCAGATATCAGATAAACTGGGATTCTATTTGGAGGATTATTTTGCGGCAGCCATTGGTTGGAGAAAGTTTGTATTAAACAATACAAAAACTAAAAAATCCACAGTAGATTACATGAGAATACAGGACCCAGTGCAGTCTGTATATTCTGATTATTAATCAGTCTTGCTGTATCGGCTACTGGCAGATATTATTTGACTTGTGCTTTTTTGATCCCTAAGCAGCGCAGACCACACTGAGCATGTGCACAGTCTTGATCTTGCAAAGATGTATATCAAAGTTACAAGATGACAGCCCCCTGTGGCCAACTTTGAAAGCATAAATCATTTGTTTGATTAGACTTGTGGTGCAGCAAGTTCATGTTTATGTTTAGTATAAAAAATACAGCATTTCTAACTTTATTCTATTTTAGACTTTCCTTGTCCTTTAAAATGGCAATTCACTTTTTTAAACACACTGCAATTATTCTAAACACAATTGTACCTACCCCAAGTATGTGCAAGGAATACTTGAGAGCTAAAGAAAAAAATAGCTTACTTATGAGAGTTATTTATTTCATAGTCTAATATTGAAGCATAGAAATTATCATTATGTCTTCTGAGGACTAGTATAAAAAAAAGGGATGTCTTTCTGTGTTTCGTCTTACCATAGGCCTCAAAGAAATGCCATCTCGAGGATCTCCATGCCGCCAGTGTGGTTGGACCACCCAGTTTTTGTACACAGACTTGTTGTGTGTGGAACCATCAAATGTGGCATTTATGGGTTTAAGAACAGAACGTGGACGTCGAATGGGCTCTCTGGGCAGCCATGCTGGTGTGGAAAATGCAAGCTGCCAAAAAAATTCTACAATATTACACAATGGAATAAAGAGTTCAACAAAATGTAACCGTTGGTACATAACTGAATAACAGCAGCACAGTGGGAGAAAGGAGAACATCTGATGAACTTCAGTAATGATAAAACAAATACCTTGTGACATTTAGAGTATGTTAAGTTATATATGATCAAATGCATCATGGAAAGGGCACTTCAAGTAAAGCAGGTGGATCTAGCCAAGAGAATCTAAGAAGGCAACCTCACGGTATTTAGGGGGATGATGGACAGAGTTAATGGTAAAAAAAATGGTGTTGCATACATGCCAACATTTGGTTGACCTACTCAGGGACCAGTTTGGACAATCATCTTACAATCCTGTTTAAGGGTAAGGCCAGAAAGGAAGAGTCTGGCGATTAATCTCCCTGAACCAATTCCCCCTGCCTTCCAGCTACTTAACGAATAATTGCCTGCGCCTATTCACACGTGGCGATGCGCTTTCCCGAAATCGGTCGACTTCGGAAAAGGCAGAGCCGCATGTGAATAGGCGCTGGCGACTATTCATTAATCAGCTGGAAGGGAGGGGGAAGCGGTTCAGGGAGATTTGTCACCCCATAGAAGAGGCGAATAGTCGCCAGGCGACAAATCTCCCTGAATCTTCCTGTCTGGCCTTACCTTTAGAGCAGAGAAGCTATCCAAAATAACATTAAGGCGATAATTTATTAAATGAGAAGGAAGGGTTAAAGCTAAGTAAGCCTTATCAGAACCTAAATACACCAGTAAACCCTCAAAGTAATGCAGTTCCAAGTCCTCTGTCAAAAAAAACACTAATTTCTTTCCTTCTATTGTGTACACATGGGCTTCTGTATCAGACTTCCTACCTTCAGCTTAAACCTCCTTGCTCTGGGCGTGAGCATGCTTAGTTTGCTCCTCTTCTCCCTCCCCCCTTTTCTTCTGTAATCTGCACCCAGAGCTATGAGTGAGCAGGGAGAGACTCAGGCAGGAAGTGATGTCACACCAAGCTAATACTGCAGCTGCTATCCTAAACAAACAGAGAGCTTCTAGAGCTTTTTACTCAGGTATGGTAAAACATTCTACAGAATAAATATAGCATTCTATCTCGCACTATTTTTTTGCAAAAAAATGCCTCCATAGCTTTCATACTCCTTTAAGGCACTTTTTTTTGCGGCTTCCGTTTTGACTCTGAAAACCCGAATAAAGACACATTTGTTTTGCAATTTATTATTCCGAACCAGGGTTAGACAAAATAAGAAGTACATGCTTGGTTCCCCAAGTTTGGTGCGCACGAGGCACGTGCCGCTTCTACCTACATCTAGTTCCGACCCTGGTAGGCTCCATTTGCTTTTTTTGGCTTGGCTGTTTCTATAGCATGCACCACTGTTCCAGATGAACAAAAATATTACTGGGTTAAAAATATACCCAGCTCTGCTAATAATACAATAAAGGTGGATGAAATGTTTATTACTAGGAAGCCTATGTTCAGAACAATCTAGGGCAGCAGAAGGAAAAGCTGACAAACTATATACAGTATGACTTGAGGCCTTTATAAGGGCTAATTGAAATAGGAGGTTCAGGCCTTTGCCCAAAGTGGGGAAAAATCATACTTATAAGGAAAATACATGGACTGCTATGGAGAAAATAATGGGCAGAGTAGGAGTTTAAGAGAGTAGATATTTTCGACTAAATAGAGAAGCAAAGGTACAGATTAATTTAAAAGCAGACAAAACATTACCTTCGTTACTGTGTCTCCATCCACTTGCCCCCCCCTCTCCCGGTCCATAGCAGTAAGCTCCTCCTTCAACTGGGCTGGTTCTGGACGTGGGTGCAGCAGCGGGTCCCAACCAGGGAACGTCTCTCTCTGAACAGTTTTAAAGTCATTTCTTGGAGGAGAACATAGAATTCCATATTAATTGTATATGTTTTTCTAATCCTTTAAGGGTAAGGTCACCAGGAGCGTTTTTAAAAATGCTAGGCCAAGCATAAATACACCAGTGAAACCACATGCGCATAATAATGTTAGTTTTTCAGTCTGTAATTTCTTTTCCCAACATGCAATTCTGTTTTTTCTCATTCCGCACAATTCATTCTCAGAAGAATTATATTATACTTTTGTGAAAAAAAAGCCAAGCAGAAAAGCAAGCCAGACTGATTGTCAATATACAGCGAAATTACCAGAAGACAACCTCAATATAATATATATGTGCATTTCATCTTGCAAGAGTTTGGCCGCCATATTGAAAATACAGTGAGTATTTCAGCGAAGTCTACTTCCAAACCTGCCAATAACGCAAATACTGGCATCTTGTGGGGGATGCTGGCTCGCAATTGCCCAGTAAGAATTGCTATAGTCCGTATTCCATTATTTTCAGTATGGCTTAATTTCATATGTATTTATGCACAATACAAACAAGCCTTGTGTGACCTCACCTTTGGTTTCTAGAAGTTTATGAACTTTAAAATACAGTAAACAATAATCCTTGTTTTCCTTACCTAAGGTGGGTATTTACACTGAGGTTATCTGGGGGTGGCAATGCTGCTCTGGTTTGTTGTGGCAGGCAGTGTGGTGTGGGGAAGTCACTCTGATATTTGGTTGTTACTTCCATTTGTGGTCGTTTGGTGACTTTCTGTTTCATAGGATTTCTAAGTAATGTTCCTTTCTCCAGTGGCAGGGGATGATATGTGGACTGATGGGTAGTTTCCATATGATGTTCCCCTTAGAACAAAAAAGTTAATTGTAGTAGAACGCTGATAACATACAACTGTTAGTTTTGTGTATGAAGATGACATGTTGTACTGTAGATAATATAGAATGTCATGTATCATGAATTTAATTAAATATAGTATGTGGTTTATTGTATAGGTTTGGGATATCTTACTAGAAGCCTGTTACCCAGAAAGCTCCAAACTACCATCTCCCATACAGTGCATTTAAAGCAAATAGTTTTAATTTACAAGCAAAATACTGATTCTACAGCATCTATCCACAAGTAGTGATTATCATATTAAAAGGAAAGGGATGCAGGTGATAAATGTCTCTTTAACCATCCAGGTTAAAAACCTTTTAATCTCAAAGCCCTGGTAAGGAATACAACCACAGACCTACTAAACATGTTGTCAAAAACAGGTTTGGATCAGATGGAGAAGTTCACTCTGGGTACTGCAGCAAGGAATGTGACTCCTGCAGAATGAATAAACTGCCTGCAGACAGAGTACTGTAACTGATATAAATGAATAATTACTTTTCCTTGTGCTAGAATTTATTTTACAATAAATGACACCAGTTTGGAGCTTGTTTCTAAGCACACTACACTAATCAAGACAAGACTAGAAGATTGCTGTCCACCACTCTAACATACTATACATTGCCTACCTTCCATGACTAGATGACACTGAGCGGCTTTTACTGGGTTCACTCTCCTTGTCTTCTTTTCCACATAATGGTCTTGGGTTGTTGTTTTCATCTCATTTGTATCACCAGGAAAGAGCAGTGACCCTACAGGAAGAGAAGAGAAAAAATTAGGAAAAAGAGACCAGACTACACGAGCAAGCGGGAGATGTGTCTCCATATGTATACTGTATGCAAAAGTACTTTTAAATTAAAACAAAGAAATCCACTTCATGTTAAAGCAGTCTGGCAGCTCTGTAAAATGAGTCTAGGGAGCTTCTTGCATGTAACAAAGTACTATTTTAAAAAAAAAAAAGGGACAGCTTGCTTTTCAAAAACAACAGATATGGTGCATCTTATCATTTTAACAACCAAACATCACCTTTTAACTGGAATTATACAATTACATGTATGGTTTACCATTAACCTGCTCTGTATCTAAACTTAGGCTTCGTTACTACATCTTTCTTCATTTTTTCTTACGATAGCTACTTGATGACACTGTCCTCTCTTTTTCTTTGTCATCTTCTCCAAAATATTTCCCATGCTGTATGTGTTTATTCTGCTATGGATACAGAATACCCATCTGTTCTTTATCCAGTTGTCCCTTTTTTTTTTTTTTATCACCTTAGCACTTTAGGTTTTTCTTATATTTCAGTTACCTGCAAGATCTGGTAGCTCCCCAAACTGAGGCTGGCGCTCTGACTTCCATTCTTTGTACTCAGCTTTAGTTGTGGTGGTGTGGTTAGTACTGGACTGGGGCAAAACATGCAGATTGTCTTTAGGTCGAGCCCCCATAGTCCTCTCTGCTTCTTTTGGAGTATACTGCAGACTGTAGAGAGTTTTGCTCAACAGAGGTTCCTCTGGGCTCTGGTAGTAACCCTCCTGTGTACAAATAATGCAGCAGTATTCAGATAATCAGGTTATATTATTATTAGCATTACAGATTAAATCTGTAATATTAAGTCAGTGTATCTAGCACTTTAAAATTTAAATAAAATAGTTATTTATAACTGAAACAGGTTATATACAGTATGTTTTGTATATAAAAATATGCTTTTACCTTAAACACTATAAATCTGTGCAAAACTATTTATTACAGCTCATGAGTGACTCTTCTACCTTATGTCCCCTATGATTGCCCCACATCTTCTTACTGGATCTATGCCTCCTCCTGGTCAAACCTACCCCATGTCTAATTCTAAAACCAGAGACATTAAAGAATGCATTCAAGAAAAAATTCAGTGTGGCTTTATTTGGCCTTCCATTTCATCAACCAGGGCTTCTTTGTAGGAAAGGAAATGTATATATCTCCAGCCCAGTATAGATTATAGGTGTCTCAACTAATTAACTACAAAGGACTGTTACCGCACACCAGGGTCAGAACTAGGGGTAGGCAAAAGAGGCATGTGCCTAGGGTGCAAAGTTTGAGGGGCACCAGATACGCACCTTCCTTGCTGCCTAACTCTGTGGTTATATATTAAAAGGCACTACATTTGTCCAGGAGCAGTAACACATAGCAACTCATCAGCAGGTAGCACTTACTAGTCACCTGCTTAGAAGCAAACATCTTATTGGTTACTATGGGTTACTGCTCCTGGTGCAAACATAGTGCCTTTTATTACATATGAGATTTAGAGACTTATTGGTTTTACCAACAATTAGAATTTAAGGGATACTGTCATGGGAAAACATGTTTTCCACTTTTCTTGTGTGCTGCCTTGGTCTCATGGGAAGTTCATTACACAGAGGGGTTTACTGTGAGGAAGTCTTTCATTTTGTTTTGTCCTTTAAAAAAAGAAGGTTGCTGTGTAAAGTAAGAGTGGTATTCTATTCCACAGTCCATGGCTAGCACTACATATGGTATGACACTCACTAGAGGAACAAATGGCTTTGCCCTTCCTTCAAGTGGTCGTGATATGAATTCAGCTTGTTGAGTAGTGACCAAATTCATTGGAGGTAAGTTGGCATACATTGGTGTTCGCGGTGGTCTCTTACTGCTCCGGGCAGCAGCATCTGTGGCAATAAAAGAAAAAAATGTCAGGTTGGAGCCAACCATATCTACCTCAGGCATGACCCCATTCCCATTACTCCTTTGAGAAATAAGGACCTTGCCTGATTATAATAATTTGGCTGAGAGCATGTCTAAATCAGGGACAAGACTTTGGAAATAAATATGCAGATTTCAATCACATTTAAAATGAGTGATCATATGGATACACATATTTTAGATTGATTGCTTAGGACGTAATTACTGCAAAATTTCTATTTTAGTTATTTTACTACACATTCTTTAACGGCTTGCTTTGATCATGCTGCAATTAACTAATTATTCAATATTTTGACACCATTTGCTTTACATGATTCACATCAAACTTCATTTCATCACAGCAAGAAATTCACCAAAAATAAAGAGGGAAGCTCTTTTTGGCCTCCCAAGACAATGTCAGCTTGGAAAATTATTAAAAAAATAGTTACCAGCATTTCCTTGCTAAACTTTATTGTGACTGGGGGAAATCTGCCATTAGTCTGTAAGTAAAGGTGGCCATAGCTGGGTATATTTATCTACCAGATGTCAAACACTCAGGCTAGATTTTCGCATTGGATTGAGGACCATATCAGCTTGTTGATGTGGTCATCGTCCTAACAGCTCCTATTCTGGGTGGTCTAATCTGATACCTTTGGTGGGCATGTTGCAGAAAAGATCCATTCCTTGTCAAATTAGACCTTGCCAAAAGAGCGGCTCTTATAATGTATGGCCACCTTTACAATTAGGTCAGTATTTGCTCTGCAACCCAGGAGTTAAAGCGTCCAGTGGTTTTCCTAAGTGATATTCATTTCATTCGTTCCACTACAAATATTACATAGTAACACTGGAAACTTACTCCTTGGTGCCTTGAAAGTTGCCTTGTAGTGGGAGATGAAACAGTCACACTTTATCTCTCTGCGCTGAACACCTTGCTGTCTCTTGCAGTCTTTGTGATGTTTGTGGCGCCTGCAAATCAGATAGTAGTGAATATAACCAGTCAGTGGCCATATCTGTAACAGCTAACCTCAGTTATGCTCCATTAGTTACTGTTGATCCAAATCTTTACTCATTTAGTAAAATGTGTACACAAGCATGGGCCTGGAGAAGAAATGTAAAAAATATATTCAAAATCCTTACCAGGCCATGGCACTCCATGGCTGCTGCATGCATCCAAGGTACAGCATATCTACAATGCCACTGCCTGATAATGGAAAGTCAAGTATGAATGCAGCTAGACTACCAATAAGTTACTAGTGATGAGCAAATCTGTGCTGTTTTGCTTCACCAAAAAATTAGTGAAACCATGGAAAATATTTCAATAATGAGAAAACGTTCGAAATGCAATGAAGTCAGTGGGTGGTTTTTACAATGGCTGAAATCAATAGCCATTATTTCTAATGCCAAAATGCATTGGAGTCAATTAACGTTTTTTCTTGCAAGTTTTATTCTTGCAAGTTTTATTCTTGGTGAAATTTTGCATATATGTCTGCTGGAAAAATGTGCCAACAATAGACCAAAGCCAGGGCAGTTTATGCAAGGGTGGGTTACATAACATAACATTACTTTTTGCTGCAATAAGATTATTACAATATTGTTAACGGAAATGCATTTCTCCAAGACTTAAGGAGGAGGCTAGGATTTTAGTCCTTACTGGGTGCTCCCAATCTCCTACTGACTTTAATTATATTTGAATGCTACCTTGAATTCTGTGTCAGGCAGTGCCAAATCACCCAAAAGAACCCTCTCTGAATTGAATGTGTCCTTTAAACTTGATGCAATATGTTATTTATATATAACCTTGAACTTTTTCCATCGTCTGAGAATTAAAAACCTGACACTAAGAAATATGGGATAGTTGGCAACTATGTGAAACAACAGTTTTTTTACAGAAAGTTGGGTATTGTTTGGTCACTAACTGATATAAATAATTTTTTATATCTTTCACAGATTTGAAATAAGGACTCTTTACTGAAGGCGGGGCAAGGAGCAAAGTGCACCCAGCCTTGCTGTCGCTACCTCTGGCTGCAGATTTATGCTCTCCAGAACGAAGCACAACCTGGGCTGGACTAGGCCAGTGGAAGATTGGGAAAAAACTTGGTTGGCCCTTCCGACCCAGACCTTTTCCCCATCCAGAACTCTATGCATTCCACCAGAACTCCCCCAACTGTGGCCATGAAGGAAAGATATCAAAGGTGCATGTGGGGAGGGTAACACAGGCTCCTGAGGTGGCAGCCCTTGTGGGCAGAACCTGTGTTGCACCCATTAATACAGCTAACTACCTTTGGCAGCATTGTAGTTATGAAGGACAAGCAGGATGATGCATTTAGGTGTCCTGCAGAGCAGCAAATTGATAGAAACCTTCATTTCTCAAATGAGAACTACAGTAAGGAGTAGTGATGGGCGAATCTCGTTTTGGACGCGGGTGTCACGCCTTGGATGCGGCCGTCCATTTTTTTGGACGCTCTGGTGTAAAAAAAAGGACGCCGGCTTTGATAAAACGGACGTCGGCGTTTGTGGGCATTTGGCGGATTTATTCACCAGCAGCGAATCGCACCAATCCATCGCAAATTTGCGCCAGGCGAATAAATTCGCCCATCACTAGTAAGGAGCACTATTTTGTGTTCTATCAACTACTGCCAGCCCTTCTCCCTTGCACTATTTTGTGCTCTAGAAAAAACTGCCAGCTCTTTTCCTTAATATTTTATATATGGGGCACTGAAACCACATTTTAGCTGGAAACAAGCAAGTTTGGTGCCACATAAAGGACAGATGGTTATTGGAGTTCAAATCATAGCAATAGTACGTTTCCCTATTTAAGGAGCCCAACCAAACGCCTCTGTACATCAGTGTACCAATAGCAGTCAGTAAAACATTTATTTTCATTATTGCAACAGCTAATTAAAGCGAATCATTGATTATGTGCAATATGCTACTGCAAGCTTTCACCCATATGACATCAATATATGAAGCAAAAATGAGAATGTCGGGTCAGCTCACCCACAGTCGCATAGCTCACAGATACAGGAAAATGAGGGGAGCTCCATACTCTGAACTTGATGTCTGATCTGACGGCAAGTTTCTTGTGTTTTGTTTCCATGGTTCTCCCCCCTGCCAGTCATCCCCCCCCAGGAGGAGTTAGGCATAAATAAGGCATTTAGAATATGAAAGCCTGTTCTGCAAGTGGAGGCAGAGCCTATTCATTGTGTTTGTTAAAGCCTTGGATTTGTGTACCTAACAACCCTTGAACAAACAGTGACACAGTGCAGAGCCAGACACCCGCCAGTGACACAAATGAATAGTATCCAGCAGAAGGTTACTAAAAGCATTTCAAACCTAAAATTTGATGTTCTCACTTTGCTGCTGTTACATTAGATTTTTGTTTCCAGAATATTATTATTTTTGCCAGTTCTTATTAAATAGAAAGTGCTAATATACCACACATTCAGTGTTTACCATAATCCTACATCTGTCTAATTCTCTTCATGGGGTCTCTGTTTCCCAAATTCTCTAAAGGGGTTGTCCCTTCATGGCATTTACTTTTTAATGGGCCTTGTCGACACTAAGCTCTTTAGCAGTCAGGCACCTCAGTCAGAAGATGGAGGCCTTAAAGTTGGCCATACACAGGCCGATAAAAGCTGCCGACAGACCGAGTCGGCAACTTAATGGCTTGTGTATGGGGCCCTCCCTTCCATGATCGATATCGGGCCGAAAGTCGACCAGATGTTGATCGGACAGGACTACAAATTCCTTCAGATCGGGGCCGCATCTGTTCATTGATTCGGTCCTGCGATCCGACTGCCCTTATCTCCTCCATTGTGATTCAATTGTTGGGCCTAGGGTTGCCACCTGGCCGGTATTTTACCGGCCTGGCCGGTATTTTTGATGGTTGATCCCAATGTTATTAATAGGGAAAAATCTTAAATATATAGGAAGGCTGGTATTTTTTTCTAGAAAAGGTGGCAACCCTAGTTGGGCCCTAGGGCCCACGATCGAATCTGCCCGATATCGCCCACCCCAAGATGTATGGCAGCTTCAAAATCACTATGTTAAATGGTAACAGAAAGTAGTCTTATAATCCCTGGGCTAATGGAGAATACTGCAGAATATGGCATCAAGGAACAAACATTAAATAATGTAGTCTAATGGTGCATGGCATATTAGAGACCTCTGGTGGTCTAACCAAGGTAATGCAATATAGACAAATAGAATTTCTCTATGACGCCATGCTATGTAAAAAAATATATTTATTAATGCATAAAAAGACAAATTACCCCACGAGCCTGACGCGTTTCGTGCTTCTCAGCACTTAATCATAGGCCATTAGGAGACAGGGATGGACCCCCTCCTTAAATACAATCTTCAACAACCAATAAACCCTCCCACAAGTTAAAAACAATTACAGCTGGCCCAGGCCCCAATCACTGGATAAAGCCTGCCCACTCTGAGTTACAACACATTTTGTATAAACATTTTCAATATTTTATTTCAAAACTTAGGGGTACACAAGTCATATTTAAATGCAATGCACTGTAGTAGATATATAATATAATGCAATCAACTTAAACATAACAGGTTACATCAAAGATATAATTCAATCCTAATGGTAAGCGTGTCTGCAAATAAAAAATCCAATATACTTCCCTTTTATGTAACAAGTTGAGGAGATCACCCCCTCTTACTCCTATTTTGATTTTCTCAATTGCCTGTACTGAAAAGTATTTAGTATCACCGTTACTGCATTCTTTAAAGTGTCTGGTGACATTCGTTTTGGTGTTAAATTTCGGATTCTTAATTTGTCCTATATGTTCCCTAATTCTTTTCTTTTAAGGACCGCTTGGTACATCCAACATATTGTTTGTTACATTTCTTACACGTGATTAAATAGATTACCCCTGAACTATTACAGTTAATGTAGCCTTTAATTGTATAGGATTTGCCAGTGACTGTAGACTTAAATTCTTGTGATATCTGCATATATCTGCACGTCATGCATTTCTTATTGCCACATTTGTAACACCCACTATATTTAAAAAATTGTTTACCCCACCTACCCTATAAAAATATAAATACGGGATCAGGGATTATTACTGACCCCAATGTTTAGTATATCCGCTGTACCATTCCAGTACAGGGTAGGGAGTCCAATACATACATACATTATATCTGTACAGAGTTGTGGGCCTTAAACTTTGGTCATCTTACATATTAATTCTAAATATGTGATATACAAGGGCTAATACAGTTGTGTTCAAAATAATGTCTGACATTACTAACGTGATCTATCACTGTTTTAGTAGATTATATTATATTTCTACATGGCAAATAATTTACTAGTAGGTGTGGTAATAGAAAACCAACACACCCAACAGTCATGACATCTATGCTGCTGAGTCATTAATTGAGGCCTGTTAAAAAATAATATCAGTGTTCAAAATAATAATAGCTTGTTCCAAATAATAGCAGTGTGGCGTTCAATTATTGAGGTTATTCATTCTATTAAAAAGCAGGTGTCAAGTACAGCCCTTATTTAAGGAAGGAAGGCAGCAAATGTTGTGTAGGCTGGTTATAGTGCATTTCTCTCTGAAAAGAAAATGGGTTGTTCCAGACATTGTACACGAGAACAGCATACTTTGATTAAAAAGCTGATTGGAGAGGGGAAAACATATAGGGGCAAATTCACTAAAGTCCGAAGTTACTAACGCTGGCGTAAATTCGCCAGCGTTAGTGCAAATAGTAACTTCGCAAATTCACTACGTCCATCGCTGGCGTAAATTCGCCAGCGATGTAGATAGTCTAGCGCAACTTCGAACCCTAAAGCTGACGAAGTTACACTCTGGCGAAGGGGGAGAAAATTCACAAATTCACAAAGCTAGTCATTTTTCTGAACGTTAGCCCCTTCGCCAGAGTTAGAGCAGGCGAAGTGCAATAGAGTAGATAGGAGATTTTCTTAAAAAAGTTTAAATTTTTTCTAAGTCCCAAAAAAACGCTGGTGTTTTTTCCTTAGCGTAGGGTGATAGAAAAAAAATGAGCAAAAAAATTTTTTTTGGGTACCCTGCCTTAATTTCTTAACATAGGGCAAATATACTAGACATGGGGAACATGTGTAGGGCAATAAAACAACTAGATAAGGCTTTATTAGGGTCCCCTGGCCTTGTGTAGTGTAATGTTTGAAGTGTAACATATTACTCCATTCAAACTTACAAGTTCCCGCCATATGCAAATTAGCCTTCTCTAGCGCAACTGCACTTTGCCTGGCGAATTTTCAATAGCGCAATTTCGCTACCATTCGCTTACATGAACTTAACTTCGCTTTTTAGTGAATTAAACGAGCACTGGCGAAAATTCGCCAGTCGAAGTGCAGCGAACGCTGTGCTAGCGCAGCTTCACTTCTAAGTGAATTTGCCCCATAAAGTAGTGCAGAAAATGATAGGCTGCTCAGCTAAAATAATTTCAAAGGCATTAAAATGGCAAACAAAACCTGAAGAAATGGAAGAAAACGGAAAACTACCATTTGAATGGATAGAAGAAAAGCCAAAATGGCAAAGCCAATGATCAGCACCAGGAAGATCAAAGAAGGTCTAAAGTTACCTGCGAGTACTGTTACAATTAGAAGACTCCTATGTGAAGCCAAGTCCTATTGTTGAAAAAAAGACGTGCTGAAGAGTTTGCAATTTGCCAAAGAACTGGTGTAAAGAAAAATAGCACAACATTTTGTGGACTGATTAAATCAAGATTGTTCTATTTGGGGCCACAGACGACCCCCAAAGCACAACCATCATGACCAACAAGATTGACATTAGGGAGCAACTAACCCAATCCCCGGAACTTTATCCAATAGAAAACTTGTGTACTGACATAAAAAAAGCTGTTTCTGAGAAAAACAAAGAAATGCAGCAGATTTGTGGAATGTACCAGGTGCCAGAAGTTGTGCAGCAGTTCTCAGAAACACTGGTTATACTTCTAAATATTAGTTCAGTTCCTAAATCCGGCACACTCTTTACACATGTCTGTAAGCCAATTCCATGCTAAATATTTACTAGAGATTGTCATAATTGCTTTGTTGCCTAACTGTATTGTTTTGGACTATTTGGGGTTTTTTCCTTTTTTTCTTAGTAAGGAAAACAAAAAATAATGAAAATAATTGTTAAAGAAATATTAGTTCAGTCATTCAAAGGAAAGCAAAATCATGAAACATTCATCAGTGAAAGGGAATATTGGTGTTTTTAAAGAAGAATGCAGACACTGCTATTTTTTTTTTTCAAACAGCCTAATATTTCCATTTCTTCACAGAATGCATTTGCGTGTATGGAAATAAAAGCTATTATAAGGACTTTGAGCTTTATTCACTTTTTCAAACACACTGCTATGGTGCTGAACACAACTGTATACCCCTGCTCATGTCCCATGGTCATATGAAACAGCAAAAAGTTATAATGAAGTACTTTTGATTCCTTGAGTTATTTTCTCTTTTTGAAGAAGATTGCCTTGTGTTTCCATTGTTTCATTTTAATTTTATCAGTGACATGACTACCCTACATTTGTTCTGCTAATATCCAAGAATACAAATTATATCCACCTTTAATTATCATCTTAAATGGTGCCCATGCTGCCCTCCATACTGGTCTCCCTAGAAGGGCCCCACAATTTGGGAAAAAAAGGTTGTACATGTATTATGTGTAGGGTTGCCACCTTTTCTTGAAAAAAATACAGACCTTCCTATATATTTATCTTTTTTTCCTATTAATAACATTGGGATCAACCATCAAAAATACCAGCCAGGTGGCAACCCTAATTATGTGTACATGTATTATGTGTATGTACTTGTACAAAGCATTAAGACAGTCAGCGAGTTAAAAAAAGATGGTCTCAAGTGGTCTCCAAATATAATTAAGTGTGCTTGTGTATAGACAAGCATATTTGTAAATGCTGACCTGTGCAACTCTTTACATGCAGCAGCTGATTATTTACTGTATTATACTGCCTGTTAGAGCACTGGATTATATTAAAATATTGATGTCATAAAAGAAAAATATGAGGGCCATAGAAATTCCATGGATGAGCACATCCATTCTGTAGACCTCCATGTGGACAGCTTTTATATAACATAAACTATCATGTACTGTATGACCATTGTAATTTCATAAGAATTCCAAAGGACTGTTTGCTTTTGTCTGACTCTTTTCTAGTCCTTCTGCCTACACTACAGGCACATTTGATTGCTTTGTATTATTTGCAATTGAATTTTTCACCTCATCCTAATACTTCCCATTTAACTGTGCTGTTGTGACAATCCGATCAATGGAATAAAACACAAAACAATTCACAGAGGAACAGAGGAGAGCTTCATGGCGCCCCGGCTTGGTCTATTTCATTTCAACAAACAAACAAAAAACATGCTTAAACCAGCACGGGAGTTAAACAGAAGCAAAATGATTTGCCATGTACCTTGGTTGATTGATTTTAAAAACTGCCTGCAGTAAAGCTTTAACCTGTCAACTGGAATCTGAACTGTGCAACTTCAATTGCCTGTTCAAGAATGGATGATTAACATCTACTTCATGCTGAGCTTAGGTGACACATCAAGCCAGGGACAGCCCCACTGACATAAAATTGCTCTTTCAAATGACTGTTGCAAACCTAAATTAGAAATATTGATTCCAACCTCTGATAAATGTATGAAACCATGCCAGTAGGAGCCCTTACTCTATTCTTTTAGATCTGTGTTTAAATTGGGTACCTTGGCAAATCTCTGGCCAGGATTGTCATATACAGCTAAAGGTTGCCTTTGCCTTATAATTAGGAATGGAGTTCCAATAAATACAATGTTACATTTGCTAAATCCATCCAAATCAGGTGTATTAACTCTAGTGTTCCCACAACCTGGATCATTTTCTCTATGTACCTGCAATTACAGTAGGCTACTTAAAGCTTGGGCCAACTCTTTGCACCCCATGAAATTTGCAGCCTTGTCAACTTATTTTGTTCATGTTAGAAGCAAGCACATAATATCAAACTATAATTATGTTCTACTCTCCTTGTATTAACAATTTAAAGGGATTTTGTCATGATTTTAATGATGTATTTTTATTTTTAATTTACATTGCATACACTGCCAATAATTCACTCTACCATATAAAATTTCATTCCTAAACCAGCAAGTGTATTTTTTTTTCTAAGTTGTAATATTGTTGTGTAGGCAGCCATCTTAGGTCATTTTGCCTGGTCATGTGCTTTCAGAAAGAGCCAGCTTTTTAGGATGGAACTGCTTTTTGGCAGGCTGTTGTTTCCCAGCTGAGTAGGCTTTCGGAATCCTCAAAACTTTGTGAGTACAATAACACGGGTCAAATGCAAGCAGGGACAACCCTTGCTGTGTTTATTTGCGAAGGTGCAATGTTTCGGGGTAAACTCATTTATCAAGCATTATATGGGGTTTACACTGAAATGTTGCGCCTTTGCAAACAAACACAGCAAGGGTTGTCCCTGCTTGCATTTGACCCATGTGCTGGTTGAATTGATTTTACTATTGAGTGACATTCTTAGATCTTCCAGGCAGCTGTTATCTTTTGTTAGGGAGCTGCAATCTCGTTACCTTACCATTGTTCTGTTGTTAGGCTGCTGGGGGGGGGGGAAAGGGAGGGGGATGATTTCACTCCAAGAGTGACTGAAGTCTATCAGAGCACAAGTCTCATGACTTGGGGCAACTGGAAAACTGACAATATGTCTCTCCCCATGTCAGATTTCAAAACTAAATACAAAAACATCTGTTTGCGCTTTTATAACTGATGTGTTTTGAGAGAAACATTTTTTCCCATGACAGTATCCCTTTAAATAGAGGACAATAGCCTATCTGCATTATGCCTTTCCTCCCCATTTTATTGCTTGCAATTTGCAGCAGGAGTTATATGAAAGCATTACTGTATCTCTATGTGTATCTATTGATCGAAGCTGTCAGCATATTCAGATCAATGTCCCACTAACTTAAGCGCAATTACCTGGAGATGTGATTTCAGAAACCAGATCCTGCCTCACGGTGTATTAAGTGAAGAAGGATGATGGTGAATGCCAGCAAAGACAGCTGCATTTTATCTCATAAATTAACCCAGACTAAAGTAAAGAGGTTGCCAGAAAAATAACACCATTTATTACATTAACATAATTTGTAATAGGAAAGAAAACCCCCTTAGTATTTTTAATTAACTTTCTGAAAAAGGAGTAAGAACTGGTGGTTTATCAATGGATAGAGCTACTTCACTATAGCCCACAGCAGGTTCATCTGTTTTGATAAAGTAACGTATGATTCTGCAGTTCATATTTCTTAGGATTAAATTCAGTTTAGCAGAGAGGTAGAGGTTCCACAATGTAAAGGCGAAAGTAAAGAGGTTGGCATAAAAATAACACAATTTATATTTTGTAATAGGAAAGAAAACCCCCTTAGTATTTTTAACTTTCTGAAAAAGGAAATGGTGGTTTATCAATGGATATAGCTCCTTCACTATAGCCCACAGCACAGTCATCTGTTTTGATAAAGTAACGTATCATTCTGCAGTTCAGTAGAGAGGTAGAGGTTCCACAATGCTTTATCTTGTCTTTTATCAAAGGCTAAATGTAAAACAGCAGTTCTTACAATACCTGCTGTCATCTGGGTTATACTGAAATCATGCTCAGATAGCATTTGTGCTAGGACTGAATGATAAATGCTATAGTCATATAACTATTGGTCAGAATAAATTATTTCACTCAATATAAAACCATCCTGCAGTAGCTCAGATGGAAGGAGGGTGTTCTAGCTTTGTACATTCATGAAGTCTAGTCTACAGATGAACTTAAATGCACTCTGCATTCCTACTAGCTCCTTCCCAGCTGCATGGGCTAAAATGACTGGGTGCCCTAGACCAGTGATTTTCAACCTTGTGCCTCCAGCTGTTAAGGAACTACAAGTCCCACAGCCACAGTCAGGCAAATGCATTGTGGGACTTGTAGTTTCTTAACAGCTGGAGGCACAAGGTTGAAAATCACTGCCCTAGACAACTTGGCTGGGACACCGCTCACCATATGCATTCCTGAATAAACAAGTAAGTGCACACACAATCACATGCCCACTTGTGTTGCAGATGGGGAGAGGGGTTAAGGGGACAAGTGCCTGGACTAGGGGTAGGCTACAATTGAGGTACATACCTAGTGCTCCCCTACCATTTTACCCTAGGCACATGTCTCTTTTACCAAGCCCTAGTTACGGCCCTGTAGAGACCTACTGTATATTAAAATTAACTACAGATCTTGAAAACACTATAGCGTTGGCTATAGTTTCCTTCTGTAATATTTCACATGTCAATGGTTCTTGCTGCTTCTTGTAGTCTAGTCCCAGTCTAGCCACTTGCCAAGGTCCCCCACTATGTAGGAAGGTGGATAAAAACAGCAAAAATACTTTACAATTAGTGATGAGTGAATTTGCTGCAAATTCCTATGATTCGCTGCAGGCGAATAAATTTGCGAAACGCTGGCAAAATTTTTCCTGGTGAAAATTCACCAGCATCTCGTTTTGGATGCGGCAATGGGCGCCGTTGTCCAAAAACAGATGCCCGCGTCCAAAACGAGACGAGACGAAGCGCCGCCGATCACTATTTACAATATATTCATATCAGTTAAGGAAGTAGAATAAATGTAGTTAGTCCTTTAGATTGACTCTCTCCTGTTGTTAATTTGCAGTCTCCCAGCTGCACAATAAAATAACAAAAAAAAAAAA
>CM044444.1:63714244-63740706 GCA_024363595.1 Xenopus borealis
AAATTCAAACACTATAAAAAGGGAATTCAGTGTTGAGCAAGCTGCCAGTTATAGGTAATCTTTTCTGAGTTCCTGGTGCCTTGTTCTTAAAGCTTGCCTGTATCCTGATTACCTCTTGTGACTTCTGCCTTACTTCTTCTGACCTTGGCCTGTACCTGTCTCCCTCTACTCTACCTGCCTCGACCCGGCCTGATTCTGACTATGCTATCTGTCTACGTCCTGTTTTGTGACCTTCTACCCACTGGTACCATACTGAAGAAATGCCATGTGGTCCTCCCTATCCTTAACAGTACCCCCAACCAAATCCCCCACATTTTCCCTTCCTTTGCCCACTATCTCATCTAACCTCAATGAATCTTTTACTGAACCCTTCACCCCCACGCCTAGTTTAAAATCTCCTTCAATCCTCTAGCCACCTCTCCTAAAACAGCTGCACCATCATCATTGAGGTGCAGACCATCCCTAGCAAAGAGCATTTAGCCAACTGATAAATCAGCCTAGTTCTCCAAAAACACAAAACCCTCCTCCCTACACCAGTCTCTCAGCCATGCATTAATCTCCCTAAGCTCCCGATGTCTTCTTAACATTGCTTGTGGCACAGGAAATACCTCTGAGAAAATTACCTTGGAAGTCCTCGCTCTCAACTTTACACCTAGCTTTTAAAATCATTCTTGAGGACTTCACCACCTCTTCTAACTTTGTCATTGGTACCTATGTGTACCAAGCCCCCCCCCCCACTACTCCACTCATTCCACCATATGCCGAACCTTAGCACCAGGCAAGCAGCAGACTGTTCGTCATGTAGGGGCCTTACCCTATCCACCTTTCTAATAATTGAAGCCTTTGTTGACACTCTGACCTTTAAAGGGAGCTATTAGGCTGAAAACCTGTATTCACGGTCTAATATCTGCTAATATCAATAACACTGGAAAATGTATGTAAATTACAAAATGCCCATAGGACTCCTATTTGATTATATTAACCCCAAATTCTAAAACGGTACACATACTATAGTAATTAGAACTAACAAGAGAAAAAAAAGGTTTATTTGACCCTCAAAAAAGCTATGATGTGCTTAGTCTCTAGACCACTACCTAAAGGCATTTAGGTATTGCTATCATACATCTCTCAAATATCCTCTAACAAAGAATCAGCATGCTGGAAGTTGTAGTTCTTAAATATTTGCTGACCCAAAGCATGATAGCTTTATAAGCAATCAGGCTAGGTAATATGTACACCGCAGGGCCCATTTACTAATGTTGAGCAATGTAGCCCATAGCTAGTTACTTCTACTACCATAGCTACTTACTTTACTGCTGCAGACTAAACAAACAAATCTCTGCCTTGTATTGGTTACTGCACTGGTGCAATTTGCCCAGTGTTAATATATGTAAATAATTAATTATTAAATAAATTATTAAAGAGACTACAACATCTGCTTTTATTTGTGGTTTTCCACATGTGAAATTTGTTCATATAAAAACCACCTTACCTACTGCCATTCCAGCTGCCTGGACCATGGTCATCTGATGTGGGAAGGGTAAAGATTGAGAATTAACTGCACTTTTAATGAGCTATTCAAAAGTTTGTTGCTGGGAGAGTTGGCATGAGCACCTGCACCAAGCACACACAATCTCTGCTACTTTTTCTCACAAGTAGCTATAGTCTTTTTGAGCATTTAGCATTTCTCCTGCCTGTATGCTGTCATGCAACTTTATAATAGGTAACATGCAAAACGTTTTGCTCTACAAATGCCCATTATGAAATGTAAGCCTTTATTTGGTTTCTATGCTCTCTGAGTCTAGGAAATATACACTTTTGTGAACTCAGTGTGAATAGGGAAAGATTAGCAATACAATTTAAGAAAATAGCAAATAACTATTAAGCTTCAAATCAGTCTGTTTTCCAGCTACAAAATCGTGAAAGCTGATTTAAAGTTGAGCTTGTCCTTTATCAAAGGCATATATGGCAAATTCACCGGTTATCTGCCTTTGCTTCATGAGATTAGAACTTCTATATTTTGAAATGATTTATAACTCTGATCATCTACTAACATTACAGTTTTTTTTTTAGTTTGAAGGTGATAGTCACCTTCACACAAGTCGCCCCATTAAGAATTTCCCATTACATTTCAATCACATCTGAAAGATGGTTTCATAAAAAATGTAAAACTTTCAAGCCATTTAACTTAAAAAGTGTTGAACCTTTGACCAAGTTTATACTTTAACTGAATGGTGAATTATGATTTCCTAAATAGTCATTTCCTGAGAACAGGGCTTTACCGCTATTCTGTTGTTGATGAAATTTGAACTTTAATCCATGTACCTTTCTGCAAACCCTTTATTATGCAGCAGACAAATAATGAGCTCTGTATGGAAATGTTGCACAAAAGAGTGTGCCCCCCTGTGGACATACTCACCTTGCAAGATGCATGGACACATATGCGCAAGGAACCCTCCGCAGCACTGGGGATTAGATTCACAGCAGCATGTCCCCCAATTCTTCCGATAACATTGTTGCCCTAGGCCCAGGACTTTGTGGCTTTGCCACAAATCGGGGGCCTGGAAAAGAAGCAGTTACTTTAAAGCAACCATGTGAAAGCATGTTGCAAAAACACAAAATTATGAGACTGGTAAGTCATTATGTGATGAGCATAATGGTATAGTACAGTATCAGAATATTTTTTTAATAAAATAACATAAGTATATAAAACACAATGAATAATGTGTAGAAATATCCTTTAAACCAGTAACACCCTTTTTTCTAATTGGTTCCAAGTGCATTTTGTGTCACATGACTAATACCAATGTATGATACAAAAATAATATGCTGCTACTGAATATGTAAGTATATTAGAAGTTAGAATGGAGTTTGATGAATAGTCTAGCATATGTCCAACATTCTTATGTCTTTATATGGTCATTATCCTCCTCAGTTATGACGCCCCTTCTCTGTCATAATGGGAAGGGTGGAATGCCCCTGTCAGTAGAGAGGCACAGAATAGTTCAATGGAAGGTCAAGGATTGGTTCATGGTAGACTGGGGACCGCAAACCCGCATATGACTACTTCTTACTCAAACTCTTATCAATTACAACAAGAGAACTTTAAAGAAATATTTAAAGGAATTGTTATGGAACCTCTATGTACAGTAAACTGCTATTAAAAGGTGAGAAATGAAAGTAGCTATTTAATCTCTATCAACCTATCATGTTGAAAACAAAGGCAAATTATAGTCAGAAGAGAGGTAAGAAACAAATAAAAGATACATTGGTGATATTATATGATTTATATGGTTAAAAAGAAATGTTATGTAAACTCAAGTTGAAACACATTGAGTGTCAATCAGCAGAGAAAAGCACCATTGCTATCAGTGCTGCCTCATGTCAAAGTTTAGCACATTTATGAATGTTAATATGCAGCAAGGTTTTGGATCATGTTTGATATTTTTGTGGTAAAATGAAACAGGATTGTGTGCAATCCTGTAAGACAGGTGAATGGGATCTAATGGTAGTTCTACAGATATGAAGCTCTAAGGGCAATGACATTCACGGTGCTAGCTGAAAAGCTCCACACACCATGTCTACCATTTTATGCCTGAAAATCTCATGAGCTGTGTTTCTTATTCAAGTGACGTGTACTCGACAGGGAAATGTAATACAAGGTGCAAAGTTTTCCAAAGTTTAAGTACCTGCAGTGGGCTCCACTGGCCAAGATCTGCTCCCTTCCTCAAACTATTGCTACTGCCCCTACCTCTCTCCATGGCCCTGGTCGCGGGCATGAGAAAGAAAAAGTACGCTGGGTGGAGGGTGGTTGCGTTCAGACACCTGGAGTAACCAATCATATCTTTTTTTAACAGATCACTAGTGTTTAAACTATCTGGGAAATCTTGATCAGATTTTGATCTTGTCATGCAAATGGAGCAAGATTTTGTTTGATACTACAAAATCGAATCCCCCCTGGTGTAATGTAAGTCTGATCAGATAAAGTTAGATGTTGTGTTTTGTTCATGCATCTACATCCAACATGTATTATAATAATATAGACTCCACCAGATTTTATTTTGTTGGATGCAGACACAGCATTCCCCATTATATTTTGATGAGTATAAACACCTACAATTTGTAGGATGAGGTCTGTCAATGCAATGATCCTAGAATACCTCCTGTGCAGTGTAGCTCTAAATAGTAGCTGCCAATTGGTTGCAAACTTTGCATCTATACTTACCTTACCCCAATAGATCTCTACTTATCCAGGCACAGTGAGAGAACAGGCTTTTGTACAGGTCTTATTTCATATATACATTGATTCAATAAGGAAGCAAAAATTCTGGATTCTAGTAAGCTGTAAAAATTCCATTGAAATTAGAGCATTGTTACAAACAATAGAATTTTACTCAATTTTACTCAAACAATAGAATGTATCTTAGATTCTTTAAATAAAGAAAGGAAATCTGTTCTTTGTGTGGTTGTTCATTATTTTCTACCGTTAACAGGTTCTACTCTGCAGAAACAGTGCGTGGCCTCAGATTTCTCCATGACAGAGGCATTGTTCATTAGTCAGTATGACATTTCTCTTTCTCATCCGATGTTTCTTAAGTGTTTATTTTGAATTCTTTGTTTTATAACACTATGGACTCTTTGCTGGAACAGTATAGCTATTATGGTTAATAGCATGATAATATACATTATTGTATGGCAAAAACATCCACTAAAGTTTTGCAGCAGGTACTGTAAGTTTTCTTTGTCTCCATTGTGGTAATGGGACATAAACAGTGAAATATAAATGCCCTACTTATATTACATTAAGAGAAGTATAATTTAATATGGATGTACTGAAAAAAGTTAATTTACTTTTACTCTGGAAAAGATTTATTTGCTGTCTGCATGTAAGGGTTCCTGCTGGTGTTCGCCTGTGCCAGGTCGGGTGCAGGCGCAGATTCGCAGACACGCGTCCCAATGGGCGCGCGCGTCAAAACGCCGGCGCGCACGAACAGGCATTCGTTTGGCGCCAAATTGGGCCTATTTAAGGGTGCTTAGGACTCTGAATCATTGTCTGATTATAGGTTCTACTTCTTGTGTTCCTGGGTGCGTCTTGGATTGAACTCTTGCTGATTGACCTTTTGCCTGAAACTTGACCTCGAAACTTTGCTGCCTGTACTGACCCTTTTGCCTGGATTTTGACTACTCTTTTGCCTTAATCCCTTCGATACTACGAACTGTGCACTTCCTCCTTGGTCAACACTCCAAACTACGCCTTCGGGCCCTGACACTGCACTTACATGGGATGTACATTGCTCTTTACTCACATGGTATGTTTCTTCTTTCTTCAAAAAGCAATAGTTTTATTCACAATAATCATATAAAAGCATTTAAGGGCATTTAGCATTTAGATGCATGTTAGGGACTGCTAGGAGGCACAAGGAGCAGTAGAGTCTTGTTTTTACCACCTGCCAATGGCACACATTACTTATTATCATCATAAGGGTCTATATGTACTTGTTTGCCTGAAGCTATTCCCTGTTTATTTCGGTGATGTGTGGATTATGACAATGTTTGATGTTGTTACATACAAGTTGGCACTTTTTAATGCTATTGAGCACCAGTGACTGCCATTGCAACATTCTTCTTTTTAAATCAATATGAAGTAACTGCAGGCAGAGAATAAAATTTTGACCACCTTATTACTTCCTATAAATACAGCTGCAGGACCAAGGGCACTACTTAATAGCAATAACAAAAAAATAAGTGAAGAAGGGGCTAGATTAATATGCTAGACAGTAGCCAAAATGGAATGCATGACTCTTTGTGGTGTCCTGCTGCCACATTTTTAACTCTGAACAAAGTCACTTGCTAGATAGGGAGCACTGCACTAGACACCACAAAGCCATAAGTATGAATATGAGGCAAACTGAGGGTTTCATATGAATTTAGCATAGGAACTATACAGATTATGGACCAGATTCAGTTCACTGATTGATCTTGTGATTAACGAGATTCAATTTGAGATGCTATTCATTTCAGAAAAACTGGCATCTAGGGGAAGATTTACTATTGGTCAAATTTCGAATTTAAAAAAATTAGAAAAACGACCATGTGAGTAGGTAGGGAAGATTGGTCAAACTATCGAATAGGAAATATTCGATCGTTAAATCATTCGAATCGATCAATTGATCGATTGAATATTTTTTATTCAATCAAAATTAATGAAACCCAGTTTGGTAGCTTTGATCTGGCGAAGTAGGTGGTCGAATAAAAATTTAAAAGGGAAGTACTTCAGCAATGGAATGGTCGAGTATCCAAATGAAATTTTATTTGAAAATTCGAATTCAAATGTTTTAGAAAATTCGATTGAACTTCGAATCCTTCATGTGAATTTTGTAAATCTGCCCCTTAGTGTCTGGAACTGAATTCTCCATGAAATGAATGTCAAATTTTTCTTTACTTGATAAACCACGAAAATTAATTCCCAATTAATTGAATCTGGCACTACATGTATTTTGTTACATAAATACAATAAATGAGGGACATACATGAATCTGAGCTGTAGGTGTAAGGGTGGTATAAAATACTTGCAGGAGGGGTAACATTTATTACAGTAGAAATAGTGCTGGAGGAACAAATGTATGTTGCTATTATGTTGCATAAACTTCCTTTTTCAAAGACCAGGGCACATTATTATACAAGCCAACATCACAAGTGAAGTACAGTATATTTGCACATCAAGCTATCACCATGAATTATGGCAATTATGGAATTAGGCACTTTTTCTAATATAATGTATAAAGCTTATATTGAATTGTTTTTAAAGAATCTGCGATACAACGCTCAGGTGAGATCTATAATCTAATGCTTTGCTAAAGGTAAAAATACCTTTTTGTCTAATGGCAATGGCAAGGGAAAGCAGTTTTTATATTTTGTACTCATGGGAGGAAACATTTCCACTGAGATATTTTTTTAAAGCATTAACATATAACCTTGCAGGCACGTCTTCTCCAGAGAGCAAACAACATTTTTATGCTGAAAACTTAAATTGGTCACAAGATGGCAGAGCAGACCAGTCAAAGTGATTATTATTATACCAGTGATAAAGCTGAAGTGCAAAAGCTCAATCTGAACCATGTTATACAACTCAATCTATGCTATGGGAATGCTTATTTGAAACAGCAGCCTGTTTGCTTTTGGGCAAGGGGGTAGTTAGATTTTATGGCAAAACCAAGAAAATATTTAAATGAAAATTATGTATTACAAGAATTAAAACAGGAAGAGTAGTACATTTACTGAATGTTATTACATTCTATCTCAGAAAGGACATTATTACAAAAATAGATATAAATCATCTATGAATCATCTATGTTCATTATTATATTCTTATGAGATTATAAATCATTGTCTTTACTATTAATGCCCTGGGATCAAGGTAATATTCCAGAAATATAAAAACTCGCAACTTCCACAGTGAAATAACCACCATTCAATTACTTATTCTTGATTTCATCAGGCAGTCATACACTTTTGACCCAAGAAAGATAGGCAAGGAGCATATTGAAAAGTGCCCAAGATTTCAGTAGGTTAGAGGAGTGGGCATGGTCTGGATTAATATCGGTGTGATTCGGATTTTCAAATTAGAGCAATTTGGAAACATGACTACATTTTTCATGTCCGTATTTATAATAAAATCAAGAATATGTCTCAAAGGAAGAAGCATATATGCTGCAGGGATTTGCTAATTAGTAGTTATTTGTTCTTGTGTTGGTACCTGTATTTGGTCTGTTAGCTCTAATATAAGCATGTATTAAATATATAGAAGTTGTAGAACCTGTAAAGTACAGATAATTGGGGAATCTCAAGAAGAACAATGTGTGTTGTTGAAAATACAATTCTACATACAGGTATTGTTGCAGATGTACTAGGCTGACCATGGGATATTGGTGGTGCTGTAAAAGGAGATCAGGGAAGGCAAAAAAGTAAGAGGAATCTCAAAACTACTCGAATCTTAAAACCTTTGAATTTATGGAGCATCGATGCACCTTTGGCTTTCATTTAAAAGTACAGTGATGCACCTTAGATCATTATTATGTATGACACAATAGAACAATAGTGTGTACACAATTATCATAATAACTTTCATACACATCCCAGTTGTTGTTAGGTGGAAAAGTTCCAGTTAGTGATATTGTGAGATTATGTGAAAGTGGGTTTGGGATTGGGTATTAAGACATAGACTAAAATGTTCAGGTATTCCAGACTATGCTTTAGTTACTGGAGTGAGCAGTGCTATGCCTAGAAATAGCTGGACAATAAATCATTCATATATAGACCGTACAGTCAAAATGTGGTGCCTGAAGCATTAAGTGGCTTGTAGAAGAACATAATCAAATGAAAGAGGAATTGTCATCATCATCAAGAATAGAGCCCTACCATTTGTCTAGAGTCCTGTTTCCTTAATAAAGTTACTCCTATACAAGAACACATTTTCAAAATCTGAATTATTTAGGATATGCATGTACTGTACAATAAAGATAATTGTCATAAGCTTAAAGCAGTGGTTGTCAATGTTTTCCAGCCCAAGTTTCATTTGAAAGTGTATGTATAGAATACATTGTCCAGAAACCTGCTATCACAGAAAGTTCAGAATTGACTACATTTTAATCAAAACACAATTATTTGATTTTACTATGTGATAATAAAACAGTACCTTTAACTTAATCCAAACTACAGTAATTTATTATTAATCCTTATTGGATTACAAAATAATCCTATTGGTTTTATTTAATGTTTTTTTTTTTTTTAGTAGACAAAGATCCAAATTACTGAAAGCAGGGCCGGAACAAGGGGAAGGCAGAAGAGGCTTCTGTCTAGGGTGCACCAATGTGGGGAAGCTGGCAGATGCTTATTCAAGATTCTTCTGCCTACCCCTAGTTTGTATTCGCTCTCTCAGCTCTTGCTTACCCCTGTCACTCACCCCTCTGTCCCTCTCCTCTGTCCCACCCCATACTTCCCCCTTTTTGTTTCCCCTCCCAATTTTATGACATGCATGCACGGGGGCAGGGCTAGCCAACCAGGTTGCGTAGAGTGCCAGGTTGACTTGGCTCGACCCTGACCGAAAGATCTCTTCTCTGGAAAACCCAAGAATTCTTGATAACAAGTCCCCTACCTGTATAACCTTGCCTTGAAGGGTCATAATTTGGTGAGGGTCCCAGTAAGATCATGAAATAGTAAAGATATAGCAAAAGATGGTATAAGCAATTCAGCAAATAGTTCCAAGAATTGCAAAGGCAGCAAATCCATATATATATATTCCCTAACTGACATAAGTATGGACTTTTAGATATCTTATTCAAATCAATGCAGGGTTGCTAGGGTATTTGTACCCTAGAAACCAAATTGCTGACACAAACTAGAGAGCTGCTGAATAAAAAGCTAAATAACTAAAAAAACACAAATAAAAAATGAAAACCAATTGCAAATTGTCTCAGAATATCACTCTCTACATTATACTAAAAGTTAACTCAAAGGTGAACAACTCCTTTAATAATCGACTGTGGTTGCAACATCTTTAATTACTCACTTCTGTGGATTCAATGAGGCAAAACACAGTCTTTTAAACAGAAACATATATTTACAACACTTTTCTTTTGTCCAGTAACAGACAGCAATAATATTGAAGAGAAGCTGTTTGTGTGGTTTGCAAAGTCATTATACGTTAATAAACACTGCTAGAATATTATTGTAGATTCGTCAGATCAATGAAAGCACTCATGCGGCAATACGAATAAATATAATTTGAGGAGAAAAATGGTTAACACTCTTCGTTTCTGCCCCACAGGACAGCTAAAAATGTCTCATCACTGTAAGGGAAAATCATGTAAACAAAACCTCAAAAGGTAATTTTCACATGCAGTGTTCTTTCATATTCACCCCTGAATAATGATCTTTCCTTTTACTTAAGGAAGCTGTCAGGAAGCCCTTAAATATAATTTGCAGAGCAATATTAAGAAGTTTAAGTTCTGAAGGCTTAAGCTGATTCCTCATTCATCAGCACTGAAGTAGACACACAACATTAGCAATATTTTTGACATAACAACAGAGGTCATGTAATGTGTCTGGTTTTCCAAATGCCCTGAAGTGTGAGGTTTGACCTTGCTTTCTGTCTTGGACATATTAGAGGAGGTTGATCTCTCCAGGTGACATTGTCATTGAGATGCCGCAGGTCACCAATTCAGCAATGCCATGATGTGGAAACTGTTATTAGCTGTAATTACATTGCTTGTTAGTTCACCAGTGACAGATGACAACTGTGTCCAAAACCAGCATAGGGGCAGAAGAAGGAGAAGAGTAAATAATTCAATAAAAGCAAAAGAATAAAATAAACTGTTGTTGGGAGTTGGTATGGACAATTTACATTCAAAGTAAGGTCATATTAGTACAAATAAAAAAAAAAGATTGACTATAGTGTGATAAAGGACAGCATGGGAGGGCATCAGTGTTATTGGTTCAAGGTGGCAACATCAGATTGCACTTACAAGGTAGAAACATACAGAATTGTAGGAAGTTCATAATGAGGCTGGCGAAGAAAACAGTCCTTGGTGCTTTTAGATACAATTTTAACAAATCAGAGAAGTAGGTCTCTTGGAGGAACCAAGACTTGCAGCTTAAATGTGAATTTCAGCTTTTATAGCAAAACTGTAAGAACACATATTCAGTTGGCAGTGAACACTACAGCTGCTGCTTATAATGCTGAACTCACTACATGCAATATGGTGTTTGACATGCTGTATAAGAAGCTAAATTCAGTATGACTATGAAGATTTTCATTCATCCAGGTCATAGTATGTCTAATATAAGTAAATAAAAAAAAACAACTGGACTGAAGAAGCTGCATGGATGAAGTGAAGTGAAGCAGTGAAACGTCTTCATTAATATTTTTTAGCAAGTCCAAGTGCTTTTTTTTTTAAATTACTTATATTAGATAAGCTAAATGCTGGTATTGTGACAAGTGGAGTTGTACTTCCACCAAAGTGACACATGGAACATGTGGCATGGACTGCACATCATCACAGACTATAAAGGAAATTCCTCTGTGACAATAAGCACATATCCTGCATTTACTGATGAGCTCAACGCATTTTACGATTGTTTTGAGGCTAGTCATGCAGCTAGCATTAACTACAGCCTGACAACGAAAGGCGGTGATGTCATAAGTGACAAGCTCATCATCAGCATCGCAAAGCATGATGTGCGGGTAGCCCTAAAATGGTTGAACATCAGAAAAGCAGCAGGTCCAGGTGGCATCTCTGTCAGCGGGGGCCTGCGGCACCCACGGGGGGTATAGTGAGGATCAAGGAGGAAGTCTTTATCCAGCGAGTCTTGGCGAAGTACAATTCAGGGGAAATCCAAAGAGAAGTCAAAGTCCAGGCAAAGGTTCAATAAGGCAGGCAGCAAGGTTTCAGAGTCAAGGACAGGCAAGGATCAGCAACAGGAATCAAAAACAAGAAGTCCAGCAAAGCAGGAGACCCAGGAACACAATAGCTTAGAAGAGCTATACTCGGGCATTTAACCTGGGTCTCCGGCGTCCTTTTAACTTCGAATTTGGCGCCATTGCGCCTCTGGCGTGGCGTGATGACGTCACGGCCGGCGCCGAAACCACGTGGCGGCCATGGGTGCCGCCATCTTGGATGCGCCGCCGCGCAGGGAGGACGCTCCCGGGAATGCTCCGGGCGGCGTCCGTGACAATCCCCGAACAACGTCTACGCTATTATGCTGATCAACTGTTTGGAGTTTTCACTGTTACAGTATCTTTTAGTCATGAAAGTGTTTGAGAGGCTTCTTGAGCAAATCATCTTCTCCTTCATCCCCAGTTGCATGGCCCACTTCAATTTGCCTACCCTCCCAACAGAGCGACAGAGGATGCCATTTCTAACGCACTGCATACCACCCTCCTGGATAAGAAACAGGGGAAATATGTATGTGTGGATGTTATTTATTGATGACATTTCAGCATTCAATAAAATACTACCTTGCAGACTGTTCCCTAAACCAAAGAATTATGGACTAAACAGCTGTTTGTGTTCATGGGCGTTGGACTTTCTCACAGACAGATACAGACACAGATAGACACAGGTAGTGAGAATTGGTAACTGTGTCTCTAACAGCATCACCATTTATACCGGATCTCCTCAAGGGTGTGTTCTTAGCCCCACACTGTACTCTCTCTATACCCATGACTGTGTGGTCACACATTGCTCAAACACTATTGTCAAGTTTGCTGATGATATGATAGTTTTAGGCTTCATCACAAACAATGATGAGATGGCCTAAATGGAAGAAGTGGATAACCTGCCACTGCGGTGTCAGGAAAACTGCCTCCAGCTGAATGTCAGCAAGTCCAAGGAGCTGGTGGTGAACTTTAGTGGACATCAGTGAAACTAAAAACCCCTTATCAGTGGGACCTTAGTGGAGAGGGTGAGAACATTTAAATACGTCAGAGTCCATATCTCTGAGGACCTGACAAGGTCTAAACACATCCAAGTTCAACCCAAAAGGGCAAAGCAGCGTCTGTACCAGCTCTGACAGCTGAGGAAGTTTGGAGTCTCTTCGAAGAGCCTAAAGACTTTCTACTTCGGTGCTGTGGAAAGTGTCCTAAAACAGAACATTACATCCTGGTTTGGAAACAGCTGTGTCCAGAACTGCAAAGCACACCAGAGATTGATATGTGCAACAGAAGCTCCTGCAGGTCAGCTCTTCCATCTTTGCTGAACATTTACACCAAGAGATGCAGGACATAAGCCCTCAGGATTCTCAAGGACTCGTCACATCCCAGTAATGGACTGTTTCACCTACATAAATCAGGGAAAAGGTTTTGCAGTATCCTGGCCAGAACTGAGACACTTAAATGGAGTTTCTATCTTCAGGCCATTAGACTACTGAACCAGGGCATTATCCATAATTTCCCATATACCCTCCTGCCTTCTTTTTTTCACTAGCACCTATTTGACCTACGTGACACACTATGTTACCACAATACAGTGTTGCACTGCTGTTTTTTATATTGTCATATATTACAGTGCTGTTTTTTAAAATATTTTTTATACATCTTCACTCACTGTCACATGGTTCATGCCACTTTAACCATAATCTCTCACTTCACCCCCCTTCTTTTTCTCACTTGCACCTACTTAATCTATGTGACACAATACGTCACCACAGTACAGTACTATGCAATCCACATACTATGTACTTTAGTACTTTGTACTGTTACTGCACCATTTTCTTTAATTTTTTTTCTTTTCTCATAGTACAGTCCATTTATATTTATTTCAGCGTCACCCCATGTAACATGGGGTACTGCACTGCTGTTTTTTTTATGCTGTCATATATTGCACTGCTGTTTTTTAGATTTCTATATTTTTTATACAATCTTCACTCACTGGCACTTATGTAAATAACAAGGTTCATTTTGCACTGCGTCTGCTCTTCTGCTATACTTAATTTCAAATTTGTATTAGAATTCTTATTTTTATGGTAATTCTTTTGTACTTAGTTGTATTATTTAACTAGTATGTTTTAATTTTGCCCAGTCTAAAAAGTTAAAAAGTGGATCAGGATGCATTTCACTGCATGCTGTACCTATATAACTATGCATGTGACAAATAAAGAATCTTATTTTATCTTAAAATCCCCCAAAAAATGTGTTCAAACTTCCATAACCTACCAGTTAAATTTAAAAAATGTTGGGCTGTAGAATATTATATTTGCTCTCTGTGTTTTGTCAGCATGAGTGGTGTAAGCACACAAATAACACTGAGGGGCAGATTTACTAAGGGTCAAATTCGAGGGTTAAAAAAACCTCTAATTCGACCATGGGAATAGTTGGGAATAGTGTGGGAAGTAAAATCCTTCAAATTCGAAGGATTTTACCAGAATTCGATTGGTCGAATGATCGAATAGAAAATATTCGATCAAATCATTCGAATCGATCGATTCTAGCGATTTTAACCATTCAATTGAATTTTTTTATTCGATCAAAAATAATGAAAACCAATTCGGTAGCTTTGATCTGGCGAACTAGGCAGTTATTATTATTATTATTTATTAACATGAATTTCTATAGGGCCAACTTGTTTCGTAGCGCTGTTGAATAAAAATTTAAAGGGGAAGTCTGTCGAATAGTCAAATATTTGAATAGATTTTTATTGGAATTATTCTAATCATTCGATTCGATTGAATTTTCAAAATTCACTGGTCGAAGTGGTCTTCAAAAACATTTGAAAATTCGAATTCGAATGTTTTTGAAAATTCAATCAAACTTCGAATCCTTCATGTGAATTTAGTAAATTAGGACCTTTTCTAATAGCACAGACTTGTGCCTCTTGGTTCCAGATGCAGGTTCTGTTTGGCAAGGTGCAGAATGCAAAAATGTGGCGCAGTAGTAGGATTTTTCCACAACAGTAACATGCCATGAGTGCAAAATTAGCAATTCAAGTGGCAGACTACACTGAGAATGGGCTTGGAGAAATAATAACCCTGAAATGACTGGCAACCTTCACTTGCTGGTAATTCCGGGGTTCATTAACAGCTTGCATCTGTAGTCTGAACTCGCCTTTGTTAAGTGAATCAGTTACTAATGCCATTATTTACCCTGCATGTACAATTGATGCTGACTCACTATGAAAATTTACACTGCAGCTTGCGTATGATTTGCTAAAATATACCCTAATTTGCACTGAGGCAAGTCATAGCAGAGGCAGATTTGTCAAGGGTTGAATTTATAATTCATCAGTTTTTTTTAAAACTCCCTTAAATAATAATGAATTTGAAATTCCACTTGGGGAACTTTATTAATACTTTGTTTTTTAAACTCTGACAAATTTAGACAACCTGAAAACCTGAATTGAATTCAAATAAAATTCAGTCAAAATCAGAGTATGATAAATCTAGAAAATCTAATTTGAACTTTTAAAAAATCTCGAATAGAGTTTGGATAATTCCCTAGTAGAATTTGAGAATTTGGACCATATAAAAATTAAAAAAATTCTAATTAGACGCTTAGTGAAAAATCAAATTAAATTCGAATATCAAAGTAATTTTGGATTACTTCAAATATCGAATAGCCCAAAATTCAATTTGGATTTAAAAAATTAGAAAATTAGAATTTTGAAGTACTGGCCCTTTAAAAATCCTTCGAATTCGACTATTCGCCACCTAAAAGCTGCAGAATTGCCATTTTAGCCTATCGGGGTCCTCCTAGAACCTGTCCTGAAATTTGTGTCCTTTGCAGGATTTTGTGCAAAAGTCCTGATCGTTTATAAAGTCTTTCGAAACGTTCAATTTGAACAATGGCCGTTTTCGAAAACTACCATATTCGAACGAAAATGTCAGTATCATTTTAAGCTAGGGACAGCAGCTGGCCACGTGATTTCTTCTTCCTGTTCCCGTGCTTAGCGTGTATGGAAGAGTTTCCTGCAAATCCAGTGTAAGGTGCCTGAACAGATTTAATAAGGCTGATTCTGTTAATGCTTTTAAGAAAAGGACTTTCATTTGAAGCAGCATAGGTGGTTGTTCACAGTGAGGACAGTGATGTTGTGATGGCTGATTCTGTTGATGCTTTTAAGAAGGGCTTGGATGATTTCTTGGACAGACGTAATATCCAAGGTTATTGTGATGCTAAACTCTACAGTAAGTATATGGTCATATATATTTATGTGAAGGTATGAAGGGGTGAGTGTGTATGGATGCTGGGTTTTCATTTGGAGGGGTTGAACTTGATGGACCCAATTCAACTATGTAACTATATTGCACAACATTGTAAAAATAATGTTAGTGGACATGAAAAGATTCATTGTGCTTTGATTCCGTAGCAAGTCAGCAGAGCAACACCTGACAATGCTCACTGTAACTCGTTGGAGCTGCTCCAACAATCCACCTAACAGACCCCTAAACTGCTGCCAAAATACTGATCTGCGTCCAACTCAGCTGACAAAGATGCTATTTTCCTCAGTGACTGTCTTAGTGACAACAATGCTATTAATCCACTGGTTGCATGCCAATGACATCCTGACCATATCAACCACCATGACAGGGATGCCATTACCAACCCATCTGTCAGCAGTGACATGAGAGCCATCTCTTCCTCTTTCCCACCTTTACAAGGATGAAATCTTAACCTTTACGCCAGCACAGCAGAAATACATAGGCACTAGATACACTACCAATCCAATGATCTAGTAACAGGAAAGCATCTAAAAAAATAAGCATAATGTCACTGAATGACTTCAGCTTTCTGTACATTTTTTACCATGTTTTTAATGCAGAACCATGTAAAATTCTATATGTCTATCTGTCTATCCTCTATCCATTGGAAGGGTGCTAAGATGCAGCAAATTATAGATCATACCATCATATAATAACCAGACCAAAGCTGTTCTGATCCTTGTCCTGATCTGCCATGAGCTGGAGTTAAAGGGGTGGTTCACCTTCAAGTTAACTTTTAGTATGTTATAGAATGGCCAGTTCTAAGCAATTTTTCAAGCGGTCTTCATTATTTATTTTTTATAGTTTATGAATTATTTGCCTTTTTCTCCTGACGCTTTCTAGCTTTCAAAAGGGAGTCACTGACCCCCTCTAAAAACAAATCCTCTCTAAAGCTACATATTTATTGTTATTGCTACTATTTAATACTCCTCTTTCTGTTCCGACCATCCCCTATTAATATTCAATATTCTCATTCAAATCAATGCATGGTTGCTAGAGTAATTTGGACCCTAGCAACCAGATTGCCGACACTGCAAACTGGAGAGCTGCTGAATGAAAAGGTAAATAACTCAAAAACCACAAATAATAAAAAATGAAAACCAGTTGCAAGTTGTCTCAGAATATCGCTCCCTACATCATTCTAAAAGTTAACTCAAAGGTGAACAACCCCTTTAAGTCATGCTCTATATTAATTAATAGGTACAAAGTATAAGTATCAGTATATAATGATTAATCAGGGGAATAACTACAGAGGAATTAGTCCCTGCAGTTGCAGGGGGACACAGGAGGTATAGGGGGCCCCATGAGGCCCAAATAATGAGCAATTTCAATATCTATTGGTAAAACAGGACAACCTCTGGATATGTTTGGAGCCCTAAAATTAATTTGCTGCGTTTAATACTAGAGATTAAATAAATAATAGATGAACAAGTGCGACACCATAATAAGAACGTGATTATACTATGATCCTGTGTCACAGAATTGGCATAGAGATACCCCATGATTTAAGTAGGTGGCCTAGATGTTCTGATTTTTAAATGGGGAAGACAGTAAATGTATTGGTCAAATCCTAGGTAAATAACATTGTCAGTACAGTTTCAGTAATGTATAAACAGAAGGTGGACATGAGTTAATAACATACTATATATGAAAATGTGAAAGAAAATGCCCAGGCTTGATGACATTCATCACCTGAAGAAGGGGGTCCGCCCCCAAAATGTTGTGACGCAATAAACTTACCAGGAGCTTGACCCCGGTTTGCACTCGCTTTGTGTGCTAGCTTGATATTGTGTTTCTACAAAGATTTGGGAGGGCTGTCTCCCTTAAGCGTTTAGCACCTAGCGTTACTACTGAAGAAGGGCCTGAGTGTGTACGTGAGTTTCCTTGCATTATATTGGGGAAACAAATGTTTATGATTGGGGCATCCATCCTGCCAAATCTAAAAATGCTACCAAATAGGGTGGCACAGAGAGATTAATGGATGGTGTCATGGGGTGAATGGTACCTTCTGCATTATAGTCTTTCCTTGTGATTTAAGATTTTTGATTAAAATAAACTTTGTTTAGTTGCACTGTATCTTTGATGGTCAGTTCTGACCTTTATATATCATGCCATTAAGTCTGGAGACTTTGCAGGGTGTCTGGGAGCTAGGGAGCCTCCTTGTCCTTCTAGATCTAGACATTTCAGACAATTTATACTTCAACCGTCCTGCAGATATGTTGAAGCCAATTTTCAAGCTTTAGCAAGAAGCCGCCACAGTGAAGTGTTAATTGTGTGGATCAAGGAGAGTGGATGTGACAGGTTGGATTGGTCTCTCACGAGAGGGGATAGATTGCGTTTTACTACAAAACCTGCTTCTATTTAGTGTCGGTAAGAATGATTAATCTTCCCAAGCAAAGCCTCACCCATCTGCTCTCACCTCTCTAATGAACTGCCTCTTGCCACAGTTTATAACAGTCACAGGCTGGCTTGGATAGGCTTGAATAAGAAACTGACCAAATAACAATCCAACTTCAGCATTGTGCACCAGAAAGAGAATCAAGACATAGTCCTCGCTCACTTTCTTCACTTCATATGTATCAAATATGTTTATTTGTTATTGACGCTATACTCTTGGCCCCCAGAATTCACTGGTTTTGGTTTCCCAATTATTACAACCCAACTTTGGCACTGATGAACCTGACTTCTTCTGCTATTTAAAATACATGATTTTTCTGTTAATTTGCTTCTGAAAACTTTCTCCTATTCAATCTTTTAGGTTAGCGTTGGACATAGGATTTCTTGATGCAATTAATCACTACACACCAAACACCTGCTTATGAACATGGCTGTGAACATCTTCCCAGTGACATTTTCTTTATGTGTGGAAATGATATTACTCACACACCTTTAGATTGACCACTTCAGACATAGACTACAGGTGAGCAGAGTGAGTGTCAGTAGAGTTGTAGGTAGATTGCGTTGCCACCCCGAGAAAAATCATATAGGCTAACCAAACATTTTAATGAATTATTAATCCATCAGTTAATGATATGTGAGGAGACTTTTCTCATCTTGTCAGACTGGGCCCAGGCACACTGCCCTGTTCAGCTGCATTATGTTAATGAGAAGAAAGGATCTCTGCGTGTCGCATCATGCAGCGGTTTGGCGTTTGGACAGTTTGGACATCGGAAAGAGGGCTCCGGTGGGCCCCAGTCCAATGCTGTTTTTCGTGTCTTTATTGAGTTGGCTGCAAGATCATCCATATATTACTTTCACATTCAGCCCAACCCTTCATATAAAGAGGTGTAACAATAGGAAAAGTAAACCTTTAAAATCAACGTTAATTTAACAATGATGACCTCCAAGTCAGTGACTGATTTTATTATTTTAACCTGCCTGTTCTACAGCTGGAATTATGTTTTAATGAGAAAATTTACAATTGTTTGCACCCCATCAACAGGGCCTTTTTAATGCCTTGGTGGGCCCTGGGCAGAAAGTTAGTCAGTGATCATCCAAGCCCCTTGTGCACGTAGCACGCAGATACAAGTTAGGTTAAACCACATTCACTTTTTTGGCCACACCCCCAAATACCACACCCCTTTAGAAAACATTCAGTCATGTCGGTATTACATTGACAATCAGAATATTAAACGCAGATCTGACAGTATTCTACATTTACCACAAAAAATGGATAATTAGCATATTGACCCTTGCTGCTCCAGTATAATCACTGTAGAAATGGCCAATGAACATGAAGGATTGGCAGTAAGGCAGAGGCAAGAGAGAAGCAATTCTGAGAAACCATAAATCTGATGAAGTGAACCTGTGGGGGTGGAGCTCCCTGTTCATTAAAGGTGTTGTTCACTTTTAAAATGACTGTTAATATAATGCTGAACGTGATATTCAACAATAATTTGCAATTGTTTTTTCATGTTTTATTATTTGTGGTTTTTGAGTTATTTATCTTTTTATTCATCAGCTCTCCAATTTGCAATTTCAGCAGTCTGGCTGCTAAGGTCCTAATGACCCTACCAACCGTGCATTGATTTGAAGAAATGTGAAGGCTTATAGAGCATTATTTGATGGGGTCAGTGACCCCCATTTGATATCTGGGAGGAGTCAAAAGAAAAAGGCAAATAATTAAAAAAAAATAGATAAAAAATAGATAATGAACTAAACTAAAAGGGTGGCAACCCAAAAAAGTGGCAAACCAAAAGAGTGGCAAACTAAAAGGGTGGCAAACTAAAAGGGTGGCAAACTAAAAGAGTGGCAAACTTTTCTGAAGAGAAGAGCAAGTGTTTCGTAAGTTATTTCTTAATAAAAACTTTGTGATTTTAATTTGTCTTGGTGTTTTTTTTCCATTGTATACTAACAAAAACTAAAAAAAATGTACTCAAGGCCCTCTAGCTTCCCTTAGTTCTCTTCAAATCTCTTGCAATTAGTAATAGTTTTGCCTGCAAATGTTATATCCTAGTTACCAGACTGGTATGCAGGAGCTTCTCTGCCTATGACCAGATTAGCGAAGTGAAGTGTTAGCATTGTGTTAGACTAATGTGTTTGTGGGGGACAGGTCATCATGCCTGGTTCCATAAATAACCCTTTTGCATTGCCCTATATCATTTCAGATGCCTCACCTTTTTCTTATCCTTCTAATAAATGTGTTTGAATCAGATGAATCAGATTGATATTATTCACCGAGAAGTCATTTTAACCCTGCTTGCTGAGAAGTTTTCTGAGGTATCCTTCCTGTAATGAGAAATTTCTTGTAAAAATATTTTTGTAAACAGTGAAGTGTCGGAGGGCGGAATTATTTTGTGAGCACACGGGAATTGTTCCAAGACAAGAATTCCATTAAGATAAGACTTATTTATCCGTGCAGGAGAACTCCCCTTTAACCTCTGCTGCGCTGACAGGATTAATAACACCAGCTTGAAAGGATATCGGCCTCAATAATTGAATAAAGTCACATTTGGATGCAGTTTTAGTTTTCTTTCAGGTTATTTATTCTTGGGTTCTTGCTGCCTGCCTCCTGACAGCTTCTAAAAAGATAAATTAGCTCAGAGCAAACAGCACACAAATAAAAGTAAATATACATATATCGAGTGCTGCGTGCGATACTCTTTCCCTACTCGTCTTCCATCATGACCTGAAACATCTACCCAGTTTATGGTATTAAGGGATAATAAGGGGGATGTACTAAACAGTATACTCTGCAGGGACTAAAGTCCTGTTCTATATTCCTCAAAGTGAATGGACTTTCAGGAACTTTAAAAATAAAATACAGCTTATAATTTTCCCAATGCTTATTGTGCAGCCCCCAACATTCTCTGACCATTCACACTGCTGCTCGCTTAAACCAGACTACCTGTAGTGCTTATAATCTACAAAATGATTTATTTTGTGTGGATATTTAGCTCTAGTCTCTACTGCTCAATAAGACATTTGTTCATAATACCTTTGGTTAGTCAGACTGTGGAAGCACTAGGTCAATAGTTCTTTGTTTTGGGAACTTTCCTTATTTCATCAGAAAAAACAGACCCAGCCCCTCTACCAGTGAGTGCCACAGATATTTTTTTAAACATGCTTACTGGCCTCTTTTAGCAAATATTTATACCAGCAAGAAAGCTGGTAAAGGGAATGGAAAAATTCAACTATGGGAGGAAAGTAACCTTCAAGGGGACATGATTACTCTTTACAAGTACATTAGAGGACATTTTAGACACATAACTGGGGATAGTTTTTTTTCAAATTGAAAAGATCAACAAACCAGTCGCCACCCCATTAAACTCTAATTTGAAGTTGTTGAATGCCATGGTGTGGAGGCTGATTATATCATTGGCTTTGAAGAAAAATTATAACCCCCAAAAAATGTAGGTCTCTATAACAATTTATTGCATAACACAGCTCATATGTAAAACCTTGCTTCATGTAAAGTAAGCATTTTCATAATAATATAAGTTTTTTAGTAGTATGTGCTATTGGGTAATCCGAAATAGAAAACTGTGATTTTAAGACTTAAGGGGTGCCGCCCTGGGATCCTACAACTCATGGTGCAACAAATTGAAAAAAAAAACATACTTTAGGTCAAATGAGCCAGTTAATGCACAATGTATTGTCCTTTGCTTCCACACTTCTTCCTGTTACAGCTATATCTGCAGTATTTTTGGTCAGTTGATCTCTGAGGCAGCACATATGAAAGGTCAATAATTACTTAAATATATATTTTTTAAATATGTATAGTAAAAAAATTAAACAGGAAGGCATAAGACCTTTAATATCAGAGGGGGGTCAGCTGGTTGATGAGAACAAGCAAAAAGCTCAGATTCTGAACTGATATTTTTTGTCTGTCTACACAAATGAGGAACCAGCTAATGAAGGTTTCCTTATTAATAGTCCCAATTCTAATAATACATCTAATGATGCATGGTTCATACATGCTGAAATTCAAAAGAGACTAGAACATGTTATGATAAACAAAGGTCCAGGGCCAGATGGGATTCATCCCAGGGTAATTAATGAGCTTAGTTCTGTGATTGCCAAACCTCTCTACTTAATTTTTCAGGATTCATTGAGGTCTTGCATGGTGCCGAGAGACTGGTGAATTGCTAATGTGGTGCCGCTATTCAAAAAGGGATCCCGTGCTCAGCCTCAAAACTATAGGCCAGTTAGTCTGACGTTGATGGTAGGAAAGCTTTTTAAAGGGTTAATAAAGGATAAGATACTGGACTTCATAGCAAATAACAATACTATGGGGCAAATTTACGAAATTCACGTGAAATGATTGAAGTTCGATCGAATATGTTCGAATTACAATTATACTAATTTTTCGTGAAATCGGATATGCAAATTGGGCCTCTTCGATCATCGAATATCGAATAGTTCGAATGATCGGATATTTGATAATTCGATCATTCACTGATCGAAGGAATCAAAATTTTAAAGTTATTCGACTGCCTACTTCGCCAGATTGAACCTACCGAATTGTAATAGAAAGCTCCCCATAGGCTTCTGAGGCTAAGTCCTGCTCGAATACCATTCGTACGATCGTAGTGTTCGATTGTTCGAATCGTACAAATTTTTCAGAGGCTCGAAGGAAATTTCACGTTTTTTTCGTGAAGTCAAACGATCGGTATCCGATTGAATGAATTCATAGAGAAATTGTATAGCAAGCAAAATAATAGCCTACAACAATTCGATAAGCATTCGATGGTCCAATGCTTATCGAATTTCGAATAGGATCGAGAAAATTTTCGGGAATAATAGTAAATTTGCCCCTAAGGGTTGGGACAGACGGGGATATTTAGGGGTATATTTATCAAAGAGTGAAGTTAAGAGTGAAGTTCCGCCACTAGAGGGAAATTCCGCCACTCTCCATTCATTTCTATGGGATTTTTAAAGGCGTGAACTTTCACTTCACCCATTGATAAATAGGCCTTTCAAAATCCCATAGAAATGAATGGAGAGCTGCGGAATTTCCCTCTAGTGGTGGAACTTCACTCTTTGATAAATTTACCCCTTAGTCGCTTGGTGATTTATCGCCTCTTCTGTGAGGCGAAAATCTCCTCGAACTGCCTGCTCCCTGTCCGCCACCTGTTTGAATGAAGAAATGCCGGCACCAATGCACTCGTGGCACTTCGATTTCCGGAATCGCACGAAGTTGCCTCGCGAGGAAACTTCGGGTGATTCCGGAAATCAAAACGCTGTGAGTGCATTGGCACCAGCGTCTCTTCATTCATGCAGATGATGGGCAGGGAGCAGGCAGTTCAGGAAGATTGTTGGATCGCACAAGCGACTAAATCTCCCCGAATCTGCCTGTCTGTCACAACCCTAAATGGCAGTATGTTGGGAGTTTCCTTAAATAAGAAGGATCTTGGGGTTTTTATAGATAACAAGTTGTCTTATTCTGGGCAGTGTCATTCTGTAGCTACTAAAGCAAATAAAGTTACAGTATGTCTTGCATAAAAAAGGGCATAAAGTCAAGGGATGAAAATGTAATTATGACTCTAGATCCCTAGTAAGACCTCATCTGGGGTTTGCAGTGCAGTTTTGGACTTCAGTCCTTAACAGGGATATAAATGAGCTGGAGAGAGTGCAGAGACATGCAACTAAGCTGGTTAGAGGGGTGGAAGACTTAAATTATGAAGGTAGACTGTCCAGGCACTTGCGAGGGGACATGATTACACTTTACAAATACATTAGAGGACATTATAAACAAATTTCAGGGGACCTTTTTACCCATAAAGAGGATCACCGCACCAAAGGCCACCCCTTCAGACTAGACGAAAAGGACTTTCATTTGAAGCAGTGTAGGTGGTTCTTCACAGTGAGGACAGTGAGGTTGTGGAATGCACTGCCGGATGATGTTGTGATGTCAGATTTTGTTGATGCTTTTAACAGGGGCTTGGATGATTTCTTGGACACACATAATATGAAAGGCTATTGTGATACTAAACTCTATAGTTAGGGGCAGATTTACTAAATTCACATGAATGATTCAAAATTTAATTGAATTTTCAAAAATATTCGAATTAGAATTTTCGAATATTTTTTTTGCCACTTCTACCATCGAATTTTGAAAACTTGATCGAATCAAATGATTCGACTGCCTACTGTAGTTTGCCAGATTAAACCTACCTAACCCTATGGAAAGCTCCCGCATGTTTTTTTTTAAAGTTTTTTAGATCGAATAAAAAAAAATTCAATCGTTCTATCGATCAAATTGCAGTAAAACCCTTCAAATTCGATATTCGGATTTGAAGGTTTTAAATTTGACCACAATTGGATTGGTCGAATTCGAGGGTTAATTCACCCTCGAATTCGACCAATGGTAAATCTGCCCCTGAGTATATGGCCTATATAATTTATGTGAAGGTATGGAGGGGTGTGTGTGTATGGATGCTGGGTTTTCATTTGGAGGGGTTGATACTGATGGTCTTTGTCTTTTTTCAACCCAATTTAACTATGTAAATATATTCCAGTTTGGTAATATTCTTTAATATGCCACTTTGATATAAACAATTAGATATAAATCTGTTGCTTAAGTATTATTTTGGGGGTATAGTTTTCCTTTGAGAGTGGCTTGAATGTGATCTTAAGATCTACAGTAACAGATATTAGTATAACCAGCTATATAGTTGAATTTATAGAGATGTCTGTACAAGTATTTACTATATGTGCACGGAAGTTTGTTTGGAGGGGTTGCCCCTGATTGACTTGGATCTTTTTACAACCCAAAATACATGTTTCTAACACAATAAAGATCTGATAACAGGCCAAAGGTCCGGACAGGTGGCAGTCAGATTGGCAAGTTTAAAAACAGGCTATAATTTTGGGATAAGGTCGTGACTACTGCTCAACTTTCTTCTGCTGTTCCTCTCCAAAATGTTTCTGTGTTGTCTATGTTCATTGTCAACACATTCTTTGTTTATGCTGCAAAATGTTCTATGGAAAGGCATCCATGAATATATTTGGAGAGTGACCCTCTACTAAATGTGGCTACACTGAGACATAAGGTAAAGATTAATGCAAGACACATACAAACAGGGTATCACATATTCAACAGCAACCTGTTTGCACAGCCCAGAAGGAAACATAGGTACAACTGGGAAATTGTTCTTCAGATGACAAATCAACTTGGGCATGTATTACATTCATTGAGTGTTATTGAGTTGACAGTATATGTATAAAAGCAAAGCCCTAGCATTAGCTGTCTTTTACCTTGTTTCAGGAGGAGTGGAACAATGCACATATTAATTTCTTTCTAAGTGAATTTTAAACTGCAGTTTGATATGACTATGCTAAGTTCTATTGAATTTCCTCCTATCTCTGAGGTATACTAAAAGGATCATGTTTATTTACAAAGAACAAACACAATTAAGTTGAAATGATAGCTGTAGAATGAATTTGGAAAATGATTGTTAGTTCTTTTGTAATTAGGTTGCACATAGACACTATGACACATACACACAAACACAGATACACACACAGGGGTTAGTAGCTCCTACTTCTATTACCTGTCTTGGATTGTGAAGGATAACCCTAAGAGGACAGACATTTAAATGCTGATTAATTAAGTTAGTTGCAGAGATGTTTAATTAAGATAGAGAAAGCACAGCGGGAATCACAGCCTGAGACGTGGGATATAATCAGATATTCCCTAAGGGGATGAGCAAGCTGCAGAATCTTTATTGTGTACAGGAAGGATTTTGGACGTTATAGGACAAGAAACAATTTGTAGGAATTTCCATGCTGATAGCTTTGTATATTCTCTGTAACCTCTTTGTCCTATGTAAAGTATCCTGATAATTCCATTTTCTTCTATATATATATAATATCTCAAACAAGTGAAAACTGTGCTCACCACTAATTTTTATAAAACATTAAATGGGGGTGCACTGAGGCTGTGACCCTAAACAATATACCCTGGATATTGCATCTGCATTTTGGTGTAGCTTCCCAGGTCTGTGTTCTACAGAACAATTGAAATCTTGGAGGGCTAAGAACCAGCTTGTCACCCTGGCATTGGCCTCTCTATTCTTTCTCATCCAAGTCAAGGGTGCATGGTCTGAGACCAAACAAAATTTCCTTCCCAGAAGGTAATAGAGCAGGGGTGTCCAACCTGTGGCCCAGGATGGATATGAATGCGGCCCAGCTTGATTCCCAAATAAATGTCATATTGAAAAGGATATAGGAGGAGGCAGGAGGGGGTACTCTGCCCATTGCCCAGTTAG
>CM044444.1:63741504-63758923 GCA_024363595.1 Xenopus borealis
ATATAATGACAGTTTTAGGAGGTAAAATGCTTTCAAAACGTTTTTCTTTCTGCATCATTAAATGTTTTGAGTAAGGATGTGTTATATATCTGATTATGATGATTATATGAAATGTACCATTTAAATTTCTACATGATAGCTAAGGTTGCTAACCTCACATACCAGGGAGTGCTCTGGTTGTCAGAATGAAATATGATGGAGAGAGGGGTTAGTAATAATAAAAAAAAATAACAATAGAGATCTAACCTCAGACTCATTTTTGATTCCCAGAAAGCAGGCTGTAAAGAGCAAAGTATTCAACAGACGTTAAATTAAAATAGAACCCATCACTTGCAAAGCTTCTCCATCAACAGCATTTTAAAATTTGATGTAAGATGATATTCCCCTTTAACTGAAGTTAGTAGATTTAGTCAGGCACCATCTAGAGATCCAATGGGGAGCAAGAGGGTTTCTTCAAAATGACAAAGGAACTACTTTGCTGGAATCCAATAGATTGGCTTTAAGGAGCCAATTCCATTTCTCTGCATTCCTTCATTCCTATTACTGTTTCTTTATATTGAAATTTGTTTTCTCTTTAGCTGCTGAGTGTATACCAGGCACAGGAGGTGATACTAATTAGAAGTAGGGGAAAGGGAAGTGCTAATTGCACTCCTATTTTTGGCACAAACATAAGGTTTATAAATACAGAGCAGCAACGGCTGATATACAAAGTAGAAGAGGACCTCTGGCTCTTGGAAAATTAAACCTCATTCAGTTCAAGGAACTTTAATGCAACCATTAGCTCCTGGGTAATTAATGCTGTTTTAGCAACTCAATGGGGCAGTTATGGAGGGGGTGGACAATCCTTGTTTACTTGCAAAAAGCTAAATGTTCTAGCTTAATTCTTATTTACATTTCTAAATTTGCATTAACTATTTTTGACAGGGTTTTTTTGTTACTACTATACAGCTATTTGCCTCCCTCAAACCTCAAGAGGGCAAATAATGTTTCTTTACTCTCATTCATTTGTCCTCAGAACCATCTGTTCTAACCCTGCTGAAGGGGGCAGTGAAACGAACAGGGCTTTAATTAGACAAATATACGACTGTATATATGGCACTACTAGAGGAAGAGGCCTGCACTGTGTGTGACAACATGAAATGTGTCACAAAATAATGAGACGCATGCATAGAGAGCATTCATTTGGTTAGTGCTTCCACTTGGCTACTCACACACTGTAAGCTTATAGGAGAACTATGTCTCTCTACATGCAGAATTTATGCAAAAGGCAATTATTTTGTAAATTTTGTTTGTACCAGAATCAGTTATTTGAGTGAGCTCTAATACAGGGCCCCCTATAAGATATATTGGATCATTCATCTGACACCCAACTGCTGCATGAAGACAGAATGAAGAGAAACAGATGCTGAGAGAGGGATAGTGTATTTAGATTAGAAAGTTTCTTACTTCAGTATGAGGACGCTTATATTAAATTTTGATTTTCATGATAGTTCCCCTTTAATGAAAACTAGGTATGATCCGTATAATAACATTTAAACAGTCACTTGGGAAAATGAAAAACAAACTTTTATAGCATTTACCATTATACATTTCAAGATAAATGTTTTCCTACCAGCATTCAACAATGACAAAGGTATGGGGAATAATCAAAAAAATGACTATTAAATTATAAAAGTTGTAAAACACCTCCCATCCAAGGCAAGCTCAAAGAAAACACTTTTACTGAACATACTTTTGTCTTATTGTTTTAATTAAGACATATAGGGGGAATGTAAATAAAGTCGCAAAGAGAAAAACATTGCGTACCAATTGTTATTGTGCATTGCGTATTATAATTGCGCACTCAAGAAGTGCTAGAAGGTGTCATAATCTTTTGGAGCAAACATTGCAACTTTTTCAGTAAGAAGTTTTATTACATTGACAGCGCATTAGCGCAAAGTATAAGATACGCAAACGGCCTTCCGCTGGCGGAAGTGGTCGCTAAACAGTTTCCGGGTTTGCAAAAGGTATATTGCATTCGTGCAAAGCAAAATTGGTTCACGCAAAGGCTTAACTTTTTGTGTTGCAAATAATTTTTGTGTTACCGACGTATATTACATTCCCCTAATTGTTTTACTTATTTCTTGCACTAAACCTAAGACTGAAAATAAAAACAGTTTCACTTCAACCAAAATGAAAGCAGTTTCACTTCAACCAACTTCCTATGGAGCAACTGTAAGAAGAGGAAAAGGTGAGAGGAGAGGAGAAGGTTGAGAAGGTTGTTCACCAAGTTAGTAGTTCATAGATAAGCCCTCCTGACACAGACCTCAGAAAGGTTATTTACACAAACTATTCAGACTGAGATATGAGGAAGATATATATAAATATGTTAACAAAAGTAAACTTGTATAAAATATTATACTGCTCCCTATATACTGACTCTGTTCAACTGCCTTCCTCCAAAACCCCTTTAGTGACCAAACCAAATGTAGTAATTGAATATCAAGGCTTTTTATCAAGACCTCTGTACTTTAGATACTTTTTGAGGTTTTAAAATTAATTAAAATGTTTGTTTTTAATAATCAGATTTATTTCAAATATGAAGGATAACAAGCTGCCGGGCAACTGCAAACATGCCAGTCTGAGTTTGTAAAGAGGAAAGAAAACGAAAAAAAAGTTGAAGGAGATTTAATAGCAATTTAGTTTAAAGGGGCAGTATGCATACTTTTAAAAAAACAATTATTCAATGGATAGGGCTTTAGAATGTTATAAACCTTTTTTGAACAGATCCTTTAATAAAACAGGATGTCTGATTCAAAAATTGTTGAGTGGCAACCCTTCTGTAGCCATATGCCTTCTATGCTTTCATTATTATCCTTCTTGGGTTGGGCAAGGCCCTGTGGGATAGAATTAAATTCACATACATTACACTGCCTTGTCAAAGATGCTTCTTAAAACTATGCTACAACCATATAAAAGGCTCCCAGATCGCCAACTTATTTTAAAGCCACCCAACAGCATCTTAGATAGACAGGTAGATGGCTGGGGGGGTTCACTGATCCTATCTGTTGATGTGGAAGGCAAGGAGTGAATAATGATGACATCTTTTTTTCCACAGAGCAGGTCACATTATTTTCCAGTGACACAGAATAAATGGTGAATTTCTATCATGAATTTGAGAAAAACTTTGCTGCTGGTGAAACTGTAGTGGGCGAAAAAGTTTGTTCATCCCTAGGTGATGCAAAGCCTTAAAATTCTACATATAGTCAGGAAAAGACTAAATAATTTGTGTATTTCATACCATTTCATTGCTGAAAATCATACTCTCTGTATTAATCCTTTAAACAGGCCAAATTTGTTACTTGTTGTGCTACTAAACTGGAACGATCGTTGTTGGACATCCTTGTTAGTAGGTCAATTTTCTCTCAATTGCTTTTGACTCCAAATTATAAAACACATCAATGTGATGAGTGTTGAGATTACATCTTGCGCAATGATGGGAAAAGTGAATGATGAAAAAGTACTGAGGTATCTCCATCATGCAGGAGGTGAATTCTGACACAGACCATTCTGTTCCAGCTCATTTCTAACCCCTGCTTTCCCCACAGACAGTGTGATTAATAGCAGCACTTAGTGCACATCTCCCACCTGAAGAAAGCTGGCATGAAGATTGATTTGCATGTTTATAAAATGACTTATTTTTGGATGTGGATCCAGACCCCCTGCACAAAATCTTCATTCAACAAGATCCAAAAACAGCACAATATCTTGATAATTGGATGAGTGAAGGCAGAAGGGATGGAGCAGAGAAGGCAAAGTATGGAGAAATTAAGGTTTGCAAATGTGAAATGTAAAGAAAGAATACAGACAGAGGGATGGGAAATACTGGCATTGTCTCTGAGCCCCCAGCAGAAAAACATAGATAATATATAATTATTTACTGTAAATAGCCAGTAGGAATCTCCACTCACAGGACCCAAGTGTAAGGTTTATTGTGGAGGCTTAACGTTTTGCAGATATAGGCACTTGCATATACAGACAACAGAATCCATAATGGAAAATATTCTGCACTAACACGTTTTAAGTGGAATAGGCACATTTTTACTGATGTATGAAATTAGTTTGTCTGGGTCCCCATCTAAGTCAATAAAAATATACTTATTCCACACCCGAGGAAGGGGTTTGTTCCCGAAAGCTTCTGCTTCATTGTCTGCAATAAAATGAGAAAAAGGCATTTGCCAGTATTTTATGCTGTATATATATATATGTATATATGTATATATGTATATATATATATATGTAGTGTAATTAAAACTATTTTATATTTAAGCTATTTTATATATATGTATATATATATATATATATATTATCCCCAAGTACCGGCACTCTAGACGATAATACAGCCAGTGGTGCACGATCAAAAATTGCATGTATTTCAAAGGAGGGATCAGCACTCACTGTATGTTCAAGTGATAAAGTAGACTTTTAATTTACAGATGCATGTGAATCTGACGTTTCGGTCCCACTTGGGGACCTTTTTCATCCTTGAAAAAGGTCCCCAAGTGGGACCTAACATCGGCTGACCATATGGATATAGGTACCTCTGAGAGGCTGATGATGACCTATGACGGAGCGTGTTGAACGAGGTGCAGCTGAGGGGGAGATCTGCGCGCTGGAAGGCCTCGTGTGCATTCACCCTGGTGAGATCCCTAACGTGCAGCCTGGAGAGATGAGACGGCCCTTGGGTGAGCCTCCGGGAGAGCAGATTTTCTGTACCCTGTTGGCCCGAGAGATGATGGCCATACCTACCGAGTCAGCCGCCTCGAACCAATGCAGCACAGCTGTTACATAACGAGGACTGCACAATGTATGCTCCGCAGACCTGAGGGAGAATGTCGCCGTGTTGGATCAGCCTTGATGGAGCCGAGCGGCCCGAGCGGGTATGTGCCCGATGGAGACCGGTGCGTTATCGGTTCCTTCTTGTAGTTGGAAGCAGTAACAACAGGGAGAATACTTTTCTCCAACATCACGTAGAGGTGAGAGCCCTCGAAGTTGTGCTACATCGATGCGGGACTGCACGGCATACAAGGACCCATGGGTGGTTATAGTACCGCAGGTCATAAATGCATGCAGTTGCATGTTCGGTAACACATAGTGATGCAGTGAGACATGGAAATATGGATGATCGCTTATTAATGGGAAACTTTTTACTTATATGCTTATTAGACTGGTTAGTATGGACTGCATTAATTAAATTTAAAAACAACAAGGAGACCTAATTAATCAAAATCCCAGTCTGATTTATAGCAATTATTGGGACTAAGATGGACGATGAACATGAGCACTTTCTATTATGTGGACACTCTTGATTAACTATTGTTTAATCTATATATGTTTTAAGTTTTCTTTTTTTTCTTTCTGATTTCCTATTTTTTATTTTTTGACTATTGATATGGTGGGAGGTTTATAGGCAGGTGAGTCCTATATCACAGAATTTTATAGGATACATATAAAGGACTTTGATATGTTCACATTTTTGTACGCACTAGCAGGATAGTATTTTGTTTTTTATGCTACATGGTGTAAATTTAACACATTGCACGTTAGTATCACGGTTGCATTAACCCTGATCGACATTCAACAATACAATGATGTAAGGGGGTATGATCACATCACATATTGAACACTAAGGGTATGTATATTTCTTTGTCCTGAACTTTATTTACATCATGTCCGACTAGACCATTATTTGCCATATATACCATCTAATGAAACATATAGATAATTCATTTTATCATACCTAACTTTTAAAAGAATTTCTCCAATTTCCCTCCATAAAAATGTTTCACTGAAACCCCCCATAGCTGTAACAACCGAGTAGTCAAAGGGGTGATATTGAACCAATTAATTTATAGTGATAAAGTATTAAACACATAAGTCTCTGGACAGGTCTATTACCAACCCTCAAGTTTATACATTTGTAACTATCCTGTAACGAAAAATGTATCAATCGTGTATAAGATCTAAGTGATATGTTGAGAACCTACTCATTGGTTTATGCAATCTTTTGCACAAGATTTAAATGCTTTATAGACACTCTAACCCTTAATTGGGTTAGATTAAGTTACAACGTTTATGTTTTTAACCGCTTTTATTTTAACAGAGGTTCCGATAGGATATTGTTTGGTAGTATGCTATTGTATGTTATATACCTTTGAGTTAGGAATGAATAATTTGTAGTGTGTCATTATGTTTTAATTGTGTGTATATGATGCCAGCCCCTGTCATTGTAAGTTCCCGCCAAATCTTGTACTTAAGGTAGTCTTTTTCAAACCATTAGACACTTTGAGAAAAGCCTTGGAGGAGGCTGAAACTTCAGTCATATTCGTAATTAAACAATTGTTATTTTTTTACCATAAGACCTGTGAGTGCGGATCTTTGTGCTGTCGATTCCTATATATATATATATATATATATATATATATCAAATCTTTGCAAGACCAAGACTGTGCACATGCTCAGTGTGATCTGGGCTGCTTAGAGATCATCATAAATTATCAAAACAGCACAAGTAAAATAATATCTACCAGAAGCCGAAACAGCAAGACTGATTGATAATCAGAATATACAGACTGGGTCCTGTGTTCTCATGTAATCTAATGTGGATTTTATAGTTTTTGTATTGTTTAATACAAACTTTCTCCAACTCTGCAGAACCAGTGACTGCAGCAAAATAATTCTCCAAATAGAATCCCAGTTTATCTGTTAAAATCTGGCTCCATGATCTTTGTCCCTGCAGCTGGAGTTGGAAACATTAAAGGGGATGTAAAAGCAAAAATTCTAATGAAATACAAATCGCTACAAAGTAGCTGACTGCAAGCTGCTGGAGTTCTGCATGGCTGGGTAGTAAGGCACGGGCTCCCCCTGCTGTCCATAAGTATGATTGTTTCCGAGACCAGCAGTTAGGGACCGTCTAGCAATTCCTTTAAACAACAGTAAATAAAGGGAGAATTTCACTGAATACAGTAAGTTTCTTATAAAAACTGTATAAATTTTTATTTAAAATAAAATAAAATATATTGGAGAGATTTCTTGGGATTTTATTTTTTTGCCTTTCATTGTCCTTTAACACCCTCTTGGTTTATTAAATTACAAAAAAATGCAAGTTTGTTTACCCCACTAAAAATTCAGATTTTAAAGTAAAGAAACTTTTTTTTCATTTTGGCATTTGGTCTTTAACTAATATCCTCCATGTGTGATGCCACCGGGAGAGGATCAGCTAAGATCAGGAAGGTATAGAGATATGGAGGTAGCTTCAGGGTCCTGCATCTTAACAGCCTTTGTGGATTAAGTAGCCACTGTGTACAGGTACAGTATATCCATTACTTGGAAACCCATTATCCAGAAAACACTGAATTACAAAATGGCCATCTCCCGTAGACTCAATAATAATTAAATAATTTCTATTTTAAAGTATCATTTCCTTTTTATATGTAATAAAACAGTACCTTGTACTTGATCCTAACTGAAATATAGTTCATCCTTATTTGAGTCTAAACAATGCTATTGGGTTTATTTAATGTTTACATTATTTTTCAATATATGTGGAGTATGGAGACCCCTAATACAGAAAACCCCAGGTACCAATCACTCTGGATAACTCATCCCATACCTAATACCTAATTTCTAGCTTTATGTTTTGCCAAGCTTCAGTTGCTTTTAAAGTTCAATTATGAAATTACTTTGCACAACCATGTACCCTCAAATATGCACATCTTCTAGATATTAATGTATTTGGTTTGAAGTTTAAGTTTTGCTATATACTTTCTGCTTCTATAATTCTTATATATCTACAATGAACCTGCCTCCTGATAATTATGTATCATGTCAGGATGATTTTATTTGCCATTTAGCAACAACTCAAGTAAGAGCAAAGCCCCTTTCTGTGCATGAATGTACAGTATCTCTGGGAATTACTTTTTACTACTTTATGTCTAAGGCTTACAATTACTGCATTCTTTTCACTAAGCTTAATGTTCACACATTGCCAGGAAGTTTCCTTGAAAGTAGCTGGGCAATGTTCTAATTAACAGATTGGAAGAAGGCTCATTATATAAATATTCATGCACACATATTATAAATATATATGCTTCCAGAAATATAACAGCCAAGACTGGGTGCTAATTCACATCCTAAAGAGCTGTGATGATATCACTCCTGGCAGAGAAATAAATTAAGATATTTGTATGTGAAAAATATGGGCTGTACAAGCAGATGCCAAGCAGATAATGAGCAACATGGGATCTCTAGCAGCAGGGAAGTCAGGACAAGAGCTGCTTCCTATATTATAATTTCCATCTCCAAAAGCACATACATGTGGACTAACGGATTCCTAATAGATTGTAAGAGCTGCCCCCACCTGCAATAATTACAATTAAAAACATTTACAGGGGAATGTAATAAAAGTTGGTAACGGAAAAACTATTCGCAATGCAAAAAGCTATGCCTTTGCACGAACAAATTTTACTTTGTGAGAATTTTATATAGCTTGATATAACCTGGAAACTGTTTAGCAAACACTTCCGACAGTGGAGGACTGTTTGCGAATGTTATAGTTTGCTCAAATGCGCAGTAAATATAATAAAACTTCCTACTGAAAAAGGTTATGTTTGCTCCAAAAGATTACAACAACTTCCAGCACTTCTAAAGAGTGCGCAATTAAAATTTACAATGTTCAATTAAAATTTGCAAGGCAATAACAGCTCAAGGAACAATATTACATTGTGAGATGTGGATTTTTATTCTTGGTGCAAATTGTTTGTCTCTTTGCAACTGTAATTACATTCCCCCCTTAAAGTCCCTGTTTAAAAAACGAAACAAAACACTACAATGGCTGCATAACCAAATCAACGCCCATGTGACTCAATGGGGCTTGATGCAATAAGGCTCACAAATTTCTCCAGTTCAAAACCTTCAGTTGCTGAAGAATTGAATGCTACAGCCAATGGTGGCCAATCAGAAAAAGTCACACAATTAACCAATTCAAATTTAAATGAAATGAAACGCTACATATTTTCATAACAGCTTCCTATGGAAATATTAGACAGCCTCAAGGGTGTGTGCTTTTTTCAGGAAAAAAAGGCACAGCCTAAGGTCAAGTTGACCTATGCAATATGTTACATTTGGGGTAAAAGCACATCTTACCTTTTTAACTTAAATAGATGCTCAAAGATGGCAAATATCTGTTTCCAGAGCACAGTATGAGCTGAAATTTGTTTAATGTTGGTTATCAAATAAGAAAAAAGTCAAACATAATAAAAATTAAGGTAAACTGCAATCTGTTTGTTTTTGTATAATACATGTTATTATTATTATTATTATTAATAATAATAATAATAATAATAAATAATAATAAAACTTCTATTCCTACTGATAATCTGCAGTTGTGACCTGTGGGGAGATACTTGCCGGGTGTGTGAGCAACAGCTAACAATTGCATGGTTGTCCCATTGTTACATTTTTCTGCAGCTTTTAAACTGTGATAAATCCATGTTAAATTTGCCCATCTGTTGAGGCCTTTGGGGGCCTTCAGAGTAAATTTTACAAATTGTTGGTAAATTAATGTCTTCTTATTTCCTTTTTTCTGATGGGCAGATTTTCACTAGGGCTTGGAAAGACTAAGCCTCTCCAAACCTAGTTGATAATTAAGATTCAAGAGGGAAAAAAAAGATGTAAGACCTGGTACAGCCTCAAAAATGGCTAGGCTGGAGGGAGAAATGTAGTCTGCTGCTGTGATTAACTGTTTCTGTTCCTGGGTTATGTGTATCAGGGCCAGCACCCATGTACTTTTTTTTTCCTTTATTCCTTTGCTTTAATTTCCTTCTGCCCCTTTCCCCACATGAAGGGAAACATGAAGTCAGAGCACAGAAATATGAAGGGGGGACAAAAATGCAAGGTTACTAGCAACAAATGCAAAGGGACCTGTGAAGTGATAGAAGAGCAGATTAACTGGTTAAATTAGAAGAAACGGGGGTAAAAAATAGAATGCATAAGTGTTATAGGTGGAAAGCAGTATAAATAGAGAGAGAAGCACCCGGGGCGCTTCAGGGGCTGCTGCCGCCACAATGCCGCCCCCCTCCGGGCTTTTAACTTGTAGTGTCGGAGCGGGTGGAGAAGGGGCCACATCGCTAGTGCAGTGAGCCCAATACTAGAAGAGCCGAATTTCCATTTAAAAAAATGGAAATTCGGCTCTTAAAGTTACCAGAGGCTCTGGTAACAGGCCTGGCCCCTGGTAACTGGCTTCTCCATGCCGCCTGGGGTGGCCCTGGTAGCACCTGCAGATGAGAAACTAGTAAGAGAATAAAAGGATAAATAGAAGGGTACATGGAAATACACAGTAATTGCGCTTTCTTCTATGACATGCCCAGGACATAAGCAGAGAGCTAAAATTAAAGCATGCAGCAAATCGTAGGTTAAGTAGCCTTCCCAAGCACAAAAGTCACCCTCTACTGATGTTTTTTCCCTTTGGTCCCTTGCAACAAATAAATGGCACTGGCATTCAACTGGTCTGTTGATATGCAATGTAGGGACCCATAGGTTTCTATACAGCACCTATGGAGTTAATCCCTATCCCTTAGTAGATGTTATGTTATTGGGTATAACATACCCATAACACTTATGTTCAAAGCCAGTCATTATTGGACCAAAGGTGCAATAACCACTCCCTGCCACTAAGGCTTTATAATGTGTGCAGGGAGGGGCCTCTCACTCTTTGGCTGCTGGTACTGAAACAGGCTGGTTGTTCCATTGAGCCTGGGATCAACAAGGCCCCAGTAAGCCGCATGCCCTAACAGGACCTCCAACTGTTAGTGACCTGAGTCGGGAACCAGGCAATCCGGTGAATGAGGACTAGCAAGACACAGGTTAGCTTTTGTAATAGTCTCTCTAGAGAGAGAGAGATAGTCAGATGTATGTAGTGTGAACAGTTCTATGTTCCAACGAGGAGTGTTAGAAGGAAGAGATCTTCCTACAAGGCTTCCCCGTATGCCTTTAATAGAGGGACCTAAGTGGGTAGTGTGTTAGGCTTAGTTTTGTCTCCCTGACGACTCCACTGAAAAGGATCCTGACCACTTAAAGATACACACCGGAGGGCAGAGTCCCAACCATAATATGTGTGTGAATGTTGCTTGATACATCTGCTGATATCCTGTGAAATCTCTGCTATGATCCAACTCCTGTGTGAGTATATGCAAACCTGAGGATAAGTGCCTTGTACTTAATAAATGTTCACCTTTGTTTAAGAATCTCCTGGCGCCCATTCATCTTTATTGTACAGTTTTGCCTGGGTATTGGAGTAATACTACCTCTTAAAGGGATGACTTCCACTTAGCGAAGGCCCTGCCCTGATGTGTAGTGTCGCAAATGTAACCCATGCTCTACCATTAGCTGGACACTTAACTAATCTGGCTGAAAAACCCAGAAAAGCGTTACAGCTCCTTTCTGAGGGCTTTGGTTTTGAGACAGTTACATTGTGATGTTCTACTTCTCAGTCTCCTGGGCCGTGCTTAACTCACTAGCCTGGTTCACAAATCTTTCATTCAACTGCAGGTTTATTTACATGGTTATCTCTCCATATAATCTTTCCCTGTGCTGCATTTCTCTCCTCTTTAATTAAGAGCTAAATATAGATTTTAATTAAGGAGCTGATGAATTTAATTTAGACTGATAATACAGACTTGCACAGAGCCGCGGTGTAGCATATACCGATGCAGGATCTTACCAAACAACAGGGTCTTCATTGCTGATTTGTAAACAAAGCTACATCATCTTGAAATGGAATCTGTTACCCACCAATTTTCTGTAGCAGTGTAAGCTGCTCTAACTATTTTTATATAGATCTGTTCTAATCACATGGCACATAAATTGACAGAAAATAGCTTGGAGCAGGGTGAATCAGTACAAACTGAAATACTGAGAGACATAGAACCATTATCCCTACTTTTTGCCTCATGTGTCCAAGTAACCTCAAAGACTATTGTGGGGAATATGTAGGCATCCTTAATCTAATATACTGTATGGTTCATTGTGTATGAACAAGGGCAGAGTTATTAAACAGTTGCATTGGCTCCATGCCAATTATCTGGTGGGACCTGTTTACAATAAGATAGGGACTTGTAAAGCTGTATTGGACACAAAGTACCTCTTCCCACCTATTAGCAGTATACAAAATGATATATCATTGCAGAGTCTGCGTGCACTTTCAGTTATCCCATTGGTTGAAAAAATAAAGCTGCTAATTTCTTTTCAACAGATAAAAAAAGACTGTTAAAGTATTTTGCAGTGTTTAGAAGAGTATCAAGTTTCAGCAAAATATTTACTCTCAACACAGAAAAGATGTGATAATACCATTGATGGGCGAATATGTTCAGTATCGTTTCACCGAAAATCTTGCTCTCAACACAGAAAAGATGTGATAATACCATTGATGGGCGAATATGTTCAGTATCGTTTCACCGAAAATCTTGCTCTCAACACAGAAAAGATGTGATAATACCATTGATGGGCGAATATGTTCAGTATCGCTTCACCGAAAAGCTTGCGAATCTACCGTGAAATGGTGAAAAATTTGTGAAATGCATTGAAGTCAATGGGCATCAAAATAATTTTGATGTGCGTCAATTTTGATGCAATTGACAATTTTTATATGTGCGACTATTTGGTCTAAATGCATTAAACTCAATGGGCTTCTGAATAATTGTAGACGTGAGACAATTTTGATGCGAGCAACAATTCTCATGCGCGCCAAGTTTTTCTTTATGTCTTTGATTTTTTGCTTGTGGCAAAACGTGGAAATTCATCACAAATTAGGGCCTGGCGAATTTATTCGCCCATCACTACAAAACCCACACAAAACCCATACCACAAAACCTACGGGTGATGAATCAAATAACGAATGATGCACATTCTATATAGACCCCTTGTTTTAATGAGCTGTGAGAGCTATACAATACAGGTATATCTCTTTGGGTTACAAAAGAGACTGTAGTGCCCTTTGCACATGTTGACTTCATTAATTTAGATCAGTGGTTTCTGAATACATCCTACATAACACACTTTTAAAGCATTATTGTAGTAAAAAAAAAACTATTTACTGTTCTTCAGCCTTACAATTCCCTTGGATGGTCATATACAGCCTGCAGGCCTCCAGCTGGACATCCCTATTGTAGATCACAGACACAGGCTTGTCTGCTTGCTAGATGGATAGAAAGGGGAAAAATGAAAGTGCCCTGTAATTTTCTTATTAGACGTTTGGGATCTAATCAACCTTTTGGTCTGTCATGTTTTCCTGCAGTTGTGACAGCAAGGTTGACAGACAGAATCAATTTGATGCTTTAACACTTAGAAAGTTATTAACATGAAGAGAAGAAATTATTTTCAAGCCAGTTCTCCAGTCAGTAGTGCAAATTCTCTTGAGCCCAGCATAACACCTGCAATGAAAGTTAATACTGTATTATGAGCTATTTTGTAATTCTTGGCCTCATATAGCATAGTCTGCATTGGATTTTGTATCTTGTGTGAAAATCAAGGATACAACCATGTAACCCAAGGTTTATAGTTTTATGGTTGGCAAATTCTAGCTGTAATCAAAGGAGCTTCTACCTGTCATGGATTACATGCATCCCATGGCTCCTCTAAACCAGGGGTCCCCCGCCTTTATATATGTGTGCAGGGCCACCATTAGAAATCATGGGGCCCCCATAAAACAAAATTTTTGGGGCCCCCAGGGCCCCATCCATCTCAGCCCTCGAGCCCCACCCCAGATCCCGCCACAGTTAAAAGACCACACAGACATCAGCGCTAAAAAAGGTAACACATACACAAGTTATAAAAAACTACTGATGGTCAGGGCTCCCTTATAAGTAAAAAAAAACTGTGGTGCCTGGGCCCCCTTGCAAGTGAAAAAAAATTTGGGGCCCCAGAAAATATTTAAAAAAAAAACATTGGCCCTAATGCCCCTCTTACAAGTTAACAATTGGGGTTCCAGAGAATATGTAAAAAAAAAAACATTGGTGGCAGGGGCCTATAGAGTATTAAAATTGAACTCATGGCTTCAGGACTTCAACTTTGCCTCCTTTTGTGACTTTGGGTCTTTTTACCGCTTTGGGACAGCTTTTCAGCACTTTGGAAGTGTGGCTGTAAAGGGGGGCTCGGCTATTTTGCCCCCTTCAGGCCTGGGCCTGGTACACTTGTACCCCCTGTGCCTCCCTGATGGTGACCCTGTATGTGTGAGTCAAGTGTTTGGGAGCAAAACAAACATGAAAAAAGTTCCTTGGGGTGTCAAATTAGAGCTATGATTGTCTATTTGGTAACTCCAATGTAGACTGGCAGTCTACAGAATGCTCTGCTTGGTATTACACCAGGTTTTTATTCAACCAAAACTTGCCTCCAAGCCTGAAATTAGAACCTGCTCTGAGGCCACTGGGAGCAACATCCAAGGGGTTGGTGAGCAACATATTGCTTACAAGCCACTGATTGGGGATCATTGTGATAAACACTATGAAACAATAATTAAGACAATTATTGGTACATGCATGGTGACGTGTAGATCCTGAACTACTCGTACAATATAGATGTCGATTGGTTTGGAAACAATGCGATTTTGAACGTTTTCTGTCAGTGCATGGTGCATGGCAGATCAGCACAATTTAGTATTTATTCAGATCCACTCAGATGTACTCTATGGTAAAATGTAACAATCTTTAGGAAGGGGGGCTGGCAGTGACAAGGTTTTTTTTTTTTTAAACTTTTATAGGGGGAACTGGCGCCAATGTTTTTTTTTTTTTTTACTTATAGGGGGGCCCTTGTCACTAATTATTTTTTGTTAACTTGAAGGGGGGGCCCTGACACCACAGTTTTGTTTTTACTTATAAGGGGGCCCTGACCATAGATAGCTTTTTGTGTGTGGGGGGGGGTTAAATTTTTAGTGCTGATGTCTGTGTGGTCTTTTAACTGTTGGGTGGGCGGGGCCCAGGGAAAAATCTCCAGCGCAGGCTTCACTAGGGTGCGAAGTTGCGCAAGTCTATCTACTTCGCTAGCATAAATTCGCCAGAGCCGGTGTTAGTGAATTTGCGAATTTCCGATTTGACGTCATGCTGGCGAATTAGCGCTAGCGCTAGACGTCTCACGCTTTAGTGAATTTGTAGACTCCATTATAATCAAATAATCCAAATTTTTCCCTGTATTAATAAAACAGTCCCTTGTACTTGGTCCAAACTAAGATATAATTAAAGCAAAAGCAGAGCAAAGGTTTATTTAATGTTTATATGATTTTCTACTAGACAAGGTATGAAGATCCAAATTACGGAAAGATCTGTTATCTGGAATACTCCAGGTCCTGATCTTTCTGGATAACAGGTCCCATACCTGTATAAATATATAAAAAGTAGATAAATACATTGTGATAAAGTAATGATGAAATTGCCCAAAATACATACACCAATAAATCATCTAATGAACATATGAAACAATTATCGTTTAAACAGAAATACATTTCTTAGAGTCAACGATATTCATATTGTACTGAGTGGTTTATAAAAATGAGGTAAATGAACAATACTCATTAAGCCCTCGGGGAGCAACCATGTTTAACAATCTAATCCAGTATGCCTCCTTCTGTAGCAACATGCGATCCCAATTTCCCCATTTCCCCCCTCTAGTCAGTTCTGGCACTAAATCTATGCCCATCAGACCTGTATTTAGGTCTGATGCTGCCCTAGGCATTGGACCTAAATACGCCCGACGCACAGTGTGTGATTTCAGCGTGCCGGAAGTGACGTCACATACCGCACAGAAGTGACGTCACCCGCCGTGCAGAAATGACATCACTTCCACAAAAAGCCTCCTCCCTGCCCTTCGCCCCCCCCCCCCCCCCCCCCCCCCCCCCCCCCCCCCCCCCCCAGTGCTTCCACCGGATTTCCTATGGAAATCCGTGGAAGTAGCTGGGCAATTTCTTTTTTTTTTAATTCAAAATACAACTATAGGCACCCGAGAGCCGTCCCCAAAAACCTGCCGCCCTAGGCACAGACCCTTTATGTGAATACGGCCCTGATGCACATAAATCTAAATGTTGGAAGATTTTGTGCCATTTTTAAAAAATGTTGAGGTACTGGTAAATCAGATTTACCAGTTTCAAAGGCTCATTTGATAGAAGACCTATGATTACCCATCCTCTCTCGTAGCGTGTTATGCGTCTTACCAACATATGTCAAACCACGTGGGCATGTTATAGTGTAAATGACATGTGCTGATGTACAAGATCCAGTGCCTAATCTGGATTTCTTTGCCAGTGTGGAGATGCTTAAATAATTTACCTGGTGACATGTACCTACACATTTGTAGCAACCTTTCTTTAATTCACTAAGAATATTTCCACTAGACTCATACAATTTGATTGGATCTGTTTGCATTAGTAAATCTCTTAAATTGGGTCCTCACTTGTTTCCCCACATTGGATTCTAAGTTAGGGATTGAGATATTTTTTTATCACTTTTCAAAAACAGTTCTCTATAATGTTTCTAACTGCTGTTGAACCAGTGGTATAACTGGATGTTATAATAAAGCGATTCTGTTCGCTAGGACTTTCTTTCACTTGTGTATCATGTTCCTGTGACAGATGATTACGAGCCCTTTCTATAGATTAAGTTAATACTTGCAGTGCCGCAGCCCTTTCAAAAGCCATGTATTCCAGTGCATGCAAAGCATGATATACATTGCCAACCCCAAGGTTAACTAGAACTAGTGTTTATAGTATAATAGATATTTTTAGATTCCATTACCACCCTAGATTCTATCACAACTATTCTATAAAATGGATTAGTGACCCTATACTTACAGTATATTCTATATTTTCCTTTGTGTGCCCCCAGCTAGACCATGAACCCTGGGAGATAAGAGGACTTTAATTACCATGTGCAGTGGCAGATTAACACTACCTGAGACCCCTAAGATACACTTTCCACATCTTAAAGCTGCCGAATTACCATTTTAGCCTATGGGGGACCTTACAGAACTTGTCCTGAAATTTTTTCTAAGTTCTGAGAAATCGAAGGATTTTGGTAAAATCATTTGATCCAATCGATTGTTCATTCGATCTAATACAGCCATTTTCGAGAGAAAACGCCCATATTCGATCGAAAATTACCCCCCCAAAAAATGCAATGGTCAAATTTCTACATTTTTTCACTTCGAAATTTGACCATTAGTAAATCTGCCCCTTTGTCTTCCATTCTAGAAGAGCAAAAATCTGATGCTTAGTAAAATTAGTATCAAGACAATGGGCATAGTGCAAAAATCAGGACACTGCACCTTTTGCTATTTTTTTCATTAAAGGGGCTGTTCACCTTTGAGTTAACTTTTAGTATAACGTAGAGAGTGATATTCT
>CM044444.1:63761651-63792378 GCA_024363595.1 Xenopus borealis
TCAGGACTTCGCAAATGTTCGGCACTTCCGCATTCTGCGCAGGACTTGAGGTGAGCGCTGTCACTTGCTACTGTGCTCGTAAGGGGGGCCTGGCTCTTTGAATATTGCAGCGCTGCCGGGCCCCCCTTCAGCCCCGGGCCTGGGACACTTGTCCCCCCTGTCCCCCCCTGATGGCGGGCTTGTAGCTATGCATTCCATGCACTCCATTGTGTAGGACTTTTAGATGGTAGACACTTCACAAGGACTTAATCTACTAATAGTCAACATGCTGTTCAACATGACTTCATGTGAAACTGTGGCACTTTCCTCGTAGGTGAAATACATTTTATTTTAAATATAAATAGTTGGGAAAAATTCAATTGATTCTTATGGTTGACCTGTAGGGGAATTCTCCTTCAGGTGTTTGTGCAAGGAAGTGCATGAACTAGAGACTTTCTCTTCAGGCTAATAACATCAAGAAGGAAGACAGACTTCCATAGAACTAGACAAGGTGGGAGGCTGTACATTTAGGTTCAGAGGTGAGTAAGAAGTTGTAATAATAGCTTGCTCTAGGAGTATGCAATAACTAGTTTAATAGTGGTGGTCCATAAGATGAATGAGTATTTGTGGAAGAGGCCCCCGCTCATTTTGCTCCAAATAGGTAATTGAAATGTTCAGTATTTGATTAGTGGGAACTTAAAGAGCTGTAGTGAAACAGGGAGAAGCTTGTACACTGTTTGCTGGACAACCTAATTTATTGGGAGAGGATGCCTCCTCAAAGCAAATGGCATTCTGCCAGTGCATTTCTATATGGCAGGTGTATTGGAGGATTCTATGCTGGACGATGCAGACAAATATGGGTATGGTGTGTGTGTGTGAGAGACAGAGTGGCTAATGGCACTCTATCAGTGCACTTTCACATGACAGGGAAGAAAAAAGGGGGAAGAACACTATGCACACGAGAGAGAGGATTTGAGAGGATCTTCTGAAGAGGTGTTAATTGTGTAACTGAGATACTTGGGCTTCCAGTGCTCCCATCTGAAACATGCTGCACATGCAAAAAACTGTTGAATAAAGTTTGCCCGTATTCATTGCAACATTTTGTGACATGCATAACATTTGCAGCAAAGGCCTATCAATCTCCCTTTCCCTTGGTGGCTATCACCAACGGGTAGCAATTTTACACATTGGCACAGCTCTTGAAATAATGCTGACTCTCTGCTGGTATGGGCTTACATCCCAGACACATACTGTTTTTCCTGATTAAATTTAATTTAGCTGGGGAACGCTTCTTAAATATTGGGACCTCATCCCTAATAAGTAAGGCTTCTAAAGCTGAATATATTAGAGATAACAGTGCTGTTTCCTCTTTAGATTCCTCCTTAGATACCACTATATGAAATAATGCTTTTTGTATTGCAGATAACCATCTAATCACTGCTGCAAATGCTGTTTAAAACATTGGATGCATTAAGTTTATATTAAATGTTGCTTCAGTGGTTCCTATAAAAGGCCTTTAGTAGCTAAATTATTGTGTCCCCCACTCTATATATATACTGCTTATAACATACGTATAACATATATACTGTATGAATAAATATATGTTCAAGTTAACATGCTGCTGCTTGAAGCCTTGTCTCTGGAGCTTAATGGAAGAGTCTTTGTATTTCAGACCTGTCCTCAGCCACTTAACACAGGAGAAATCTAGTTTATACTATTCTCTTCTTTATGAGTGACTGGCATGCCCTTCTCAAGCTAAATAAAATTAGGACTTAAACCCGGCACAGAAATACGGGAGGCGAAGGCTTTCACCGTCTCATTATGCAGATCAGGCTGTCTGCGTGCACAGCCGTTTAGCTCCAAATATGAGTTTACATTTAGGTGGACAAGCAAAGAATGTGAACCAGAGAGACCTCAATGCATTTCATGTTTTTCAGGGAGAAAAATCAGCAGCAATTTCTTTGCAATTATTTCCCAAATTACAGCAATTTCCATCATTCATTTTTACCAGCAAACTGTCAGAGAATGTTATAACTTGGAAACTTGGTTATGTTCTAACATAGGCCAAAATTACCTAAAGGCAATGCATGTTACTAACATAGCCTCCAAAACTAAAGTTTGTTACTGCATATCTTTTTATATCCCTCACATTTTTTTCTATAGATTGTTATTTTGCTGCAATTGTTTGACTGCATAGTCTCACCTATTGGCCTGTCTACTGATGTATTTGATCCTTTAAAACTGCTCGTAACAATTCCCTTGCATGGCTCCCTCACATTGGCAAAATAAATAAACAGTTGTGGGGTAACTTTCCGATTTGCTTTATCAAATGTAGCAGTACAAAAATACCAGTATATTGGCAAATTAGAATAAAATATGATAAAATACAAAGAGCATTGCATAGAATGGATGATGGAGTGTTCCTTTTACTTCCAGAAAAAGAAATTGGAAAACTTTCGGCACATACGCAGTAGAGCTGCTGGCAAATGCCACCTACTGCGCATGTGCCAGAAGACGCAGATGGATCCAGGAAGAAGACCACACGGGAGAAGATGGCGCCTGTTGACTGTGCATTTGCCCCGGGGGGAGGAAGGAGGGGGCAACACAGGGGAGGGTGGAAGGATTTTTATCACCAAAGGTGTTGACTTCTCCTTTAAGCTGTAATAAATAGCACCACATATACAAACAATGAGGGTGTTAATTGTTACCATTAAGCATTTTGCTGTAGTAAATTTTGGGAGATATGGACAGATTAATTCCTATTTCATTGCGGTCAAAATGCATCTAAAAAAGGCCATAGATGTTAAGATTTTTAAAAGATCTTTTTGTTAACATAAGACCAACGTATTTAAATGTACAATTTGTCCATCAACTAAAAAGACCATTAAAGCGATATCGTCCAACTGAAGCTAGGGAAACTGTGGATAGCTGCCTACTTGGCTCTGCAAACAGTTGGACAAATTTCATTGTGAATGATGAAAATGTTCTAATCTGTCTGATCAATTTTCTAGTCGATGTTGGACAAAAAAATCATTAGAAGCATGATCATTTGGTGCCTCTAACCTCACGATAATTTGATGGATGCGTTGGATTGCACTAAAATTGGCCATAAGGGAGAGAAAAATCTTAACATCTATTGACGCCTTTAGATATGCTTATAATCTTAGCAAAAGGTGGCACTTTCTTACTTCATCCTACATTGTCAAACAATAAGCAAAGTCATGAGCATATACTGCAACACTGGCCAGAACAAAACATCTACAGTTTTTATCTCCATTATCTCCTAAGAACGCTATGTTCTCCAGAGCAATAAAAATCAAGCAGGATCTTTGTTTTTTCACCCACAGTATTAATTTTTAAAGTTGTTCTATCAACCTGGCCTACTATTAAAGTACGAATAACCATTTCTTCTAGGTATAATATTTTCTAAACAGCGACGGTAGCAGTGCTTTGATTCCTAGATATATTTCAAAGGATAGAGAGGATCTAAACTATTGCCAGATGTCTGAAGCAAGTCATTATCATGGCCTATCAGAGCAGCAAATTGTTGCCACCAGCCAAATTTCCAGCATGTTATACAAGGATTACAAGGGCGGAAAAGTCTAAATCCTTATGTGAACATTGTATTATGGAGACATTTTCAAACCTCCCATAATTTAAGACGTGCACACATATTTCCTCCCACCCTTTAGTTTTAACTAGTTAACATTTTGCTTATTTATAGTAATGGCATAAATAATAATGAATTGTAATATTGTAATTGCAATAATAAAAAAGTACTTGAGAGTGACTAAACTGCATGAATCTGTATTGGAGACAAATCCTTTTGGATTTATTTAATGTTTAAATGTTTTTAGCAAACTTATGATATGGTGATTAAAATGACCAAAAATGCCAGTTCCTAAGTATTCAAAATAAAAGATCCCATATCTGATATGTGTTTGCACCGTCTCATGTATTGTGTCACAGCTTTGAAGGTTTTTAGTGAAAATGATAGAAAAACATTTGTTGATTTGAATTGGTGAGTTAAATTTTATGGCAGGGAAAGTTGTGCTCACTTACACCATTATGTTGGGGGTGCAGTCAGGCTGTGACCATAAAATTAATACAGACAAAGACAAGAGGTCCTCTGCACTTACCCATTATCAATATATACATGGCGTTGAAATATTACATTTATTGAGCCAGAGGCAAAACAAGAAGAGAGGAATGAAATTCACACAAAGCATGTAAAGCAATGAACTAAAAATAGATGTATGTGCTACCAGTAACCACAGCTACAAGAAGGAAAGAACTTTGCTGTATGCAATTGGGACAGCTGGTTGTACCAGTGGGAATAGATAATGCATAGAATCCCAAAGCTCTTGAATGCTTTATATCTCTTGTATAAATGCCACATCACAAGTTCCACTATGTAAAAAGTTTGTCACTATACAGTACATTTTAAATAATAAAAAGAGGGGGGTTAACTACATAATTTAAGCAGGCAAAACATATCCTGTCACTTACACATATCAATGTAGTAAACTTGAATTCATATTAAACGTTTGTATAAAAATATAGAGTTTGACGTTCTGAGACAGCTTTTTCTGTCTTAATGGCTTTATGAATTAATTGCCTTTTTATTCTAACTGAGGTTTGAGATACTTTCTAAATACTAGAACCTGTCATGCCTGACAATCAGAAACCACATTCATTTTCAGTTAAGATTTCATCCTAATTATATTCCATTCTGTTATTCAAACAGTTGTTAGCGATAGAATATGCAGCATTAGCATAAAGGTACCATAGTGCTGACTAGTGATGGGTGATTTTATCCACCAGGCACGAATTTGCGGTGAATTTCCGCAAATAAATTCACAAATTTGCAGTGAAAATTCACCTGCGTCAAAGTTTTCGACGCCAGCACCTATTTTTGATGCCGGCATAAAAATCGACATTTCACAGGAAATTTGCGGCGAAATGAAATGGGACAAATTCTCCCATCACTAGTGCTGACACATCATTTAGGCTCCCGGCCCTTTACGTCAAGCCACAGTTTGACTTAGTGAATTCAACCTTTCATGGGGGTGAATTCTCCCTTTATCAGGATTGCTGAAGGGAGGAGTTCGAAGAAGAAGGAATACTGGTGAGAACCTTTTTTATACCATAGTGTGGATACTATAGATTCTGTGTTGGGCGTGGGTTTACTCTCACTTGATTTATGTAAAGGGCAACTCGAGTCAGCATAATGTTGGTGCAGTTGCAGCCCTCGTACTTTTCCTTCAGTCAGTTGCATCAAAATGTGCTGTTTGCATTTTGTACAGTTGCATTAGGCATCAATTTGTCCTTCCTGCCTATCATTTTAAATCAAGTGCTGTTGTGCCTGTTGACAAAGGGGAGCCCTAGAGCTACTCCAGAGAAAATCACCCGAACACAGGATCAGCTAGCAGGTAAACCTTGCTAATTCATTTTAATATTGCAGCATGCAACATTTTGGGGCATGCTTGATAAGGGGATTGTATACTGGACCTAAGAGTGTGATAGTGGATGGTTTTTGGAGAGTCATAAGATCTATGTAAAAACCTACATATCCCCTCGAGAACCATTAGAAGCAAAAATGCAACAAGACAATTTTTCTTATTTGTCCCAGAGTGCCAATATTGGACTTGTAAATCAGTATAAACTGGAGCAGCAGTTCATAACAAGGTATTACCCCAAAGTGTCTATAAAAAGAGTTTCTTTAACAGTGTTGTGCAATGTGTTGAAACTTTCTAAATACATTTCAATAATAATAATACAGTTGAAATTGTACTCCAAAAGATATGAAGTAATATAAAATGTGTTTGGAATAACAAGAAAACAGAACTAGTGATGGAAAAAATTATATAAGCAAGTTGCTTCTGAAATTTGTGAACAGCCCACAATCAAAACTTTAACCTTTCTGGCTATGACCCATCTGGAGTTGCCCATGGAACCTTCTTTTTACTTCAAGGAAATTCACATTTTGCAAGCGCTGAAGTTCTCATCCACTTTGAACTGTGAGGAGCTATACTGATCTATCACCCCTCTTTTATCAGAACAGCTGGAGCTGCAGGGTATTCTTTCCAAAAAGGAAAACAAAAAACATAAAAGGCCAAGCAGTAACAATGCAATGAGAATGGAAGTAAGATCAAGAGGCACACAATAATAAACCTGAAGCTTAGCAGCAGATGTAAAATGTATTCAGGCAAAAAAAAAGTAAACTAACAAAACAGGCATTTTTGTGAATTTGAAGGCAATATGTATATTTATTTGTTTTAGTTTTCGTGCTATAGAGATTCAGTCCCTTATGCCTGTATACTGTACCTCTGCCTATATAATCAAGACACTGCCTTTTCTCTGTGAGCTATAAGTAAATTGTGTGACTTTCCTTTCTATTTTGTAAAAATTGCATTAGGATATTTATACAACAGAGCAGTAAAGCAACAGAAACAGGAGTGTAAGGTGGAATATGCAGCATAGGTCTGGTTTATAAATGCAAGTATAAGGCACAAAGATACATGTAATACACAATGTGCTACTACTGGTCTACTGGTATTTTTTCCCTTGAAGACTAGCAAACATCTTCAAGGCAATAAGAAAGTACAGCAAATCTAGTTGGCTGACATTAATATAGATATACCATGACCTGGATGAACGAGAACCTTCACAAACATATTAGAAGACACATTTGTGATTACGGATCACTACTTAGGGGCCTATTTAACATATTGTGCAAAACAATAAATCAGTGCAATATGCTTTGCAAAATAAATGACATATTAATCAAACTATTTCTGTTTTAATATTTCTTTCTAATGTACAGTTTAAATGAAGAGTAATGCCAAAAAATGAAAGTGTTTCAAAGAAATTAAAATATAATGTTCTGTTGTGCTTCACTTGTACAACTGGTGTGTTTGCTTCAGAAACACAACTATATTATAGGTAGCCATTCAAGCACAGGACACACAGTAGATAACAGATATGTACTGAAAACCCCCATTGTATGCAACAGAGTTTATCTATTATCTGCTGTGTATCCTGTGCCTTTTGTTCTTTTTCAGCTTTGAATGGCTGCCCCCATGGCTATATAACTTATAGTAGAGTTTGTGAAGCAAACACACCACACATGGGCCCGCCCACCAACGTCACGGGCCCGCCCACTGACGACATGGGCCCATCCCCATGTCCGGGTTCAGCCACAGGAAAAGGTAGCAACCCTACACAGAGCATTCCTCCTCTTTTTTTACTCCAATTGAAGCACTGCCAAAAATCAATACGTAGCTTGACAATAGGGTTGCCACCTGTCCGGTTTTGAACCGGACAGCCCGGTATTTTGAAGGGCTGCCCGGTTCAATGCTTCCTGCCCGGTTTTCCAAATAAGGAAAACCGGGCGGGATTAGCTTGATTGACGCCGCGATCGGCCAATCGGCGATCGCGGCGTCATAGCTCCGCCCACTGACGTCACGGGACCGCCCACTGACGTCACGGGACCGCCCACTGACGTCACGGGACCGCCCACTGACGTCACGGGACCGCCCCGTGACGTCACGGGACCGCCCCGTGACGTCACGGGACCGCCCACTGACGTCACGGGACCGCCCCTGACGTCACAGGACCGCCCCCCTGTCCGGCTTGAGCCACAGGGAAAGGTGGCAACCCTACTTGACAAGTACACAATTTTTTACACCGTATAATATACAGCCTGGTATATTTTGTTACAGGTGTAGGGAAGTGTTATTTGCCCTTTCAATAACTGCATAACCCTGTGACTTTAAATCTGGAGCCACCAAAAACATGGCTGCTGCTGCTGCACTACAGTGACACAGTTCTCAGCCACAACCTGGCCAATCAGCAAGAAGGATTTGCTTCTGACCTTGTGACCTCTCTGAAGGAGGTTTGGAGCCAAAATGAAAGTGAGGCAGATCTTTACCAGGAAGTAGAGAAGAAGAAAGCATGGTCTCTCTACACAGTACTACTGAGCCAGTCTAAGATTTCTTCTCTCTGCTGTGAGTGTTCCTTCTGATCTATTTGTGTAGGAAGCTAGGAATTTCACCTATAGAATATTTACCCATATAGGGAATCCCATAGTCAGAGCACAGGGAGTTAGTTAACCCCTTCCAGTCAGCCATCATAGTGAATGGAACTACTGCTGCTGCCTGAGCTATTGCTAGGGAAGTAATCCCTGTAGGATAGATAGGACTTCAGCCCTGTAGTGAGTTGCCAGCATGTACACCGGATCCAGACTGTGGATTTCCCATCAGCCTCCGTGTGGATTAAAGCTGCCAGACTGCTCCCCTACATTTGCTCTGCCTCACAGGATCTCTTTCTTTTTCATTACCACTGGGTGTTGGTGAGACCTTTACTTTACACACATAACTATGATCATACTACTTTGGTATATCCCTGCAGACCCCATTCCTAAAGGGACAGTGGACATTTTCATAAAAGGGGTGATACTTATTATATTGTCTAACATTGTTGTTGTTATTTACTTATTGCATATATTATATTTCTAATATTACAAATAACTGCTTAACTGCCAATTGTGTGGTTTATTGTCTGCTATACTCGGTACCAAAATCACTGCTATTGCAGTTCCCAGGGAGTTGTATGCCACAAATATCTGGTTTAGCCCTGGGTGGAGGCACTTAACTTATCCAAACCCTGCAAATCTCCCACTTAGCGAAGGCTTGGGATCTATACTGTTAGCGCCATAGTGTGGCCCTGGATATTTATGCCAAGAAAGGGTTACACAGGTTTTGTACGTAGCACGATAAATAGGCCCCTTTGTGTCCAATAGAACTTATATAACTTCCCATTGAGCAGGACTGTCCAACTGAGGCTCGTGGGCAGGATGTGGCCCTCCAAAGGTTTTTTATGGCCCCCAGTCTGCTTACAGGCTCCATAGACTTTGCTGTATGACATTATTTTAATTCAGTACGGCCCTCCAACATGTTGTATGATATGCAATTGGCCCACTTTATGTAATAAGTTGGAGAGCACTTCAGTTTAAAAAACAGAAATTCACAAATGTTTGTGAAGGGTTGAATTCCCCTTTAAGAAGTGTTTTTGGAATTTTTTGAAATTTTAATTATTTTGGCCATAATCGTGTGTATCGAACGATGCATTCGAATGATTCGAACAATCTTTATTCAATTGAAAATGGACCTATTCAAACAAAAAAGGTACATTTTTAAACATTTAAAAAAAAATTTGATTGTTGAATTTTCGACCTTTTTGAACTTCGAAATTCAACCCTTAGTAAATCTGCCCCTAAGGGTTTCTGTACTGGTGCAGTTTTTTTACATCATAAATGACATTTTCTTATCCTTATAGTGACTGGTTATCATTTAGGGAATTTCAGGGAAAAATATAATGGTTTATTCTTCAACATGGCCAAGTGTTATTTTCAAAACTATTTCAGTTCATAAAGTGTGTTTTCAGTTCATTCATTACAAATCTGTAATTTTCCTAATGCTAAATCTAAAAGACATAAGAGGCTATGTTACCCCATAATGTAATAATTATTAACATTATTATTGTTAACATGTATTTCTATAGCGCCAACTTGTTTCGTAGCGCTGTTGTAATAAAAGGCACTGGGGGGTCATTTATAAAGTTTGCGCAATTTTCGCAAATGGTTGTTTTGACCATGCGTTTTCCTGAACGCTAAAATATTGCACTGCTTGCGGTCTTTCTGTTTTTTGCAAATTCGCATTGTGAATAAATTTTCACAAATGGCTTGCAAATGAGACATGTGTTTGCTTAAGTACAGACACTGTGCTAGGTTGTTGTGCATGAAAATAGCATTGACGGTAACTTAAACTCACAATTTGTGAAAACTGACAATTTTTTTGATATAGTGCAATATTCTTTTTCTCCCCTTGGAGTCTATGGAGTGTCATTTTCCAAGCGAATGGCTCATTTATTAACATCTTCAAATAGTTCAAGGGACCTCTGCCATTGACTTCTACATGAACTTCTACGTGCACTTGCGTGCTCTGCACTAGCGCCGTGGACCCCCACCCCTCTTTGGCGCTGAAGAAGTGAGAGCCGTGGGGGGGCTGCATATCAAAGGCTTCCTCAGGCGGCGATATCGCTAGGATTGCCCCTGAGCAGAGTTGGGAGTCATGTCAGTAGGCACAGTGCAATTGATAGTATTTATTGCAAAGCTAGCATAATGAAGTAACAGGGCTATGTTTTTTTGTCCTCATTCACAACCATAGCCTCTATGACATTTTCAAAAAAAATACATTTTTCCAGTTTTGTGCTAAACTATTTGCATCAGGCATGTCAAAGATGGGGAATGTGTAAAGCTGTTAATATCTTGCAATTTGATGACATTAATATGCAGACATGCTGAGTATTGCTAAATAACATGCAGCAATGATAATCTCTCATGTGGCTGATGTGGCTTTGTACAGGAACTATTTGTACCTTTGTTCCTAATATAAAGGCCTTATTATATTTTCATATCATTACTCACTTTGTAGGGTTACATTTCCTTTTCCTGTCACCTGAATTTTAGCAGCTTCAGAGCATAATAAATCTAAAAAAAAATTCAAGTTTTTTTTATCCTCTAAAAATGTGGATTTTTTCCCTTAAAAACTCGACGAGAAAAATCTGAGGCTTGATAAATAGTCCCCTCAAGACCATACCCAGTGTTGGAATGGCCCATTGGGTGGGCCACTGGCATCCCAGTCCGACACTGACCTTACCTGCATTCTTCACTACATTCAGTTAGTTTTTCTCATTGTGATCTTTAACACACTGTATATTGGCATGTAAACATGCAGGACTATGTTTATAATCACTCCAAGCTATATATTTCCTACAATGTTTGTTTATTGAACTGCAAGGTTGTTCACTGTAAGCATCTTAGAATGTGAGCTTTCTTTGCCTGTACAAAATTATTGCTATGTCCATAGGGTACATGAACTAATTAACATTCTTGGAACGTACATAATCAATTTGCAGCACATTTATTGGGGGCCGTGTTCTTTGTGAAGCAACCAGCTTTACTAATTAAAACAAGAGCAAATGATGGAGTTTTTAAGCAGTAATTAAACAATGTGATCATTATCCAGCCGCTGGACGCTTCTTAATCAGAAGCAGATGCTCTAACCATTTGAAGCTGATGAGCAGGTTTAGAGATATGCAGGGGTTAATGAGAGGTGCAACAAATAATAACTAAGTTGCAGTATTGGGTATGGTATGATATAATTTAGCCTTTAATCACTTTGCGAGATAATGGTTGCACCACAAACTAGTGAAAGCTTTCCAGTTATCCATGCTTGGCATTATATTTTATGCATATTATTGTTTTCCTCTTAATTATTATGCTAATTGCTTCCAGATTGTTTTCATACAGTAACAGTCTAGATAAAGCATTACATTGGGTGAAATCATAATTAAAAATGTTTCAAATTATCTGCAAGACTGTAAGTTCTTTTTATGTGGGGAACAGCACAGTCCTATACTTTATAGTTGCCAAGTGCAAATGGTAAATATAGACTTTAATTTCACCCCATATTGTTACCTAGCTTGCACATCTGAATTACCTGGAAGATTGAGGCAACCAAAGGAATTCTGCAATGGATAAAACATAATGTAACAGCTTACAGAAACACAGAGCAATCTTAAAAATTCGGCAGTGTTGAAAAAACGGATGCTGGCGTTGAAAAAATGGCATGCGAAAATGGACACTGGCATCAATTTTGAAATTTGCAAATTTTCCTGCGAAGTGGCCGGAGTTCACCAATAACTATTTGTAAGCATAGACAGAGGGTGATTGTTTTTGTTTGGGTAGACAGATTCTTCACCTGCGATTTTCCACTGATGATGAAACCAATTCAGCCCCATATTATAAGCATTGGGAAAGTTGTAATTCTCCTGTCTGAACACACAGGGATGGACATCTGTCCCATTCAGGGTCCCACACGCTGCATGGTAAAGTACTAAGTCATCTTTCACTTGGCATGGACAAAGCCCATACTATTTTGAAAATAATATGCATAGCATATGCATATAGAAAAGTTCAGTCCATCCACATTTCTGGAAATCGGAGATAATGGCTGGGTTGTTGAAAGGGGTGTTCACACATATAAATTAAATGTTAGTATGATGTAGACAGTGATATTCTCAGACAATTTGCAATTGGTTTTACTTTTTTATTATTTGTGGTTTCACTTTTTATTCAGCAGCTCTCCAGTTTGTAATTTCACCTATCTAGTTGTTAGGGTCCAGTTTACCCTACAACCATGCATTGATTTGAATTATAGATTGGAATATGAATAGGAAAGGTCTGAATAGAAAAGATGAGTAATACAAAGTAGCAATAACAATAGATTTGAAGCCTTACAGAACATTTGTTTTGATATAGGCTCAGTGACCCCCATTTGAAAGCTAGAAAGAGTCAGAAGAAGGCAAATAATTAAAAAAAAAAACTATAAAAAAAATCGTAATGAAGACCATTTGAAAAGTTGCTCAGAATTTGCCATTGTGTAATATACTAAAAGTTAACTCAAAGGTGAACCAGCCATTTAACATTAAATAATTTTCACATAAAATACAAGGTTTATGTTAAACATTAAAGGAACAGTTCAGGGTAAAAATAAAAACTGGGTAAATAGATAGGCTGTGCAAAATAAAAAATGTTTCTAATATAGTTAGTTAGCCAAAAATGTAATGTATAAAGGCTGAAGTGACTGGATGTCTAACATAACAGAATACAACACAACATCCTGCTTTTCAGCTGAGTTAGTCAGCGACTTGAAGGGGGGCCACATGGGACATAACTGTTCATTGAGTTTGCAATTGATCCTCAGCATTCAGCTCAGATTCAAAAGCAACAGTTATGACCAATGTGACCCTCCCTCAATTCACTGATTGGTTACTGCCTGGTAACCAGGGTAACCAGTCAGTGTAAACAAGAGAGCTGAAAAGCAAGAAGTAGTGCTCTGTTCTGTTATGTTAGACTTACAATCACTCCAGCCTTTATACATTACATTTTTGCCTAACTAACTATATTGAAATTTTTTTTTATTTTGCACAGCCTATCTATTTACCCAGTTTTTACTTTTATACTGAACAATTCCTTTAAAGGCATATATACTGCAGTGTAAGCTATGATACAAATGAAGGCAGCACTCCAGTAAGAAAGAACAGCTTATTTATTTGCCAGGCAGCTAAGGATACAAGGCCTTTAACCCCTTAAGGAAATAGTCTCCATTATCCAATCACAATAAACCAATTGAACTTTTCAGCTGAAACTCACAGAGAGGTAAAATTGAATCTAGTCTCAATGGTACCATGATGACTGCATCACACTGCTACACTTTTTTCAGTTTCAGGTAACATGTACCTGAATACATTAATGGAACTACCATTGACCATTGATGGTATTTATTATTTTTGCCAATAACCCCTTGCAATAACTCCTTCCCCACATACCAAACAAGCAGGTGGAGAATTAGTAGCTTCTTTGTCTCTTGGCCCTGATCCCCAGCACAAATACCCATCCTGGGTAAAACTGAGTCTCACCTACTCCCTAACGGTGCTTGGCACTCTCATCAGCTCTTATGCTTTCCCATCAGAAATCTCATGAGATTTTCAGTGCAAAATATCATGATGATATCATGATGACATCACTGGAGTTACCAGGTAGGGATTTTTTTTTCTAAAGACACTAGTCAGCAACATCCTGCTGCTCCTCCCTCCAGACAAGCTCAAATAGACACATTGATAAGTCAGAGGATTTTTCTTTTTTTTCCCCTTTCTTTTAATTTATTAGGCAAACAGGTTTGGGAAGGCTTTGCCTCCCCAAGCCTTAATGAAAATCCGCCTTTCTGTGTAAGGTTATAGTTGCTCTTTATTTACAGAAATGCCATGTAATACCTCTATATTATTCTAAAGGGTTATTGTATCTCAGTGAATACCAAAGATCATTAATTAAAGCCAGAAGAGTCATTTGCTGTTTTAGATGCAAAAGGGCACATGCACATTACCCAAAGGAAAGATCATCGCAGTTAGATTACAGAATATGGTTTAATTCACCTGTGCAATGTTTTAGTAAATGAGCCAAGCTCATACCTCCCAACATTTTGGAAATGGAAAGAGGGACAAAAAGATTAGCATGCATGGAGTGTGGTAATTTGTTAACCACACCCCTTTTGTGGCCACACCTGATTACCATGCCCATTTTGCAAAATTTGCCAGTTTCTGAAAGTTTGAACACATTTCTGTAGTTTCTTTGTTTTATTGCAGTTTTACTAATGAAGATGAATTATCCTTTAAGCTGTGAATCTTCTTCTCCCAAGGGACAAAATTGTTACAAATATATCAAGTATCTATTCTGGACTTTCTGCCAAGAGCTAATTAAGTTAGAAACAATGTATCTCTCTTGGTTATGCAGAGAAATAAGGACTTTCCCTGTTAAGTGCATATAAATAGGGACTTTCCCCTTTCAGTGCAGAAGGATTGGGACTTTTCCCATTCAGTGCTAATTACGTAACTGCAGATTAAAGGTGGCCTGTCTCTTAGACATAAAAAGCTGTAATAAAAGTGCTTTTCAAATCAAACAAGAAATCCAGATTAAAAAATTAAAACTTCCCATACCGGTTATACACTCATTTAAAAATCTCTGCTGTCAATCATGGTAGTCCTTATTAGTAGGTTATAATGGTTAGAGGCCCTGCTATTTCCAAAACACAACTGATTAAAAGGAAAACTATACCTGTAGTTATGAAAATGATAGATTATTCCCTTTATCAACTAATTATATTGGCAGATGGTCTGTCACATCTAGCTAATGAATTATGTGCAAAAAAAATGATAAGAATTATATGGTGATTCTACAAGGGCACAAAAAAAACAAAAATGCAGTTTATTTACAGTACAAAGTTTTTTCTGTAACATTGCTATTTCCTACAAATCAACTCCCAGTCCTGGGGTCCCAGATACATTTTAATAAAATATTGACCTCAAATAAGGCACAGCGCTTTGAATTACGTTGGCGCTATAGAAATACATGTTATTAAAGGCTTAAATATTGTTATGAATAATAATTACTGAAATAAGATTTAAGGCTACTGGACAATGTTTGCAAAATATATGAATTCATTAAATAATGATTTAATTGTGTCCACAGCCTTACGTGTTTTGTGTTACAAACACTTAGGGGCAGATTTACTATTAAGTAACCCTCGAATTCGACCATCAAATTTTGGTTGAAATTCGATCGATTTTCAACCCTTCAAATTCGATATTCGAATTTGAAGGGTTATAATGAAATTCTATTGAACGAACGATCGAATATTAAAAATTCGATCGAACGATTAAATCGTTCGAATTGAACGATTTTAGCCATTCAAGCTAATTTTTTTTATTTGATCTTAAAATGCTGAAATAACCCTATGGGAGATTCCCATAGGGTTATACAGCAATTTCTGGCGAAATAGGCAATCAATTTTTTTTAAAGGGGTAAGTACTTCGACTGTCAAATAATTGAATAAATCTATCAAATTTTTTAAAATTCGATTGTCGAAGTACCCAAAAAAGTTATTCGAAATTTGAATTCAAATCTTTTAGTAAATTCGATCGAATTTTCGAGTCATTCATTTGAATTTAGTAAATCTGCCCCTTAGTTATAGGCTTACATTACTATATTTCCATGTACTTGAGATAAAGAAAAAATATTTTAAAAGTTATGAAAAACAAGGTGTTTTCTGTAAACCAGGACAGAGACATAAGTTAGTGCCAGAATTATAGGGTGTTTAGGGTACAATATATACATTTTTCAGGTGTGTATTCCACTGCCACAAGGGAACCAGTAATGCACTGTGCTCACCATTATATCTATATATAAGTATAACAAAATAACCCATAGAGAGTATTCTCTCTAGTTAGGAGGAAAGTAGTTCCTCATGCTAGCAGGACTTGTCCTTGAATGGTGATTGGCCATTATTGTATGCCACTTCTAACATCTGCAATAGGCAATGCATGAGCCATTATTTTGAATGAATAGTGGGGACAGTGGAAAATTGGCATTTATAGATCTGTAATCTCTTCCTTAGAGCACTCCATTAGTCAAAATGCTGTGTTTGCCATTTGCCTTAGAAACATACAATCTAACCTATACAGCTGCCAAAAGATGAGGTGATTGCCTTCCTAGGAATAATGTTTGCATATACAATGCAAAGGGAAGTATATCTGGGCATTGTTTTCTTCAAGCAATAAAAATGCTATGTTCACATTTTATCCTTTGTGCCAATGTAAGGTCATCTGACGTTATCTGAAGAATATATTATTGTGAAGCTTATAATTCTGTATACTACAGGCAAGGGAGGAATTCATTTTTGCTTTATGTCTAAATACAACATTTTCTTAGTACTCCCTACAGTATTAGATGCCCTTTTCAAAACAAACACTATCAAAGAAGATGAGACAAGGCCTCCTTCCTAGTATATAACTGTCTATAGAAACACAGGTTGCCCACAGAGTATTACAGTAAGACATATCAAACAGGCTGGTTAGATGTTCTCACCAGCATTTCTCTGCCATAAATTGTGACCTGTCCTCTTCTATAGGTTGGCACTGATAATGCTATATTGCATGTTCTGCTGTTCCCAAAATATTTAATTCACTGAATTCCTTGCCCATATGCAGTACAATCTAAATTATACCTTTGGTACATAAAAAAGCACACTGAAGTTGGGTCTTATGTCAATGTCTTGGGTAAGATGCTTTATTTCCCACGTGTGATTCAATAATACGGAATATATGCAAATCATATTTTCCCCTGTAACATATTTTTCATAGGCTGGTTGCCGTTTTTTGGGAAATTGTCTCTTGAACAAAGCAGGCAGGTCCTTTCTCGTACAGATGAGAGATCTCCAAGACCAACACCAATTTAAAGGCAACATTAAAGAGATAGAGGGCGCAGAGGAGTTAATATTAAGAAAAGTTTAATTACTGGATTAAATGTCTGCAACCTTCTAAGTATGGAGGTGTTAATATCTTGCCCTCAAAACAGTGGGAAACATGACATTTTTGTTGCTCTCAAAAAGCATGCATTGTACCACAGATATTTAATTTGACAAATGTGCTCACTGGAAGCCACTTAGGGAAAAAAAAACAGGATGATGTTGAATTAAATGTAAGTGAGACACAGTTTTTTTTATCAGTATGACGTCTGGGATAAATAATAACCAAATTAGTCCAGACAGCAGAATTGAGGCCATACATTATTAATGCGCTAATATTATCTCAGTGACACATATCTCTCTGCCTTTCCACTCCCTGCTTTTGTATCTGTACTCTAACTGGACTCTTCTGGACATCCAAATGATATTTATTGCTATTGTAAAAAGGTATTTATAGCTCAAAGTTCACACATTTTTCTTAGTTTTTTTAAGATATTAGTTACTGACCATTGTAACCTTTCCTACTTCACAGCCCTTTATAGTCATTTTCTGCTTTAGGGTAGAACTACACGGCATATTTTCACACCCTCTATAGCAGGCCCGAAAGTATCCTATGCATTAGGGATAATGCAGCCATGTTAGGGTTGCCACTTCACCCCTTTAAAACTGAACACATATGGCATCCACAGCCTGCATGGCTTTCTGCTGTGGAACAGGTGGCGATCCTCAACACGGCCATGGTAATCGAAGTTGGGATACAAACAGGATCAGGCAGAGAGAGTCGTGGACAGGCGAAAGGTCAAAAGGCAAGCGGCAAGGTACAGAGTTCAATATCCAGAAGATCAATAAGAAATAAGGCTTTAGCGGAAGTCAGGGATGTGTGAACCAGCTTGGGCACTCAAAACAAACCAAAAGTGCCTTTTAAATTTGAATTTGGCACCAATACGTGACGTCACACACCGTTATTGCGCATGCATGCTTTTATCCTTCACTAAAAGGAAACTACACCCTTTCACATTCATGCTCAAATAAAAATATATTATATGAAACAGCCCATATTAAAAACATAAACCTTTCTAATAGTATTTGCCATATTAAAGCACTGCAATTTGATGTTCTGAAGTCTGCACACCCACAAACCAATGGCAAGCAAGAGGATGAACAGACCTTGTTTTTTTTTTTACTTCCAAACCTTTTCCTGTAACAATCTGACTTTTCCTTTGAGGAAACAAGCAGCTGTAGTAGAATAAGGGTTCCTTATAGGGGTTGTTTGCCTTTGAGTTAACTTTTGGTATATAATAGAGTGATCTCCGCTCTAATGATCCTGCCTCTCCTCCCGAGGGGTAAGCAGGTGGGGGGCGGCATTTCAGGAGCCACCTCAGGCGGCTCCTTTCTCAGGATCGGCCCTGCATGGTCTGGAATGTAAATAGAAGAGGATTTGAACCAGATTTACCCTTTAAACTGAGTCACAGATTCCCCAAGAGACCGGCTTATGCTAAATAGTTACATTTGTTTATTTGCTTATCTAAATTTGTAATAAATGTATCAAAGTGCATCCACTCTGTGCCAAAAAAGCCTCATTAAGAAACTTTGTATCTCTTTCTGGCATCAGTGCAGGTGATCAAAGAGAAACTCGGTAAGAAACTCGGACTGCGGGATGGACTGTCAAAATGATCTCAATCAGATGAATTCAAGGTGAGTCTATCAGCTTTGGATTACTGAGTTAGAAACTCAACAGTACATAAAGATTTCTCTTAGGTAAGAATTTTGTAGCCATGTCCTTAGTTCCTCCAGCTGTGAATTGCAGGATATTTTCACAAATCAACAAATGGATTAATAAGATTTAGGTTTACACGGAGGAGCAGGTTAACAAAGACCTGTAGATCCTCCAATTTACATGTTTCTTGTTTCTGTTATTAACTCATTTACCCGCTGTCTTATTCCTGCTTGCCTTTTCTGAATCCGGTTTACCACACTCTAAATCCTAACTCTGTCTTCCACTCTCAGTTTCCCTCAGGAACTTACATGCATTTCATATCACGCTCATTCTCTACTATCTTTCTCCACTAGTGTGCTAAATCTCTAGATAGCTTGGATATTGATCCTGGTTAATGTTTGTGTTCTGTGAATCCTTGTTCTCCTGGCGGCAGTATAATTTGAAGATTATACTTTAATGAACAGATGATGTATGTTTCGGTAAGGGTAACGAGAATTGTTATATAACTTCCAGACTGATAAATGGGAACTGCGATTACTGACTGATGGGAAGCATATCCCACAGAGATAGTAAAGCACTGCTATTTGGGATACAGAGCTTTGTAACATGAGGGCAGTTCTTTAAATTTTGACTACTCGCAGCTCTCTTTTAGAACACTGACTAACTAATACTTTGAAAAAGTCAGGTACAGTAGTTAAACGAAAATCAATTTTTTACACATTTAGCTTTTAGTCTTTTTTTTTTATTGCCTTCCCTCTTTTAAGCGTTTCTGATTCAAATGCTGATCCAGAGCTTAAATGCATCACAAGAGAATTTTAGTAAAAAGACTATTGCGTACCATGGTTAATGAATACAATTTTAGGCATGACAGGTATAGGATCCCCTATGCACAGGGCCACCATTAGAAATCACGGGGCCCCATACAAAAATTTTTTTGAAGCCCCCTGGGCCCCGCCCACCACGGTCCCCAATCCCCACCAACCACGGCCCCCCCCACCAAAGATCCCACACCACAATTAAAAGATCACACAGACATCAGCGCTAAGGGCTCTTACAGACAAGAGTTTTTTACCTGTACTCCCCTGCATTCCAGTTTCATGCGTTCAGCCGCAGGGGAGGGCAGGAATAGACGCACTTGATTCTTTTCAGTGTGGCTGTACTCAGACACATGTAAGCAATGAACGCAGGTAAAATGCAACATGCTGCATCTCAACCTGCGTTCAGGGCTTACATGCGTCTAAGTACAGCCACACTGAAAAGAATCAAGTGCGTCTACTCCTGGGCTCCCCTGTGGCTGAATGTATGAAACGGTAACACAGGAAAGCGCAGTTGAAAAACTGTGTGCTAGGGACCCCATAAAAGTTTTTTTTTTTTTAAATTGGTGGTCAGGGCCCCCCTACAAGTTAAAAAAAATAATTAGTGACCAGGGCCCCCTATAAGTTAAAAAAAACATTGCCGCCAGGGCCCCCCATAATAGTTTTTTAAAAAAAAAACATTGGTGCCAGGCCCTCCCTTACAAGTTAATAAAAATTGGGGCCCCAGAAAAAAATAATTGATTGCAGGGGCCTATAGAGTATTAAAATAATACTCAAACAAAATGAAAGAGGCCTGAAAAAATGCAGATCTGTGCTGCTATTGTTTATTATGTAATATTAAAATAATACATTGGTGGCCAGGGGATTAAAAAAAAAAAAACCCACATTGGTGTTCAGCAGAATTTAACTCGTGGCTTCAGGACTTCAACTTCACCTCCTTTCCTGACTTTGGGTCTTTTCGCCGATTCATGGCTTCAATTTTGGTTGTTTTTATGACTTCACGTGACGGGTCTTTTCGCCGCTTATGGACTGTTCAGCTTTTTGGCACTTCCGCATTTGGCTTTTCGGGACATTGGAAGGGTGGCAGTGCTTTTGAAAAGTGCAGCACTGCCGGTCCCACTTTCAGGCCCCACTCGGTACACTTGTACCCCCTGATGGTCGCCCTGTCTATGCAAAACCTGTTATCCAGAAAGCTTTGAATTATGGGAAGGCCATCTCCCATAGAGTCCATTTTAAGCAAAGAATTCTAATTTTAAAACAATTCCCTTTAATAACAAAACAGTACCTTATACTTGATCCCAACTAAGATACAATTACTTAGTGGAAGCAGAAAAATCGTATTAGGTTTATTTAGGATGTTATTTATTAAAATCCAAAATGTTCTCACTATTTTCTGAAGACCAAATCTGCACTGACACTCCCCCCATTTATCAATACATTTCCAACAACATTTCTTGGGCAGGAAAAGACTTGATAAAACTGTGAAAATGTTTTAGGTTTGTCACCAAAAACTGAAGCTTTTTTAGATCTGACGTCCAAAACCTGAGACTTTTTTGGATTATTGCCTGAAAACAAAGCCCAGCTCAGATCAGGATATCTGCCAATTGCAAATGGGACATCTGCAATTGACATCTACATAAACCCGGCAGGTCTGAGATGGAGTACTTGTTTATTTAGACTTACATCATTGGGGTTTAATAAATCACAAAATAATCAAATTTTTTTCTACAAAAGATTGTGTTTCCCCTTTAATAGTCTGACCAGAAAAATAAGACTTTAATAAATAACCTCATTAATGTTTAAATTATTTTTAAATAATTTTTTTTCAGATTTAAGTTATGAGGATGTAATCACTGAAAAATCCCTTATCTGGAAAACCCCAGGTCCCAAGCATTCTGGATATAAGCTAGGATTAGCAGCCATGTGTTGTAATTTAAAGATAAATCCTCGTGTCAAACTTTATTTATCAAGTTGTTTATCAGGTTCTTGAAGTTCCACAACTAACAAAGAACTGTGAAACACAAGTTTTGTATTATAAACATATAGGGAATGTCTGATATTGACAGTCTGTCACCTTTGTTATGTAGGACCAGCTTCTGTGTTTCTGTATCTAGCATCTGTTTTTTTCTACCAAGAGGTAAGATTATGTGCTGTCCCATTGCTAATATTCCTTTGCCATTAACTAAGAAGAAAGATAGTATTGAAGTGCTACAGAAAGAGGAAAAAGTAGAAGGGACAAGGTACTGTGGAGTGCACTTTAGGACAAATCACTATTAATGAGAAAAGAGGATTAATTACAGCCCTTGAGTACATCTCTGTGCCCTCCCTCAGTTTTTCTGATAAACTGGCAAAAATTAATTGAGTACATTTTTTTAGAATCCCATTTACAACCACTTTTAGGGTTATTGGCATCTGGCAATCAACAGTTGATGGTAATTTGATTGATTAAATGGACATTTAACGATATGTAAATAGCAGGCAGCCCTCGTTAGGAGAGTTGATGACTTTGCCCTCATTTACAAATCCTGATGATGTTTTCATTTTCAAAAGTCCTTCTTAATTGAATCCAAAGCTTAAAAGGTGCTGAAGAGGTATAGTCCCTGATCCATTTTCTATTCATGACAATCACACTCATCCTCTAAGGCTTTCTTGTCCAGGTGATCTCCCCAAGTTTAGATGCCACCATATCTTTCCCCTATCTATGTAATTTACTATTGCTGGCCTGCTATTGTACTGTCAGGTTTAGATGTTGGTATATTTCTATAGCTCACTTTCTGTATCTCTCAGACACAGACGTTCTCTTGCTATTCTGTCTCACAGATATACAGTGTGTCTTCCATTCTGCCATTCAGTTATAAAAAACACATGGCATACTCTTACCTCTATTTTTCTATATTTGCAGTGTAAATGTGCATTTGTCGTTCTGTACATATCTTTTAAATCTATCTCTCTTTCTCTATTAAACATAGATATGTCTAGTTCTTGCTTTGAGGTATATATCTTTATATTGTGGCAGCAGATCACAGCTGCAGTGATACAGATATGATGTATGTTGGCCAAGTCTAGTATAATGCTTTCTCAGTTCTATAAGTAACAGGTATGGATCTGTCTTCTTTTACCCAGCACAAAGATGGATGTGTCTCTCTATTGCAGCTGCATCCGGGAAGGATGTACATTGTTTTCAGATATTGGATTTCCAAGGAGGTTTTCTCAATGCTGATTATTTGCTGGACAGGTTCTCCATCATACCAGCTTAGATAAGAAGGCATAAGTGTAAGATTAAAGAGTAGAAGGGAATATTCAAATGCAACAATGCTGTATGAATCGCCACTATTATTTATATAGAGTTACAGTATATGCAGAGAACGGGGGTTTCTTAATCGTCCAGTGAGAATCTTGCCTCCTCTTTGTATACTCAATGTCATGTGATTTTTGCTGTAGGCATTCAAAATTTTAATCAAACTCCAAAAACAACTAAATGTCAACTTTTATGTCCACCTTTAAATTAACTTTTAGTGTAATGTTACAGTTACATTATGAGACTATATGCAATTTGTTTTCATTATTATTTATTTATTTATTCATTCATTAATTTATTTATTATTTGAATAGAAAGAGGGGTAATAAAAAGTAGCAAATATCAATACATTTGTAGCCTCACGGAGTACTTGTTTTTCGACCCCCATTGAAAGTTGGAAAAGAGTAAGAAGAAGAAGATGTCAACTAATTAAAAAAACTATAAAACAATAATAATAAGGTCAATTAAAAAGATGTTTAGAATTAGCCATTCTGTTACATACTAAACAATAACTTGAAGGCGAGCCACCCCTTAAAAATTAAACATTTGCTAATCAGGTAATGGGTTTTAAGTAATAGGTTGACTAAACACCCACCCTACTACTGCATATAAACCAAACACATCTCTCTAGGAGCATGCTATACATTTGTAATCTGCCTTTTCACTGGGTCAGGGTTTCTAAATACTTTGCAGATATAACGATCTCTTACCTCGGATCCCGGAGGAAGATGGCTGGTCCAAGGAGGATAGGTGGAAACTGGATTTTCTCTACAGCTCCGGTCTTCACCGACGCCCTTTTGGGGCCCCGGGTTTTCTGTGGCGGAAGCAGCAAAGGAGCCTAGCGTGTTACCAAATGTGTAGTACCAAGCGATCAGGCAAGGACATAGTCAAAATCAGGCAGAGGTTGGTTTCAGGCAGCGAAGGTTCGGAGGTTCGGAGGTCAGGAAAACAGCGAGAGGGTCAAAACCAGGAAACTTGGACAACCAGGGCTTTAGCAGGAACAGTAGGAACTGAAGTCAGCTTGGGCAATGTGAGGAGGGAGAGGAAGGTATTTAAGGGATCAGGAACCAATCAGGAACAAGCTGAGGAAGAACAGACACATCAGGGACCAATAGGAAGCTGGGCACCCAAATTAGAAGTCATTGCGGGAATGTCCATTCCAGCATGGCCGTCCGATTAAATGCAGGCGTTTTGATGCGCCTTAGTTGATGCACGCCTGCGCTCAAAACCGGCAGCGGGTGTTACAGCGGACTCACAAAATCTATATTAAATCCACACAAAGGAACATTAATTTTTGCATTATGAATATTTCTTCTATTAAAGCCTTTTATTACTGTTTAGGGTTCAAAACACAGGCCAGAGTTTAGGTTAGAAATCAAGGCTCATGGCTATTAAGAAACAAAAATATATGAAAGTATATGCAATGTGTTTCCACTGTCTGGAAAAGAGAGCACCATATTTCCACCATGAACACTTACAATTTAACTGAGATGGTATATGCTAATCTGAATTATAAGTACAGTTAAAGAAAGAATGGAAATTACATTACAGATGATTATCATTTCTCTCCTTGAACAGGAGAGAAATAACTGCTGTAGAAGTTTACAATAGATATGGCTAGTCTGAGAAAATAAATTACTATTTTGGTTTTATTATAAAATACCAGCATATCCACTAGTTCTGTGCAGTCTTGAACAAAGTGTACTTGTTCCATGAATATCGGAGTTCTAGTAGTAGAAGTATTTTTAGGACAGCTATTCCCAGCTTCACTCACTGGGTATCCTATACATTAAATCACATGTTTTGAATAACTGTCAGCTTGATTACAGGCACCCCACAAAACACAGTTTTGATTTGTATAAAGCAAACTTTCAGCCCATTTTCATTCTTAAACATGCCAAGTTTTGAATGAAGGCTTCTTATTGTGTAACGTTGCTGTACGTTTGCATTTTACAGTTTCTGAGATGATAGCCATTAAAGTAAGTGCACCACATTGAACTATTATACCAAAATTATAGCTTTTATTGAATAAGTACACAATTGTTTGTATCTGTGCAAATGTATACTGCACTAGAGGCATTTATTACATAAATTTTAAAAAATTAAAAAAATAGTATATATATTTCACTTAGCTAGGAACCCCCAAGTGATTATATTTACTTACCGGACACCTGATCTTATGCTCCTATCAGCAGAAAACAGTTCCATGGAGTGATCCCCGTCCTGCTTCTTCCAGGGCAAATGCATGCGCAGTAGATTGAAATAGCCAACTTTTTCATTAAAGTTAGTTTTTTACTGCAAGAAGACCAAAGAAGCAGGAAGAAGTTTGCTCCATGGTGCTCTCTGGAAGAACCCTGGGCTGGTGCAGTTTTCTGCTGATAGGAGCACAGGTCTGGAGTGTCAGGTAAGTCAATATAATCACTTGTCATCGCTAACTTTTGGCACCCCAAATGTAAATTGCCTTTTCTTCTCCTTTAAGAACAGAAAACGTTTAATAGCCCAAAATGGATGGAGATGTTACTGTTGAACCATATGAAAACTGAAAGTTTGCTGGCCCCTTGGAAGGAAATTACATTGCATATACATAACTGAATATGGACTGGATCATCAGATACTTATAGACCCAAATGGGAAGATCAGACTAGTGAGAACAAATATAGAATGGTGCGCTGTGTTGGAATATATCCTGATAAATATGAAAAAACCATTCTATATTTGCTACAGTATATATCATTACGCTGGTGAACACGTGGGTTCACAATTTATACGGCGCTGCTTTTTCACTTAAGCTGCGCAGAGTTCATCTTTTATTGAAATCTCTAGTGGGAACAAATACCTTGGATGAAAATTTGCTGAAACATTTTAATATGGCTTTGTACTGAAGATTACTGTTCTACAACCACTTTTAGTAGCTGTTATAATACAACAAAGAACGACAAACTTGATTGAATAAAAATCTGAGCTATGTTGTTAAGTACCTGCAAACTGATCACCTGTACACTGAGAAGGTTTATAAACCAAAAGTGAACATTAAATGGATGAGAGTGATTAAAAAAAGCTACACCGTGTCCCAATGCTGAATTAAAGCAAGGCAAGACTATTCATAAATCCACTGTTCCCCCCCCTGGGGTCTGACTTATCTGGACCTTCAAACATTCAAGTATAATAATTTGATTGATTTACAAAGCACAGCATGAACTCTCTGCTTGGCAGGAGTTTAAAGTACTATGTAAAATCATATTAAGTAAATAGGATTCTAGCAGCAGCTTTGTTGAAGTGAGCAAAACTATAAAAGCACAGAAACTGTCAAAAAGCCACTGGTACTGTAAATCAGGGGTGGCAATCTCAATTTTTACTGAGACATGGATAGCTTGATGACTGCATGAAATGAAAAAACATCACATGATATTTAAGGTGTTGCAAACCCTGCATAATGCTGTACCACTGTACCCACAGGTAACCCACAACTTAACCACAGATGTCAGATGATCCACCAATGAGAATGCACAGCCATCTTGAATATAATGATTATTGTGTTACCTGTCCTGTGTTACTATCAGGAAGGACATAATTCAGTGTCTTATGACACAAAAGCAGTATTTAAAGATTCCAGCTGCGATTTTTAATAAAGAGCATTGCTACAGATAGAAAATAATTTTGCATTTTAATGCAGCCGTGGGCTCTGTAGAGATTTGGAAATGTTGTATTGTAGGATATTGCTTGATTTTGCCTGTACTACAGCTTGAGGAATGTTTACACTCATAAAATATAAATAAAATGCAGTGTAAACGTTTTAGGAACACTCACCTCAGTGGTCCATTGGCCCGGCAGGGACGCCCCCCGCGTGATACTGCCTCTTTGCTTGCCGAAAGTCTTCTGCCTTAGGGCATACACAGTGCGCACTTCCAATTTGTTGTAGGCGCATTGGGGATGGCGTGATCACGTCAGCGAGCAATGGAGTCGAAATTCAACTGTATTTAAAGGGGCTCTGGTGCGTAATGGTTGCCCATTGTTAGGTGCACCTCTGTGAGTTCCTAGGAGCTATCCTGCTTATCTGATCTCTGTTGTGACTCCTGCCTGTTTTGACTACCCCGATTTCAGTGATCTTGACCACTGCCTGGTAACCGACTATTCTCCACTCCGTGCCTGTTTGACCACTCTTGACTGATCTGGTTCTGAACCATGCCTGTCTGATTTCGCTTGAATTCTGCCCGCACCGAACCGGCCTGTCTGACTATGCTTTCATCTGTTCCTTGAACTGAGACCTTCTGCCCAAAAGGCTTTGTTTAAACAATGATGCCCCTCGTGCAAAACCCTCGCTTGGCTCCTCTCTTAATAAGACCTGGCGGAATCCGATTAGCCTCGGGCTCCTCCCGAGGTGAAAGGCGGCTGTTAGAGACGGAAGCAAGAGCCAAGACCAGGGAGCCTAGCATTGGTTCTGGATTCTGGGTGCCGTTCGTGACAATACTATAGTGTAGCCCTACCTTTTCAAGTTCAACTTGCTGTTGCTTGAAATCCAAAAGCAACCTTTTTACTGGTGAGTGATTCACTATAGCACATTTGTGGGCTTTATTTCTTATAAGTATAAACATGTTGGGAAGCACACGGTTAAAGTGAGGATGTAGTCGTACTTCTGACAGTTGATTTCTGAGCTCAGTGTATAAGACGCTCTATACAGGTAGCGTACTGTAGACCCGCCATCGATCTTCAGCTTCACGCCTTTCCAGGCCAAGTAGATAGTTCTTCCTGACAGGTAAACAGAGCTGCAATGCTCTACTGCTGACAGATATTGATCAAAGATATTTGTTAGCCTTTGTCAATAGGAGAGTGACAATGAGGACATTCCTTGCCTGCAGAGAGATGGCTGCACACACAATAAAGTTAGACTGCAGGTTTGGGCTTGAAGCCGAGTCTTTAAATACTTTAATAGACGCACTATGAGTGGAATACACACCACATGAAATGATGCAGCAGCAGCTTTTGGCCCTGCTTCCTCCATCACACTGCCTGATTAATGACATCTAATGAAAAGCAATGCAGAGATAAATGTATTTACTGTTCTTCACAGGGAGGCGTCGAAGGGTGATTTCCTGAAAGTTTTTAATTCCATACACGTCCTTTACCGACACCCAACACTAGCCAAGGTTTCAATAAATAGGACATGATTGCTTAGCCAAAGCAGGGGGCAAGATTTAATCTTTATGCACTCCAGGCAAATCTTAAATTCACCCTTCAAGCATAGCATAGTATAAAGATTAGAGTTCAGTCAGCTGGTTGCAAAATTGTCATTTTTAATGTTACGGTTTTGTTGCTGCAGCAATTTATGGCTATTGCTGCAGAGAAGATGGGTTTCATGCTGCAGGACATGCTTCAGCTTCACAAAATCAAAACATTGGGAGCACCTTACATCTTACACCTTGCAGGGTGTGCTTCAGCCATAAAGACGGAACATGACAGCACATAAGTTAACTAGAACTCTGTCACATTTAGCAATTGGATGGGCAATAAGAGTCTCCCTTTTATCGCACGACAAGCTTTGGGATACAATTTTTTTTAACATTTTTAGTTAAGTAACACAACAAGAGCCATCTCGGCTGTGAGTTTAGTAAAATGGATGCATCAAGTTCAGGAAGGGATGATAATGGGTATCAATGGGGTGTGGAATGTGATTAAAGAGATAAACTTATTGTCTCCATCTGCCCATCTCCTACATGCACCAACACTGACCCAAGCATATTGAGATGCAACTTTTGCAGTACAACTCCCAGAATCCCCACACAAGTAGAGCTGAATGAAATTTTCTACAAAAGCTGCCATGGACACTTTCGGCCTTCCTGCTTCCTGACTTGGCAGACCTGATGCCAATCTCACCGTAGATTCATTGTTGCCCTGAGATCTTCTGCTCCAACAATGTGTAGGCTTTTTAGACCAGTAGAAAAATGGAAAATGCCATACCTTGAGTGGTGTGTATGTAGGTAGGTGTTCCGTGAATTGTTATTCAGTAATTAGTAGACCAGCAGTTGTAAAAATAAATGGTTCTAACATGTCAATCCAATTTCACAATTCTTCAGTCAATCAACATATGGCCACTGTTTCCAGGAACCTAGCCTTCCTTTACTTACAGGATTTTTCAGGGATTACCTCTTAATACCAATCGGCTGCTCCTTTTCCACCGCCCTCGATGGGTTCTCACTATCCCCACTTGCCCTCAGCCACCCAACGCTCCTCACTGGTGCCCCCTTGATTTTCCAAAGAGGATTTTCATGATGGCCACAGTCCCATAGCCCTCTCTTTTACTATCCTGTTTTCTATCACTACATCCCTGACTGGTAGAGGATCTACCAGAAGGCTAGTTACACTTACTTCTGGTTGGGGCTCTTAAGTGCTCTTGCTACCTTCTCCTTACTGCCTTGCACACCTAGTGCACACCATAAGATAAATCTCCTAACTCTGGCTAAGCCTACTACTTACTTGAGGGCTGGGCTCTTCTTTCCTTCAGCAGATTTCTTCACTGGACCACCCCCCCTATGAACTGTCACACTCGTGATTTCTTGCCCCTATTTATACTTTCCATTTACATTTGGTGCCCTCTAGAGGCCAGGGTGAAAATTACAACTGAACTGTGGTGTTTTGCTGCCACCTAGTGGCAGTTTTACCCATTTAATATTACTTAAATAAAACATTTCCATTTTCCCATTTAACACAGTCAAACACAAACATTTATTAACTCACATTACACAATTTTGAGTACCGGTCCATATTCTTACATGTCTACAGTAGTTAGACTACTTGACTGTGTCAAGTTTCCTCCCACAATTAAAGCTTCATTCATGTTTTTGTTGATAATCATGCCATATTTGTGCAAACTCTATGTGATAGAATTTTTAGTGCCCCCAAAAATATTATAAATTTCAGGATGATAATGCTGGACAGATCTGCAGGCCATTGTACTTACTGTAATAGATTTTCTACCAGTGGCAATTAAACACTACTAGTGAGACCGAAAACTGCTGTAAGAATTAAAAATAGAGGTATTTATTTGTGCTGATAGCATTTGATGCTGATGGGGCAAGCCCTTCTACATTGACTTTCTGAAGGTTGGGCAAAACTATGATGCATATTGTTCAAAGAAACATGTTTCTAGTACTTGCTCCTTGGGTCAAAAGTCTTTGTTGCCCCTGTATGCACTCTGCAGGGTGATTCGTCAGATCTGTGGTAAAGTTAATACTTTTTTCAGAAACAACTGCGATACCTGGGGTTATGTTTATGCCAGGAATCTGCCAGTTTTTATTTAATGTATATGGAGGTAAAGAACAGTTAAAGACTGAGAGCTCCTTCTTTTATGAATTGAGCAAAATGATGTGCAATGTACAGGTATAGGACCTGTTATCCAGAATGTGCTGGACCTGGGGTTTTCTACAAAACAAATCTTGACATAACTTTGATCTTCATACCTTAAGGGGCAGACCTATCAAGGGTCAAATTTCGAAGTTAAAAAACTGTGAATGTAATGAATGAGATGGCGGCACTTCTGGAAACACACACATCAATGTACCAGTGGGTGTGACATAATTCACACCTACATACACTTTAATTATACTGCCCTGGAGCACATGATTTAAAAAAATGTAAGCTAATTCGTATCTGGATTGCTAAATTCCATGTAAATTGCAGACCATGCTATTATGACAGGACCTAATATTATGCTGAAATTCAATGGAAAACATTGAATTTTATATAAAGAAATTCAGCTTGCTTGGTTCACTGAAAAAAATTGGCAACATCTTGAACACATCTATTTTTTTATTAGGCTTACACATATGCAAGAAAATACATCTGCTAACGAAAAGGATGATATGTAACACACACCACATAATGATTTTAAAATTAGATCCTATTCTATCCTAGTACAATGGAAGGAAAGGCAAACATCAGGTGTATAATGTAAAATGACAGATTTGTTATCCTGGGAATAAGAGGTTGTTTTGTGTAT
>CM044444.1:63802717-63825955 GCA_024363595.1 Xenopus borealis
ATGATACCAACATTTTTAAGGCAGATAAATAGATGTTCCCAGGTAATATTATCAAACCCCTTCTCAGCATTGATGTTAAGTATAGAAGTAGGGATTTTGTGTTTTTTGGCAAAATATAAAATATGGATCAATGCCCTAATATTATTTACTCCTGAACTATTTTTAATAAAACCATTGTGGGCCTAAGAGATTATAAAAGGAAGACTTAAACAAAGCCAATCAGCAAGGACCTTGGATAATATCTTGATTTAATAAGGAAATAGGCCTATAGGAGGAAGGAATAAATCTTTGTCTTTTTCGGGATGACTCTAAGATTTGATATTTCTCTGGAAGGTAGACTTTTTCCAAAGAATAATAAATCATTCTATAGATTTGTAAGAAAAGGAGATTTTATCCTTCAAAATTTTGTAAAAAGAAGGAGTTCAACCATCAGGGCCTCCTACCTTTTGCTGTTTTCAGACTATTAATAATAGTAGACACTTTCTCTGTGGAAACTGAACTATTTAGCTTTTCCAACTGAACTTGGATTTTACAGTTTTCAAAGAATTTCTCCATTTTGCCAGAGTTAATATCTGGATTTGAGTACAAACCATTATAATAATCTTTGAAAATGCCTACAATTTTATTGGGATCATTTGATTATGAGTATCTTAATAAGTTTAGCCTGCTTATTTTCAGCCTTAGTAAGATTAAAAAACAAGTTATTTGCTTTGTTACTCAAGTTAAGTCTAGCCTGCGAAAAAGATGCAAAAAAAATGTTGTCTTAATTTGGTCCAAACTTTAAGTTCATCTAAAATATTCTTATATTTTTGAGCATTTTCAAATGAGGGATGCTGTTTAAATCGAATGTAAGAAACACTTTGTCTTTTACTCAACTCAAGAAAATGAACTTTTCTAAAGAAGTGAGGATTAAAAGAAGATATTTCTCCTCTAGCCACTGCCTTTATAGTTTCCCATAATAAAGATGGATCTCTCGAATGGATTTTGTTTTCCTTGAAAAACAAATCCCATCTACTATGTAGCATCTTTATGAAGTCTGGATTATCTTTAAGCAAATCAGGAAAAGACCAAGAGACATAGTTTCTAGGGGCAGGTGAAATGGAGACCACATGGTGCATGGTCTGAGATATTAATATTTCCTATAGTTGCTTCAATAGTTCTATTTATCAAGGGAAGGCTTTTTAATAGGCCCTGACCCCAATTATTGCCTGAACAAACAGATTTTGATGTAAAAATATTGTGTCTAGTAGCAATTCTGTTGAGGAAGATAGGGAGTTTGTATAGTTCTAGAAAGCTCATTTCATTTGGCTTTACTGACTTTGATTAAGCTCCAGTCTTCTGTATTGGGTATAACTCAGATTAATCCTCTGATTACATTTTTGTAAATATACTCAGTAGTGTGAAATTCTGAATAAACCATGTATGGCTCAGCCTGTCCCTCTACATTGCATAATTGATTGGATAAAGAAAACCCTGTAATTTTCTCCATTCACTTGCACCATGCTTATGACTGCCCTGTTGATCTTTTACTTGGTGCTAAGGTCTCTTATGGCAGAATTTTTTATTTATTATTATTATACACACAAATCTAAGGTTCCATCCATCACTCCTCCTACCCATCTGGTGGGATGGAACCTTACACTCTTATATTAATCATATGGAGTTGAAACAGGTTACAATCAAGAATCAACATTCTTTGCCCTTGCACTTGATTACTTGATTGCTTGGTTGAATACAATATTTTTAGTTCGATCTTATGGGTCATAGCATTTATTTTGCATTTGTCAATGTAATGAATTGAAAACTATCTTCTATGTAATCATCTATCTTTACAATATTCAATGTTTCCCAATAGTTTTGATCAACATAAGATGGGATCTGTCTATACCAAACTAGAGTAATATAACTTTGAATCTTCTAAGATTGTTTTCCTTGGTTTTGGTTTTTATAGGAGATTTATTCATAGGTTTCCTGCAATTTATCAACCCAATGACTCAGTTAACGCATAACAATGCTCCTTTATTTGGAACTGTACCCCTCAATCTGCTTTTGACAAACTCAAGGCACTATTTACCTCAGCATTATTCTGGTTCATGCATATCCACAAATACCCTTTCTTATCAAAGTTAACTCATCTAATGCAGCTGTTGGGGCTGCCCTTTTTCAAAAGTAAGGGGATAAGGGTCTGCCTTTTTTGTGCATTTCTTTATTAAAAACTTAGTCATGCAGAAAGGAATTATGACATTTACAATAAGGAACTTCTAGCTATTAAAGTTTTTTTTCTAGAAGGATAAAATTATCCCTTTTCTGTCCTGATAAAAATCTAGAATTTCTTAAAAGGGTCAAAACATTAAATGCTCATAGATGGGCTGTGTTTTTTTAGATTTAATTTTATTATCACTTACGATCCAGGAACTAAGAATGCAAAGGTTGATTCTTTTTCCAAAGCTCCAGGTTTGGACTGATTCAGTTAAAAATATATATTAGTGTGGGCTTTGCAAAGACCAACCTGCATTACTAGGTACTCCTGTCCATGTCGAGACCTGATAGCCATCTTACATTTGTCTCCCTCCCAAATACGAATCAAATTATAAGGACCCCCTAGGTCCAATCTAGTAAAACACTGGCATTATAAAATCTCTGGAAAATTTCAAGAATCAAGCGGAAATATTAACAAATTTTAATGGTCACATTATTGAGCTCCCGATAACCGATACAAGGATGAATAGACCATTCATTCTTTCGAACAATGAAAATTCCAGCTCATGATGGAGAGGTAGATAGAAAAATGTTTACTCAGATTTTCATCAGTGTAGTCCTTCAGAACCTCCAACATGTCTGCAAGTTACAGATTGTTTTGGAGTGGGAGGACTTAGGCATATTGCTTTAGCAGGTTATTGTTTAGAAGGCAATTCAGTGTTACCTGAATTGTAAAATTATGAGCTTGAAGCCAGGAATAATCCAACATCAAATGATTTATGGAAGTGGAGGCTATGTATATACACAATTTTTCAGATTGCTTTATTGTTATAGAAATGGTCTGGAACTTTAATGGGCCTGAGGAGATGGGTGAGTCATTGCCAGCTTGCATTTGAAATGTATTTTGCTTGATTAGCCCTAAATAAATCGTGTATAACTTGAGGAATTAAATGCCCATGAAACTGGTACAGACTCCAGAATCAATGTACCCTTTAAGTCATGAACAGCTTGTCTCAATGTGGAAATTTACAGGGAGAGGAGAGGGAGCCCCTGAAGGTTCAATACTGGTTAAGTGATACTGTCAATTACCCATGATTTAGAAGCCAAAGATTAGGTTATGCCTCTCCTTTACCTCTCACAATGGAATGGTGCCTGGTAACAGAACTGGCCATGTGGAGATGTGGCAGAAAAAACATACTTCAGGAGCAAGCAGAATTAGGATCAGGGTAAAGCTGCAGAGAGTCAATGAACAAGCAGGGCTCAAGGCAGGGGTGCAAGGGGGTCCTTGGAACAGTATCTCAATTGCTTTATTACCTTGCTTCAAGATTTTAATCTCTTCTTTTAAAGGCTTCTATAATTATTGCAAATAATCTACCATCTATCAAGCAACAATTAGTTTTTTGCTATTAATAGTTTCCATTGTTGCTTATTATTATCAGTCCTTTAATTCCTCTTTATTATCCACTGAGGAGCAATGTTACATTTTCACTTCAGTTGCCTTTCACCATGGACATCCATCCTGTTTTTCATGTTTCTCTGCTTAAACCTGTGTTTAAAATTAAATCTCATGTTCCCAATGCACTTGTTCCTACTCTGGCTCAGTTGGATGGTGAAGAAGATGGGGAAGAAGCAATTTTTTCGATTACATAGGGGTTGGTTGCAATATTTAATTCCTTAGAAAGGTTTTGGACCTGAAGAAAGGTTTTGGGAACCTATGGTTAATGTTCATGCAGACCTCTTTGTAACAGAATTTCACCCAGAACATCCTCCTAAGCCTTCACCTAGAATACCTGGTGGACACCTTTTGGGTAGACGAGTGATGTCAGATTCGGTCTGAAAATGGAAGGGTTTAAATTATCTGTTCTATCAGAAGCCAGGGAAAGCTTTTTAACAGCCCTGTTCCATTTGTTGACTGCCTTGGCAAACAGGTTTTATTGTAAATATCTTCTGTCGAGTAGCAATGCTATTGTTGTTATCCCTATCCCTATGTGATATCCCTAGTACTGTGAACAACTGTTGTTGGTCTGGGGCCAGTCCTAATGGTGTTTTGCTACTTAAAAACCTCGTACAACTTCCACAATAGCCACAGTTCAAAACAAGTCATTACTACGTCCCATTATTTGACCAATATACACATTTTTTCAAATCAGCGAACAAACAGGTGCCACAGTTAACAGCCCATGAATAATTGCCTGCTGTGTACAAATGTGTAGGGCCTTTGATGATGTCTATATATTAATTTTTTTCCAAAAATGTATTTAATTTTATTTTTGTGGTCCTGTGGATTTCCTAGATTGCTGGGTGACTCACACTTGTCTGTTCAAAAATGAACAGTATTTGACTGTCCCAACCAGGAAATCTCCATCTAGGGCCAGCAATGAACCTCTCTTATCCCTTCCACTGTCAGTTTCATCATCCAAACCCAGATCTGCCTCTGCCTATTTTCCAGTCTGCCCATTTCCTTGCCGACTTTCCATCTTTCCTTTTCCACTCACAGCCAGTCCCCACCTGAAGGTCATTATTACAGGAAAGAAAGTTGGCAACCCTAGCTACTAACCCTGTACCAGTAAGGTACAAAGTTAATGTTTAACCAATAGCCAGACTGTAAGTTATTTAAATCATATTCCCTATGGGAATCTTTCTTTGTGGTTGCCTAGGACAAGACCTGTTTGACAGTGAAGGCATAGATCTCTTGCCTATGGTTAATATTAATGGTAGTTTCCAGGTTGCCTCAAAGAGAAGAAAAGAGACAAGAAAGAGAAGAAAAATTTCCACAATGCCAAAATTTTTGATGAATTAATATCATTTTACAGTATTTACCAAGGCCGTAGATCTCTAGCTCCACCACTTAAAATAAATGTAAAAGTGGACAATCTGCCATTGCAAACTTTACTCTCTCTTATGCCTGAGTAAGAAATGCATTTTGTCACTCATACCTTACTACATTCTCATTGCCCTGGAACAATTATGTCCTAGGTCCTGTACGTAATAAATGGATGCAGACACTATTCTGGACACTGATAAATGAATATCAACCCAGAAGCAAGGGAGATGGATTCTACACATCATTTCTTAATACTGAAAACTTCATACACGACAATTTGTTGACTTAAGGATCAATCCTCAATTTATCTCTTGAAAAGACACAGTTAAAAGAGGTGCTACTGTACGTGTTTTTAATGCTCTGGCTTTGGTCAAGTGAACAAGAAGAGTGAGTGGAGTGTTTAGAAGCCTAATATAATTCTTATTGGGGAATACTCTTATGTTAAGGTGGTAATATTTATTGAGCAGCATTGCTTTAAGATTACCAGTCTCTTTTTGCTAGACTTAAACTCCCATGGGGATATGTAATAAAAGGCATTAAAGTTTGCATTTGCTGGTCATCTGTTTAAAATCAACTCATTGGTTGCCATAGGTTACTGCTTCTGATCAAACTTAGCACCTTATATAAGGGCTAGAATCCTAAGTTGGCATATAATAACTAAAGCCCTAAAGAATTTAAGTAATTTATGCTCTTATTTAATGGCAGCTATTGGGCTAAAAAGAATTTTTGGCATTAGCCACCTATTTGAAATGGTAGAAATTGAGTGGGCTAGAATACATATTTTTAACATTCCTGTCATGTTTTGACCGTAAACAACTAATGAAATATACACCTTTAGCATAAAAATCATTCTTTCTCAGTTATGACACCAAATCCCTTATGTGAAAATGGATTAAGAGAGACACCTTATTAAACATCTTCCAGCAAGTTAGAAAACAAGGACAATGACATTTATGCTGACAGGCAGTACTTCTGTACATCAAATTGAACCCATTGACACACAGTCTCAATTACTGTCCAGGAATTGCACCAACTTCTTGGGGGAAGAGTCGTTTATTGGCAATTTTGTATAGCAGAAAGATCAAACGATAACAATGAGAAGGTCAGGAGATCTAACCTGCAAATATATCCTAAAATGTCAGGCTACTGGATCCGAAATGTAATTACCAGTAAAAGAGAAAGGTGGATATTGTAGAATGTAAAGTGTTTAGATGCAACATAATTACCTTACACAAACACTGCTCAGTTTGGAAACATATAGACATTTTGTAATTGCACTGAAAACAGACACCTGCAGTATATTCAATGACAACTTTACAATTAAAGGGAAAACTTTACATTTGTACCTCCTTCAGTGCTAGTACATATGACTCAGGCAGTACTTTACCAGAGGTGGCAATAAATCAGCACAACACCATTGAAAAGTTTAAGTTCCCTTGTCAAATAGTCACGTTAAGATAATATTATGTACCGAATAATGAAGTGATGGAAAGTAAGTATGTATCTTTTTCAGATAGTGGGGAAACTTTGGTGCATTTTTTATTTTGCATCAAATAGATTGGATAGTGCTGAAGTGCTGTTGCACCAACTAGTCAATAGCCATGTTGGAATCTCTTATTCAGAAGCAGTGTTTGGCCATGGTATGAATAATGAGAGTTCCGGATAAGCCCCACTGTGCTGATATAGTGGATGTAAAACAGGCTATTTGTGCCAGTCTCTAGTCTAGCATCTTCTTCTGGAAATGTGAAGAAATGCTGGCAGTATATCTGAGTATCCAGACTAAAGGGGAAGGCCCTGACAGCACTAATTCACTACCACGTGAATTTTTACCAGTGCAAAACTGTGAATATGCACCAACTCAAGAGCAAAAATCCCAAAAAAATTCTCCAGGCTCAGATTGGCTGTTATAAGCAGCCACAGTTGCATCTCCTTATCTACATTGGGGGCTACTTAATAAATGGCAGATGAAAGGTTGGGTAGTAACATTTTTGCTTTATCAAAATGCTAGGTTGTTGTAGAAACACTACTAGCTAAAGTTAGTGTGTCTCTATGCCTGCCGGGATAACCTGAATCAATGATTTCTACCACATCTGGTAAATTATAGTCAGGGCCGAGCCAAGCCGACTGTGTGCCCTAGGCCACCTCGCTCCCCCCACCCCTGTGTGCGTGCGCATGCACCATGATGTCACGGGTGAGTGGCAGCGAGGAGGGGAGATCAGCAGAGGGGAAGTGAGAGCAAACAAGGAGTAGGAGTAGGCAGAAGGCAATATAATGAGCGCCTGCCCAGTTCCCCCTATTGTTTGAGTCCTAGGCAGGTCCCTTTTCTGCCTACCCCTAGTTCCGGCCCTGAGTACAGTAAATATGGGACCAATTTACTAGTATGTTTGACAGCACAGTGAAGCATTGGTTAGCACTGACTGCTGCCTTGTAACACTGAGGTTCTTTTGATTCCAGCCAGATAACTATTTGCAAGGTATTTATATGTTCTCCCTGTGCCTTCATGGATTTCAGGTGCTCTGATTTCCTTCCACACCATATAAATTACACTGCCATTACACATAGATACCTTTATCTCATTAACAGGGCCAGATGTCCCCCATATAGTGCCCCTAAAATCCACCCATCTGCCTTTGGGCCCCCCCATGCACTTGTGCATACACAGAAACCCTGGGGGCTTTGATTCCCTCTACAATTTTGCCCCCTAGGCCCCAGTCTTTGTGGCCTTGCCACAAATCTGGGACTGCACCTTGCTCATACCTTGCCAAGTGATTGATAATTCAAAACTGATCTATATTGAGCCATGCAGGACATAATCGCTTGCATCAGTTGATCCAACAAATGTGTGCCTACATAATTGTACACAGATATAATTTTGACACCAGGCACTAAAAATGATGATCTGAATATAAAATATTTTGAGTACAATTGTGTCCAAATTGCGTGAAAGTGATTGCACAACTGTATATTGTACATTGACTATAACTACGTCAGTTGATGTGGCTCATTGACCCATCATGGCCACGGTTATACTGGAATTGTGGGGAAAATGCTGCATTGCTGGCAAAACCCATGGTGACTTGTGTCCAAATTGGCACTTTGTACACTGCACCAGACTTTTAAATAACTCAAATTATTATGATAACAACTGTTCAGAGATATTTTAGTAGAAAAATAATAGTTGTTATGGTGCACCTGTCGGAACTGAAAACAATATCACTAGAGTCAAAAGAATTCAGCATGACTGTCTGGGCATCTAACTGCACTGACCAGGAAAAAGGCACAACATTTAGAAAAGGATTGATGTTTCTTGCTATGATATTTAGGAGACTGTGAAGCAGGGCAAATAGGTCAATTTGCTGCTGCTGTGACTTGAAAGGGCCAGCTCACTATACTGAGCAGGGTCCAGCTGAGAGCTGTCAGACTAGGAAAATGAGAATATTATGTGCTTTGGGATGTAGTACAGTTTGTAAAAGCAACTTCTAGGGAGGAGAGGCTATATGATGATGCCATGAAAAGATTCACAGGACATAATTCACTCATGCAGAAATAATCCACTGAAGGGCATACTGACAGCAGAATATTAATGCAGGACACAAGTGTAACTGGCCTAAACTGTAGAGTGCAGGAGAAAACATTACAGTATCAACTCAACAGCAGCTCAACCCTGGTCTGTGAGCTCTTCTGACATTTATACTGTTCTAGAGAAATCTCACTGTTTTGTATAACAGTCAGGAATGTATTGGGTGGTCTGTGCACATTACATGTAAAACTTAATTTAGGTTCTTAACCACTAATACATGGTATACAGTATAACTAGATAAGAAGGAGCAAATTAAAAGTTTATGCTTCTTCCACATCATCATAGGTTTAATGATGCAACATGTAGAAATTCCATCTTATTTTTTTGCAGATTTTACCTAATCTATGGCAATGTGCAACCAAGGCAAAGCGACAAAGAATAAACTCCTACAGACTTTAGAATATGCCAAAGAGCCGCAGCCTCTGGCTCCCCAGCTGTTGCTAAAACCCACTAGCTGCAGGAGGATGCTGGGAACTGGAACTGAGTAGCAGCTGGGAGGCCACAGGTTGATTATCTTCGGCTCCATCTCTAATTAAAGACAGTAGGATTTGATTTTCTCCTTCAAGGTAAATGCACCATAAACTTTAAAAAGTTTAAGATGCCATCTCTGTTCAACAGAACACAAAGGACTTTGCAAATACAGTAATATAGATAATAGGGTTCTTTTAAGAAGGCATCACTATGTGCAAGATGAATTATTTGGAAGCAAAGTGTTATGTTTTTGACCCACAATACAGCATTTACCCCCTGGAATTCCAGCATCACTGTAGGCACCTGCAATAATATGACCCTGTTGACAGCATTCAGTAGCGTAACTACTTGCCGGTGAGCCCTGGTACAGAATTGGCATCTGGGCCCCCCCATAAATTGCACATTGGAGTTTGCCCAGCCTCTCTGGCAGGTCCCCTGCTCCCCTGGTAGTTACGCCACTGACAGCATCGGTTTTGGTAAATCAAACACAATTTATGGCACACATGTTGCTTATTTCAGTTGTGCTTAAATAGCACTTTTGGCCACAGTTGAAAAAGGGCATTAGCAAGGCTGGGTTTACCTAGCAGACACCCCTAGGCCCGCTGTCATTTGTCTCCCCTGCCCCCTCCCTTTTATTTTCTCAAATTTTCATCATCAGGACAGAGGAAATTAAAATTTCTGAACCAATGTGGGTGTGGTTGGGCAGCATGCCGCCCCCTAAAATCCTGCCACCCTAGGCCCGGGCCTAGGTGGTCTCTCCACAAATCCGGGCCTGGGCATTAGCATCCCACTGACTGGATGATGGCCACTTGCATGTGCAGACACAAGCTGCTAGTAGTATTATAGCTATTTAAATTTATTGACAGTTTAAGGCATTCATTTTTGGGTTTCCCCTGTGCCCATGCATTAATTGTGCAAAACTAATCAGAGCAGCTGAACTGGTGCATTGCCACTTGCAAGATTCTATCGAATGTGTACAAACAAAGTACCTTTTACTAATACTGTATGCTCAATTTTACATTTTACACATACCCCTAATCTACAATGGCTGCTGTCATAGGCGACTCAACAAGACTTTATGACATAACAGATTAGATGCAGATCAGAGCATGCAAAGCTTGGAGTTTTGACATACAGTTTTGGGATTCACATTACTACAGCCAGTAGCTAAAAGTCTAGCAAGGATATCGGTTGTAGCATCTTTGTCTGTCCTCTGAATACCTCTCATCTGTTGGTCCAGGGATGCTGTGGTTTATGCAAATATTTTTGTCACATGGAAATGATTCCTGTGGTGTTTGACATAGTGGAAAGTTGCTTTAATTAGAATGTGGATTTAAATATACATGGATACCATACCTGTAATATATAATATGTTTCAATCTCAATATTTGACAGTTCTTATGCTTTAGTGTTCTCAGTATTGGTTCTCTTATCTGCAACCACCTAACTGGTGGTAATATCTTAAATTGCCCACAGCCTCATCCCCCCAACTAAGCTCATCCTTAACCTGAAAATATCCACAGTGGCTAGGGTGCAAATGTGGGGGTGCAAAAGTCCAAATGCCTCTAGTGCCTTTTCTGGGCCTGTGAATATTGTGCATCTAGCATTGGATTGAAGCTACACACCACTACTAACTGGGGCAGCAGCAGCGTGAGTGTGGGGGGAATAATGGGGTTGAGAGAGTTGGCTACTGAGGAAGGATGTTGGTGGTGATGGGTGGGAGCCCCTGTACTTTCTAGCCTGGCTTTGATTGATACCAAGAATTTTGCTTTGTTTTTGTAAAAACTTTGCTGCACCACATACATTTCTTCATTTCTGTCACCTTATCCTTAAGCACTGAACTATAATATTTTAAGAGACTCCTTATTTCCACAGACATTAATATTTAACATCTGATAAAATAAAAATATTAACACATAGAAGAGAGAGAAAGATTTGCAATTAAAAGGTTTTCCACCTTCCAAAAATTAAAAAAAAACAAAAAAACACACACCAAAGAAGCACGGTATGTAAAAAACAATAATAAGGTTTTCAGCAATCATAATGTTAGTTGTAAATGTAATGGCTAATGAGAGCAGTCTTCTCTCTCACTTTTTAGTCTCTACATCAGGCATCTTCAACCACTGGGCTGCGGCCCAGAACAGTCCTGGGGCAGCCCAGGGCAGTCCCGGAGTGGGCCGTGGAGCCTAGCCAGTAATAAATAAGGTGCACTAAAATGTACCCCACATTGGATGCTGATCCCCCTTGACCCCCTGGAGCCCCCTGTGGCACTTGAAAAAAATTTTTTCCTCAACACCGGTCCCCAAACTATAAAAGGTTGGGATCCCCTGCTCTACATGGTTGTGGCTAGGGATGCAGGCTGATTAACATGCCTGTAAAAATGTATAAGCATTACTGTGGCTGGAGGAAAGTATTGCAACTTTGTTTTACACTTCAGTCCAGTAATGCAGATAGGGACAGACAGAAGCTGTTTTCAATAGCAGTTATATTAACATATGCCTTTAATATCACTGAAATACACACTGGTGAAGGTGCTTAAACATGCCTATATAATGGCGTTAAGGTGCTGCTTGTAAAAGGCAGGATGCTTTGCATTTGTTTATGTACTTTGGAGCCATTATGTGTTAACATGCACACTATTTATATGGTTTGTATTGTATTTTTTTAGATGTTGAGCCATGCAGCATATAATAGGAAATGGAATTTAATTCCCACCGGCAGTTCACCTTACTTACTAAGCAACACATGCAGCCAACTGGGTTGCAAAGTGATGTGAGGTACAGGTCAGGAACGCTGGCTGCTTGTTTCTGTTGATTGGACAAAATGTAATAATTAGTCTGGCACCCTGCAATGAAATATATATGCTGAATTAATTCTCAACCTACAGTGCTTAGCGTACCATTTGCAGTGTAATTAGACACACATACAGCGCTTAGTGTCACAGGCAGCTAGAATGAACTACACATGAATGAAAGGTTACACCTTAATTAATTTACCTGCTTCCTAATTAGTGTTTAGGTCTGTCTGCAGGATGACATACTGTCACTTTTCCATTCTATCCACAATAAATTCATCTCATGCTATAGACTTTGTGATGGAAAAGTTAAAATAGTTAATTTGTCCAAACTCAGAGATCATTTTACTTTATTTTAAATGAACACTTTCCAATAAGATCTTTATTATATCCCCTACTAAAAGTAAAACTAACTCTAGGAATTGCTGCTCACCGGCTCGTGTGCAATACCAGTTTTATATGGCAGGTGGTGCTAAACAGTTGCATACAGTTATATTGCTATTGAGCTTCTTCAATGAAAAAATAAATATGAAATCATCAGACCATGGTTGCTGAGAAAAGTGTTCTCTGTCCCTGAGTATTATTTGGGTTTTGGAGTCTATGTTACAAGAACTCTGTTTCTGGTATAACCCTCTGCACTGCTGATGTGCAAAATGCATGTTGAAGAACATGTCACCCCCTTTCTTCTCTTTTTTAAACATATCTTTTTTTAAGTAGTCCGGCATATGCATACATAGTAGTGTACCAATCTATCCTGTTTAGGTATAGTCAAAGCTGGGGCATATAGTAATGGTGCCAGGGCAATACTAATTTACCCAGTGGCCTACCTGCTTAGCCCCACACTTCTGCCATAGATTGTTCCTCCCACCTATTCCCCACCAATTGCACCCTAGATATATGACTCTTCTGCCTACCCTTAATGTGTTCCTTTGTATATATTTATTTGTTCCTTACTTTAAAGGAAAACTAAACCATGAAAATGAGTGCCATATTTTATAAGATGAACTTACTGCACCAACTAAGTTTCAGCTTGTCAATAGCAACAATGATCCAAGACTTCAAATTTTTCACAAGGGGTCACCATCTTGGAAAATGTCTGTGACACTCACATGCTCAGTGGGGTATGAGCAGCTGTTGAACAGGGCCTGTTTTGTGCTCCTCGCTCCCGGAGGCTGGCTTCCTCCGTCGCCCGTCCCCTTTGGATCACGCGTATGTGTATCTGCTTTGTCCAAAGTCAGAGCACTGGGACAGGACGCAGAGTCCCTAGTGCTATGGCATAAATGCCCCTGAGCTTCTGCCGCCCTAGGTTCAGGCCTGTGTGGCCTTGCTCCAAATCTGGGCCTGGTTGAGTTTTGAGGTCATCACAAATTATCAAGCAAAAAATTAGGTTGGCCTGTAATATAAGTGTGGTGTTTATACAAATGGCCTGCAGGTGGCACTGTGCATACACAGGACTTTCTGTACAGCTTTAAAGTGAAAGTAAGACTTACTGCTGTTATGTAATGGCTGCATGAACCTGCTAATAAAGCACTGTTATACTCTCCTCATCCTCGGCTACCAAACACAACAATAAGCTGATGCTACAGGGCTGTTTATTAAATTCTGATGTTGATTGCACTGATTTCTGTGCCACCATGTAGTAAATATCTGTATTTATTATCAGCTTTAAACTGTGACATTTATATTCTGTACTGTATATTGTGAGTGGGTCCCTAAGCTCAGTAAGTGACAGCAGCACAGAACATGTGAATCAGTGAATCAGCAGAAATGATGGGAAGCTACAGGGGTATCTTTGGAGACACAGATCTTTACTGCTGACTATGGAGACTGATTCCCTGCCCTTACCTGTAACTGCATGCGGACAAAAGACACCGAGACATCATCTTGTGTGGGTAAGAGGTCGGCCACAGCTTACGTAAGACAACAACTGTCCTTGGCATCCCTAATTCCTGAACCACCAATATATTGACATAACAAGTGATAGCAATATGATTTAATCCAATGGCATGTAAAATAAACCAGCACACACCAACATTATGATGCCAAGGACTATACCCGCCCATTGCTGTGACATTGCAATGTACAAATTGAACCATATATGAAATGCATAGATGAACATAGGCAGTTTTTTTTGAAGTAGTAAACACATACAATTAATCAACTATCGAATGCTTCTAAACCAGGGGTGGGAGGGAGGGATGCTGCTCCGGCTTGAAGTGCCGCGAAGAGAACGCAGCGTGGGAACTGTCCTGCACCAGAAGAGGCGTGTGGGGGAAAGGAGTCTGCCATCTCCTAATCTGCCTGGCGACAGACTCCTTGTAGCGTGGAGGGAACTGTGCATCCATTTTCTAGCTCCACAGTCCCTCCGCACTCTCGCTATGCGCTTCAGTGCTTCTAGAAGGGCTGTGATCACCTTGGGCTGGTACAAAAGTCGAAAACATAATGTTCAACATTTCTAGCCTACTTCTTCTTTAAAGGATAACCAGGGTTGGACTGCAGGGCCCTCCAGACCCTGAGGGCTGCTGCCTCAAGGTCTCCCACCCGGCAACCTGCCCCCCACCCCCCTGCACATGTGAACACTTGCGTGTGCGCATCAGTGCATGCACTGTTTGGTTGCAGCAAAAAGCTTAGTCCTGAGGCAGTAGCCCTCATTGTCTGAAGGGGGCCCTGAGACTGAAGCCACACTAAGAAATCCAGGTTGCGGATCTGGGCCAGCAGGGCCACCAGGTTTTTTCCCAGTGTCCCACTGTCCCAGTCCAACCCTGAGGAAAACTATTTACATCATACTATGTGGCATATTAAAGAAAAATTGTAATATATATTTAAGTATATTAATTTAAGTAATTATTGCCATTTTACTCATTTTCCAAAGAACCCCTTTTTATGATGATATTCTCTGTGCTGCCTCAGAGCTCACCTGACCAGAAATACTGCTGTTCTCACTGTAACTGGAAGAAGTGTGGAAGCAAAAGACAGAATTTTGTCTGTTGATTGGCTCCTGCAACTTAACATGTACAGTATGTCTTGTTTGTGTGCACCGTGAATTGTAAGATCCCAAAATAGGATTACCCAATGGCACATACTAATAAAAAAAACATATTTTGATGAAAATGGCTGATTTACATGAAGTAGGGTTTTATATATGAGATGTTTTATGCAGTATCTTTTTATAGAGATCTATATTTTTCATAGGTATAGCTTTCCTTTAAAAGAACAGCAAAGTCACAGTGTGGCAAGCTGTTAGGAACTGCAGTGATTCTAGTCTCTTTCCTGCTACTGGGCTGCTTTTTTTTTTTTTAATGTAACAGACCATCATGTCCTCATCTTTTTTTATTGTCCCAGGAGTCCCCTGTGCCAATTCTGGGAAGATACATGAACTGTAGAGAAATCTTGGAAATGCAGCCTAACAGACCGAATATGCAGCATGCTTCCTGAATAAAACTAGCTTTATGTTTGCAGCGCATAAAAAATAATGCTTTACAAAATCAGCCAGCTGACTGTCATGATAGAATCTCCTCACCTGCATCCTTTGATGCTGAATTGTGGCAGCAGAATAGACAAGAAAATAGACAAACAGAGCACATTCAAATACTGGGCAAACTTTCAACAAGAAAGGGAGATAAGAACAAAACAAATATAACACATGGGAACAGTAGGAAAAATATTCCTGAATTGTTATTATTATTCAGTATTTGTCAGGACTTAGTCATTTAACAATGTGGCAGGTGTTTAAGGGGTAGTTATCTTTTAAATTAACTCATGATAGTGATATTCAGAGACTGTGTGCAATTGTGTGTCATTTTTATTTTTTTAGTTATTTAGAATTTTGTTCATCACCTCTACAGTGTGAAATTTCCATTTGCTAGTTAAGGTCCAATTTTTCATAGTAGTCAAGCAATGGTTTGAATGACAGACTGAAAGATAAATAGAAGAGGCCCTAATAAGGAATACAAATAATACAAATTTAACAATAAAATACAATTGTAGCCTCACAGAGCAATTGTCAGGAGGCTCTGGTGGGGCTCCTTTGCTCTTCATGGGTGAATGTGCTGGTGTAGTGACTTCATCATGCCTCCTGACAGCAATAGGTTTTTGGCTGCTAGGGTCAGTAATGCCAACAACCAAATACCATATTTAGACGTCCAAATTATGGAAAGATTTGTTATCCAGAAACACCAGGTCCCGCACATTCTGGAAAACAGGTCCCATACCTGTACATTTCACACACTTGTGCCCAATTCATCAGAGTAGGAATGTGCTCTCAGTCTTTAAGTGTTCTTTACCTCTGAATACAGATACATTAAACTAAAAATCCCAGATTCCTGGCATAAACATAAGCCCAGATTGTGCAGTTGTTTCTGATAAATATTAACTTTACCAGCGATCTGCAGAGTGCATACAGGGGGGAACAAAGACTTTTGACCCAAGCAGAAAGCACTAGAAACAACTGTGTCCATTTACTAAAGGGTGGTAAATGCGACTATATTTTATCACTGCGAATATGTTTCCGCCAAATTATTTGCAGCGACAAAGTTATGGTGTGCGCTGTGATGTGTTCAGAAGTCATTGCGATCACTATGTTAACAAACCAGCTTACGTTAGCGGTAATTTCTGCAAGTTGTGATTTTTCTGGTGACAAGTTTAAGTTTGTGAATATTTATGCTATAAAATAGTCTTGTTTAATGGCGTTTATTATGGCATGATTTATGGCTAGATAAATAGATGGCAGTAAAGTTTTGTGAATATTCTGGCATTCATTTTGTCTTTTGCACATTTGGCTGTTTAGCAAACAGGGCATTAATGTCTACATAGCGTTATTTTCAGTAAATGTGATAACTGGCGAACACATATTCTTGCTCAAGAAAATTCACTAATTTATATTTACCGCAGGTTAGTAAACTGGCGAAAACATATTCGGCGAGAATATTGTCTATATTCTGTGCGCATATTTTTTACCACGCTTTAGTAAATGGACACCTAAACTTTAAGCTGGAAAAGGCAAGAGTAAGAATTCAAAAAGTATTGCAATATGGCCAAATGAAAAGTTGCTAAAGGCTAGGCACGTGCCTATATGAGCTGCACTCTAAAATTTGCTGCATGTTTGGCCCCAAATGGATATAATTTTGAAGCAATTGTGTTTTTACCAGTCTTAAATGAGCCCTGATATCTCATAAGATTTTTACATCCTATATATTATATTTCAGATAATAGGGTCACTTGCATGTAATGATCTGTACATTCTTGGATCCATTCATAGAACACAGAACATAGAATCCCAACAGAACTATGGCCTCATTGGTTCGTCGATGTGGTCGTTGATCGGACCTCCTGAATTGCCTGTGTTGTTGTAGGCCCATGATGGTACCTCAACAAATGAGTGGATCCCTGCATATATGACCAGCTTAATTGGCTATGGGAGGAGACTGTTACCTTGCTTCTGAGGGGGACTACCATACAGTTTGCCTACATGGGCGTGACGGCCTGAATAATTCCTTTTTAGTGATGTGACCCAACCCTAACCCACTGCTTCCCAACCTGACCTGATCAGTCCCTCCATTCATAGACCTGTCCCTCTCTGATGTGACAAGATGGGGCAGGAGTTCACCTATAAATGGAGCCTGCTAGAGTCGAAAGCCAGCAGCGCAAGGTCACAGGAGAGCAGAAGAAGAGCTGAAAACAAACCTGCCTCCAACCAAAGGCAGGTGTGGAAGTTGGCCTGAACCCACCCAACCAGCAGGTCCAGGGGATACTGGGCGGCCCACACATAGGATGTAAGGTCCTGGAAATGGCACTTACTGAAGCAATATATAGGGGCAGATCTACTAAATTCGTGTGAATGATTCGAAATTCGATCAAATTTTCAAAAAGATTCAAATTCGAATTTTCGAATAATTTTTGTGGCCACTTCGACCATCGAATTTTGAAAATTTGATTGAATCGAATCAATGAAATAATTCGAATAAAATTCTATTTGAATATTCGACAGTCGAATTACTTGCCCTTTAAGTTTTTATTCGACTGCCTAGTTTTCCAGATCAAATAAAATAAATTCAATTGAATGGTTAAAATCGTTCAAATCACTCGATGCTGGGAGTGTAGCTTCTCAGAGTAAGAATACGGCTGATTTACCATTATCCTGTATTTTTATAGAGTGGACATATTTTACGCAGTGCTTTATAAAATGCTGATCGTTCACATCAGTCCCTGTCTCAGTAAAGATTATCACACTTAATCAGTTTCTTCAGGAGATAATTCATCTATATGCATGGGGTTTTTTTAGAGTGTAGGAGGAAACCCATACAGACACATGGAGAATACAAACATTTCTTGCTAAGACCAGAATAGAACTGAGGACTCCATTGTATTTGACTAATCCAGGCCCTTGTTCCTCCAGGCTGGCTTTATGGCTCCATCTATAGGTACAACAAATTAAGGAGATGCCAATGATAAAAGGGTCAACATGACCAATGTTCAAAACTAAATAGGTCTTTTAAAAAATTAAGGGGTCATTTATGAGGGAAACCACAGTTTCAGTCGTGCAACTTTTGGCACAGCCATTTTCCCCATACTTAGAGTACTTACATCCAAAGCAGCTTCTTCCATATAGTTGTACCTGGTCTGCTGCATTCAACATATCCCCTTCGAAGGTGGCAATAGCTCCAGAGTTCTCACAGTAGTCTGCAAATACACAGTTTACTTGTGCCTAAGGAATTGCACAAAGACATCATTCTGATAGAAATGTAAATATCCCAAAAACAAAGATTTTCAACAGCAATTGTATCAGGCTCATCTCTCCATTGGAACTGTATGGGAAAATATAGCATTGTGGGAAAAATACATGGCAATGTTTTATATTTTAAAATTTTTAAACATTTTGTGGAGTCACCTTTTGGCAGATTTGCTGAACTTGTTCATTTTAGTCTCCTGGGCCTTGAGTGCAATTCATTTTCAAATAGTGCCACATGTTCGAAATTAGAATGAGATCAACAGTAAGATCACAGCTAAATGGTCTTTTAGTATGGAGTTTGTTGTATTAAAACCATGTATTGACGACTATCAGGCTATAGTGCCCAGTGTTTGGGAAATTGTTCTTATTCAGATATTTGGCCCTTTGTTTGAATTCCCCACTGATTAAGCTACCAAGCCAACTTTTGTGGCATGCAACATGGGAGCAGCATTCCACCCTTCTGCCCTATTAAGTGAGGTGAGGTTTGCTGTGGTTTGAGACTTACCTTGCCAGCACTTGCCCATCCTTAAACAGCTGATCTTGATAGCTGGCATGGAAGCTTTGTCAGGCATATCTGTGGTACTAGTCAACAGTATTAGTTTAGTGTTACATGTTTTAAGCCTGTTTTACCCCAATTTATTGATCAATGTGTTAATGTGGTTCCTTTATAAATCCATCCTAGATTGGAGGGAACTGGGTGGTTGGGGATACAATTAGTTGAGTGTGACCTTCTGCCTCAACACTGCTCTGGTCATAGTAGGTCAAAGTTCCATGCACAGAGCATAAAGCTGGCCATAGACGCAAAGATCTACTTGTAATATCGGATGAACGATCGTACATCCTCATCTCCAGACCTGCCACTAACCATTCAGATCATATAAAGTAGTAAAAGAACAGATCAGCCGATGTTCTGCCCCACAGCAATTGTAGGAAAGTTTATGTCCGACAAAGCTGACCGTGACAGTCTCCCACTGAAGATTATCAGATAAGCAATACATGTAGAGATATGATCAGCAGCAGACAGAAATATTTTAACCTGTCTGATCGACTGAACGATCGATCGGCATGGCAAGATAAATGTCTGGACACTCCACGCATGATCCGAAAGTCATATGAATCGAGGATTTGTGCGATCGGATCGTTGTGTCTATGGCCATCTTTAGTTGTTCAAGGCAAAAAAACCTTTCCATATTTCATCCTTTAGGCATTACAATATCATTATTGCAAGAAGAACAGCCAAACAAAACTTTAAATATTTCCATAATCATCAATGAAAGTTAATAAATATTGTGTTTTAATAGCCATTTATGTCATACTTAATGCTTGGGCCTGCTATATATATATAGATGCTAGGGTTTATTGTTCTATCAACCAGGCAGCAAATTGGACATAAGAATGGAAGAGGAATAGTAAAGGTTTTAAAAATAAATCTGCTTTTTTTTTCTGGGGTCAGTGACAACCATAGCTCTTTCAGTTCCAGAGTCTAAATAGCAAGGGTAATAATTTGGAAACCTAAATAAAAATAAAGACTAGTTGATACATTTGTTTAGAATTGGTCCATCTAAAAGTTATTTAAAGGTGAATTTCCCCATGAAATAAACTATTGCAGTAAGAAAACTATAATTAAATTATTCTGCTAATATTACATACTAGTTGAGCTAGATACTTGTCTAAAGAATTGCAAGTAATTTCATTCTGTCGTGCCCATGTAAAATCCTCTAAATATGCATTTTTCCATAAAAAAATCAGAAACTGAATAGAAAATTACACTGTGATTTTCTTACATATTCATGTTTTTATGCGTATTCAGGACAAATTGCCTAGAAACCTGAGCACATTGTATGAAAGAGACTTGTGTGCATTAGGCCCTGGTATTGTGCATCTCAGTGGGAGCTATATTTTTTTCCTTTAGACATATTATTTTGTCTGCATATGAATTTCTATTGCACATTTAATTATAGGAACCCTGGATTACCTTTGCCCATGTGCATTCATAGCAAGAGCCTTGCTAAATGGCAGGGTTGTGCAATATTGCATGAGAAATACACAAGTAATATACTAAGTTTTATTAATTGGCAGCTCAGCTTTAGGTGAATGGGAATATAAATGTGCAATTTATCCATGTTATTTGTGGCAGTGTGTGTCTGAATAATTATAGATATATAATAGAAACTCCCTTGTCCTTTTAAAAATAGCAGTAAATACATGGAAATGTACATGCTGATAAAAAAGTGTAAAAATAAAAACTAGGTAAATAGATCAGCTGGTCAAATTAAAAAATGTTTCTAAATATCATTAGTTAGCCAAAAATGTAATGTATAAAGGCTGAAGTGACTGGATGTCACTCTGGGAGATTTAGGGGTATATTTATCAAAGAGTGAAGTTCCGCCACTAGAGGGAAATTCCGCAGCTCTCAATTCATTTCTATGGGATTTTTGAAGGTGTATTTATCAAAGGGTGAAACTTCACTTCACCCATTGAAATCACCTCTTCTTTGGGTGACTAATCTCCCCGTACTGCTTTCCCGCCAGGCTAGAATCATAATTGCCCGTGGTATGGCACTCAGAGTTCTTCTTTTTCCGAAGATGCCCGAAGTTTCCTTGTCGTTTTAGATTCTGGCCGGTGGGAAGGCAGTTTGGGGAGATTAATCACCCGAAGAAGAGGCAATTTGTCATCAGACGACTAATCTCCCCGAATCTACACGTGTCTCTGCCCTAACATAACAGAGGAGAACGCTACTTCCTGCTTTTCAGCTCTCTTGGTTTCCACTGACTGGTTACCAGGCAGTAACCAATCTGAGACTTGAGGGAGGGCACATGGGTCATAACTGTTGCTTTTGAATCTGATCTGCATGCTGATGATCAATCGCAAAAAAGGAGAACCAAACCTGTAATAGAAAAAAATCCTCCCCCCTCCCCTGGGTACACCCCTCCCTCCTCCCTCCCTGCCTTCCTGCCCTACAGGGCAAATGCCCCTAATTTTTTACTTACTTCTTTGGAAGTTTTGGCACATGCGCAGTTGGAGGACATTTCTGGACCCGAACCACTGGGCATGCGCTGAAAGTCACGAAAATTTCCAAATATTTTTCAGAAATTTTCATGACTTTCGCCACATGTGCAGTTGTTTGGGACCGGAAATTTCCTCCAACATCGAAAACGCTGGTCTACTTACGAAGCAGACTGAAGAAAGAAGATGGCTGCCGTGAAGGAGAGCTAAGTTAAAAATTAGGAGCATTTGCCCGGAGGGGCAGGTAGGTTGGGGGGGAGGAGGAGGGAGAGAGGGAATGTCTTTTTTTTCTTTTACAGGTTTGGTTCTCCTTTAAAGTCACTGACTAACTCAGAGTTGGATTGCTGCAATGCAGGAAGTTTGGTTTTATTTTCCTAGGTGAAGGCACTGTGCTGTAAATTCCAGTTCCCTGTATTTTTCATGTGCAAAGATAACTCAGGGCACTGGATTGCAAAGGGTTAATAGCTATTTAAAAGACAGTGTAACCAAGATAGTGTTATAACACTGTAACATAGTAACAGCAAGCGAGATTGAAAAAAGACCCAGACCCATGTCCATCAAATTCAACATTTTATGTCTATACAGTATATAACTTGCCTAACTCCAGGAAAAAGACAAATAAAAAAAAAAAAAAAAAAAAAAAAAAACAACTAAAGCCACAAAAATTTGCTGCATAGGGGAAAAATGCTTCCTGACTTCAAGATGGCAATGAGACTAGTCCCAGAATAGTACAATGAGCTATCTTCCATAATATTCCTTCACTTGCTAAAAAGTCATCCAACCCCTTCTTAAAGGAGAAGGAAACCCTTTTCGCCGCAAAACCCCTCCCCCCCCCTTTCGGCGCAAAACCCTTTATCTGCTTCTTACTGAAGAATCCATGGCACCAACATACAGTATAAGCAGCATTTCAGTGCTGCTGTAGACTGTACATTGCATCTTCAATGCTTCTCTTTAAGTAGCACTGTGTGCATCCAGTCAACCAGATAGACGAGAAAGGGGTTAATAACAGAGAAAAAAGCAAAAATGTAAAAACTGAAACGTTAGAAAATAGCATTGCCGTATAGGGGAACATTATTCTGGATAACAGATCCAGTACCTGCACTAAAGCTATATGCAATTTCACAGATTACAGCTCAGCAACATTATGGTTGTGACTGCGTAATGTATATTATTACGGAACTGTCATGGGGAGAGATTGCCATTCTTGGGATGTGCTAAACCATCAGGTGCTAAACCGACATGGGAAGAGATTTTCCATCACATTCATCAATATGCAGTATATATTAGTACTAACCTGTCAGGGGTAGAAAACCTTCCATATGAAGAAAGGCCCATATATACCATCCTAATGCTGAACTGGGGAGATTTACTCATTCTTACAGAAAAGCTGGCTATAATGATAGCTCTCACAGAGGAAAATTCTCAATAGTTTCCATTTTCCACAGGCAGATACACTCTCTAATTTGTGAATGTAAACTCTATAGTTAAATATAGAAGTAGAGGACCTGCTGTGCTTAAGAAAATAATAAACTATAAGGTAGTTCTGAGCCATTATGTGAAGAAGTTTTCATACAGACTTCTTTAGAAAGTATGGTGGGGAACTCCATCCATTTGAAATGCAACCTTTTGTTAGGTAT
>CM044444.1:63837506-63852852 GCA_024363595.1 Xenopus borealis
CCCGGGCCCGGGACACTTGTCCCCCCTGTCCCCCCCTGATGGCGGCCCTGGGTACTGTATTAATCCCACCTGGAACTGATTTTCTTGAGTGTTGATTTGTTCAGTGCAGGACACACTCAATTCTGGTGCTGAGCACAGTGAAAACAAGATGCTACCATATTCACAGATTTAGTGTGTGCAGTGCTGAGCAGACTAGGGTCTTGCTACCATAGTAATGAGAAAGTACAGTTTTGCGCAGGCGTCTGGCATTATCCCAAACACAGAGGATTGAATATACCACAAAGCTGAGAGAGAGAATGGGATGGAATAGAGAGAGAGGAGGCAGGTTTCAGAAAGTAAAAAGAGGAGGGGGCAGAGGACACAAATAAGAGAAATATAAAATTGACACATGGCAAGGGACACATATGGGGCACGCAGTCAAAACATTTTAGGGGAATGGAGAAAAGGCTCAAATACAAACAATATATCTGGAACAGAAAAGGCAGACAAACAAGGTGTTGACAGAAGAACAGTCATTAAAAGGAATAGGCAAGAAAAGACAAATGGGCTAGAAAAAGAAAACACAAGAACATAAAAGAAACAGCAAGATGAGAGCAGCACAGGCATAGATCGAAGAGACAGGTATAGAGGGGAGGAAGATTGTGACACATGCAGAGGAGTCTGTCATACATTGGTATGTTCATATAAATGACATTTAAACTATTGCTTACACACTTAGTATAAACTGACTCTTGTGCATTAAAGGCACCATTTGTAAATAGTGATGGGCGAATCTCACCCGTTTCGCCGAAAAATTTGCGAATTTCCAGAGAAATTTGCGAATTTACGAAAAAATTCGCGAAACGAGTCGCGCGTCAATTGCGGCGTGTCACATCATTTCTGACGCGCGTCATGGCGCGTGTCGCTTCGTTTTCGGCGCGTCAAAAACGACGCTCGACTCGTTTTTTTTACGAATTTTCGCTGGCGTTTCGCGAATTGCGGGAATTCGCAGCGAATTCGCCCCTGGCGAATAAATTCGCCCATCACTATTTGTAAACATTTCATTTTTAGAACACACTTTGATACGGTTACGAACACTAGGCAAGACATATCACAAAGTCAATTTAGTGAGTTCAGTAAAGAGATCACAAACAGGCTCAGTTGTATGTGTGCCTGAATGACAGTGCAGATAAAATAACACAACTACAAGGAGATTGTGGTAGCTTCTGTACATTCTGTAATTTAGCCCTTTTTTTAGTCTAATCCAATTTTTTCTTATTTTTAAATATACAGTAGGAGCAGTAGCATTAGAGATTTTTTTAATTGCAAGAGAAAAGTTCCTTTTCATTTGTGATGTAGCTTTTGATCAATACTAATAATCAAGCACTTATCAAGCATCCATCAAAAGGGAATGGATGGGATTCTGTTTGTTAGGCATCTCAAGGTATACAGTAATGAGGATAGCACTGTGTTCTTTCTGCCCCAAGACATGATTACCTTAACTCCTTATATCCTAATGAAAAACCTTACTATGCAGCACTAAACTAGAGACAAAAGAAGCAGGAAAAGCAATACTTTCTGGCAGCCATTATCTTCTAAAATGATCAAAAAGTGTAGTTTCTCTTAGAAAGACTTAAGAAAGAGTGAGAGATAGAAGGACTAGGCTTAGCGCTGATTCTCAGTATTATAACCTTAATATGTTGTTCAACCCTACATCAGAAGAATCCACACTCACAGGTCACAATCGACACTCACAGGTCTTACAAATTAAAGTATAAATTTTATTTAAAAATCGAAATCTGACATTTTGGCCGACCCACAGAGTAACAAATGAACACTGCCTTAAATCTGTGTTTAAAAAATGCCAACCTCCATTAATTAAAAACATACCCATCAATTAATGCTGGATACAATTCATCCCTTGGTACTGTATATATAAAAAAACAAAATAGCAAACTTCGATTTATATCAATGTTGTAACAACAACATTGTTGCTAGTTTGTCCCTCTCTGAGTCACAGTCGTTTTGCGTAATATTCCTATTCTACACTACAGGACATCTAAATCCCCTATGCTTTCTAAGATTTTACACATAATTCGATAATTAATTTCATGCACTTTGACTTGAAGTTCATCGCAAAATTCCATTTGATTTAACATTTGTATATCTGAATAACATTATCCATATGGCCACACAGGTATTCTAATCTGGAACTCCGGGGATCTAACGCATTATATTACTGAATAAAAATATAAGTGGAATTATAGCCTCTCTGTTTCTTGCACACGGGGAACTAATAGCATTGCAAGGACTTGACACCTACCCCTATGGCTGCTATAAGGTGCCATAGAAAGTCAGTATTTAGTGGGCTGGTGGGGGCTGATTGGGCCTCTGTGTACCGGAAATGCCAGGGCCTATTTTGATTCTCAGTCCTACCCTCTGGTTTAAAGGACACTGTAAATCAAAATCAGTGATATTATGTAACCCATCAAAGTGTGTAAAAGTCAAAATACATGAATATTCATATAGTGCTATTCAAATTTACTAGTACAAATATCTTTGGCCACTTAACAAACCATCTCACCCTACTCCACTCTCACCTAGATTATTGGGCATAATTTTCATGCGCTCCTCATTCTATATGGACCCCAACCATCTCAGTTAGTATATGTGATCTCATACCTAAAAAATTACCCAAATGAAATATCTACACCAAGTATCATCTGTTTGAATATAAGTCCCTGTGTCCACAGAATGTGATCACACCACCTGGTAGATTAAATAAACAAATAGAAAAAAAACATAAAAAATATATGCCAAAAACTGGTGTGCATTGTTCAATCCAGAGTACGCATATCCCTTTTATATTCAGCTCCAGCCAAATAGGGTAAACACCAATCAATTCTAATCAAGCGATAGTCTTAAATCAATTCAAAGATCAATTTAATAAATGTCAGCAGTAAGAAAATTATTTGTCTTTCAGTGATATAGTCATGGGCGAGCCACTTATTAACATCACTTCTTACTTAGTATGCAGAACAGACCAGCGCACACCGGCAACTATGTTCCCAGAGAGGCAGTACACGCATCCCGGCACCTGTATCAGCAGCCAACTAGGGTTGCCACCTTTTTTTAAAAAAAAATACCGGCCTTCCTATATATTTAGTTTTTTTTCCCGAATAATAACATTGGCATCAGCCATCAAAAATACCGGTCAGGCCGGTAAAAACCCGCCAAGTGGCAACTATACAGCCAACTAGTATTTGACTTACAGGGGGAAAAAACTTTTCCATAGGCTCCCCTCATATGGATGCAGGAACAGCGCCCCTCCACCCCAACTAGGCACCCCGCATGCACATATGTGCCGCTATTCACATAAAGGTGTTTCTGGGGTCCCAATCCAGGGTAGGTGACTGGACATCAGCTCTCAGTGGGGAGCACACCACCACAGGCACCCCTCACTTAGAGGCTGTCTTTGCCCTTTGAAACACCTCACAGCGCACATTCCGCAACTCCAAGTGTGCCTTTCCAACTCGTAGAATTCCACATCCACTTCAATGACTAGTAAGGGTCTTTGCTACCGATACAATAACCACAGTAGACTTGCCTGGGTGCAGAGAAAACAAATTAATCTTGATATCCGCACTCACAGGTCTTACAACTTAAAGGGCAAGGAATGGCAAAGAAATAAAATCCAATTTTTACTTTCTTTAATGAAAAAGAAATCTATCTCCAATATACTTTAATTTAAAAAGAAACCTGACTGTATGCAGTGAATTCCTCCCTTCATTTACTGCTGTGGATAAGAATTGTCAGACAGTCCCTAAATTCTGGCAGGGAAACAATCATGCTTATGAACAGCAGGGGGAGCCCCTGCCTTACTTAACAGCCATGCAGAACTCAAGCAGCTTTGTTTTTTGATCATTTATGATGATCCCTAAGCAGCACAGACCATACTGAGCATGTGCAGTGCCAGTGTCAGGCAAAAATGTATAACAAAGTTACAAGATGACAGCCCCCTGTGGCCAACTTTGAAAGCATAAATCATTTGTTTAATTAGGCTTGTGGTGCAGTAAGTTCATGTTTATGTTTAGTATACAAAATACTGAATTTCTAGCCTTATTCTATTTTACACTTTCCTTGCCCTTTAAAGTATATATTTTATTTAAAAATCACAATCTGACGTTTTGGCCGACCCACGGCCTTTCTCAAAGTATTGAGTAACAAATGAACACTGCCTTAAATTTATGTTACGGCAGGAACCAGCCGTCATCATAATGAAGCGAGCACCAATTTTGCATGTCATTATACATGCAAAGAAATTCCAACCTCCATTAATTCAAAACATAGCCATCAATTAATTCTGTATACAATTCATCCCTTGTTATATATTAAAATCAAAATAGCAAACTTCGATGTATCAATGTTGTAACAATGTGTAAAAAAAGATTTTGAAATCCTGTAGTGTAGAATAGGGATAGTCCATGAAAACGACTGTGAGCTTTGAAGGCAATGTTCATTTGTTACTCGACACTTTGAGAAAGGCCGTGGGTCGGCTGAAACATCAGATGTGATGTGATTTTCAGCAGATTCTTCTGGAGCAATGGTGCCTCTGCACCCATGAAAATCTACTGCAGTTATCAGAATGCAATAAATATATATAAAATCTTGGTAATTCGCACTCCACTGAGTTTGAAGCCCAGACCTCTAATAAGTGGCAAAAAATATAACCAATGCACTTGCCTGCTCATATCTGATTTAAAAAACAAGTTAGGGGATGATTTTCATTGAGGCTTAATGGGGCAGCTTATTAGAGGTCTGGGCTTCAATTTCCTCTTTTGGTATTATTGTTACATTGTATATATTTTTATTGGAAAAAGTCCATCTAAAAGATGTATATAGACAAGATTAGTCAAGAGCAAATCAGTAATAAACACATAATTATACACAGAGACCATGTCAACACTGACTGAGGGAATAAAACCACCTAGTTTTCATCCTTACATAGTCAGTAATGTTACCTTTTTTTTCCACGGCTGCAGAATGCTTTTCTGTTATTGCCTATTTACAGTATATCATTTGGACTGATACTGATGTGCAGTTCATATCGCACTACATGCTTTGGAGAAGTCTGTTTCAGTGATGGAACAATTGGATTGTGCTTTATAACAGATATATTGAATATAACTAGTGATGGGTGAATTCGCTGTGAATTCCCGCGATTCGCCGCTGGCAAATAAATTTGCGAAACGCCAGCAAAAATTTGGCAGTGAAAATTCGGCAAAAAAAACCAAGTCGCACGTCGTTTTTGACACGACGCGCCACGTGTCAAAAACTATGCGCGATTTTTTCGTTTCGCTGGAAAATTAGCGAATATTTTGGCGAAGCGAAACAGTTGAGATTCGCCCGTCACTAAATATAACCAATGCCTGTGTCCATATGGCCAGCTGCTGTCTCTATCCATTTCCCCCACTCACTTAAAAACTGAGGCTTATTGTATTTGATCCATGCACATCTTGAAACTTGAATCAATATTCAGTGCTCTGAGGGCCAAACACTGTAACATTTCTGCTGTGAACAAATTGAAAACCTTACACATCTATATTATATATATATAAGTAAATGGGGAAAGGATTCAGTACCTTTTTGCCTGTATTCTGTGATTATTATTTACACTATATGAAGTCCAGGTACTGTACATTTGAAACAATCTCAGTTTATGTGCACATGCCCTATACCCTGATGGATGTAGCTGCCTAGTGGAGAGTTAATCTCACGTGGGTGCTTACTATACCTTGAATATAATAGCAAGTGACTCATAGTAATTAGCCTTCTTTTGTTGCCATGAGTTTTTCCCAAAGACTCCGCAATTAAAATGCACAGGGAACTGATTGGTGTGCCAAGCCTAATTTCTAACTCTGCAGATTTCTGCTGGTATTAAATTCCAAGGAAAGACACCCAACAGTCTGATTTGCTGCTCACAAGAACAAGTGTCAGCCACAACATTCTTTTGTTAATGCTACTCAAGCCAAAATGTGAGCGCTTTCAAGTGATTCTAGCTTAAATCTGTGGTAAACAAAGTCATTTAAGCTTTAAAGAAGAGTTTCTTATTTACTTTGTGCCAACAATAGAAAACAAACAAACAGGAGACCAGTCACGTTTTGTGGTTAAGGAAAACGTTCTTTTAGAAAATGACTTGGCTGGGCCCTCTATGGCTGTTCCCTGCAGAGTTAAACAGTAGAAAACTTTTGTGAGAGCTGCAGTGTTTATTTCTCTGATGTGCTTTTTGCTCCGTAAACTCATAACTGCCAATAGTAATTGATGCCCATTGGTTACACTGGGCAATACACCTCTTAGCTTTTGGTACATTCAAAACTAACAAGGACATTAGCTTTGAGGCTGGAACTCGGATGCTGATGCCTCTGTCCTGCCTTTGTTACACGGACACTTACATTAATCCAAGCTTGGATTACATAACACTAATGGCAAATCCAGTTATCAGATATATATTGGGAACAATATTCATTGTATGGACCTTAATGGTGGAATGATACACATGTGTTTTACATGAGCCTATTACCTATGATGGTATAAAGGCCCATTGGGAATCATAGAGAATTGTAACTTAAATAACGCTCACATACTAAGCTGCTTCTTGGGCTAAGAGACTATTCTGGTCACCCTGATCCTAAAAGAAAATGACATAAGGTATTCCTTTTGGACAGGGTTACATTACTATATCTGTTTTTGTAAATGCAGCAAACGGTTGGTGTAAGTGAATAAAATACTATTGTGTAATTAAATCAATGGGATTGTCACTCAGAAGTGACTAGTGTGCTGCATATAGACTGCAGACCACCTGCTGAACGGTTCTCATTCATTCATGTCACTCTTTTTGCATCCAGATGAAACATTGCACATGATTCACTGGAGTGAGACTGGCAGTGGAATGGATCATTTTGAGTCTACAAATAAAACATCTGGGATTGCAAATCTCCCAGATTTCACTGAGCTAATCATGCCATTTAATTATCAGTACGATCATAATGCCAGCATTGAAAAAGTCTGACATACAGTGACTCTGCCAGACAACTTAGAAAACATGTCACATTACACACTAATGACCATCTACCAATGAGGCCCAGAGTGGGTCAGAAATATAGATGTTGGGCCCTTACAAAGCAGGCTGGAGCTCAGCTAAAGTCACATAAATCCAACTTGTTACACAATAGATACTCTTAATTGTTGACTAAATTTTTACTCTATTACTAAGATTTTGTTCTATTTCTAAGAGGTTGTTTTTTTACAACAAGAAGCTATACATTTAATAATCTTGCTGGAACATAGGTTATATGTAGATCCAACTACAAAACAGGAATGTTTTGAAAAACCAAAAACACAACCTTAAAGCTTACAGTTTCTCCAAATTGGGCTGATCTTTGAACATGTAGGTAAAACCAAGAATACATGGACTACTTATAAAAAAACTTCAACAATGTGTGAACATGGTGCAGAAAAGTGGAATCTGGCAAAAGCAGAATGCATTGATTTTAATAACATATACAGGAAGCAATTTAAAGAATAAATAATAGATAAGTAGATATTCTGTAAATGCATTCCATGCTATAGCTCACTCATGGCCAGTAGTTTCTTATTGACATTGAAGGGAGGCACTAATATCCCTCAGCCTTATATATAGTATATATATATATATATATATATATATATATATATATTGCTTACTCATGTGAAGGGTTCAAAGCTCTGTTTTGTAAGAAGTGATCCCCCTTCTCCAACTGCTACCTCATGCAAGTGTTTTATTCTATAGACATTGCCAGTAAAAGTTGCTCCTTACTGTCCAAGGCATTGGTTGTCAATCTTATTCAGTTTCAACACCCCCCTTGGAGGTCCAACCTCTGGTAAGGGTATAGCACACAATAAGGTTATAGATATAGAAAACTTTGTGTTTTGTTTTGTAAGGATATGTTTTCCCCTTATATCTGAGTTGTATCTAGGACAGCAATGGTAATTGTCCCCAATCTCACCTCCTACCACTGTTCCAAACCTAACATTTTGGGCTTCTCTAACGGATATCTGAATAACAGTGAAATTGGGGGGAGGAGGAATTGTGTGCTTTATAGACTGTGCAGCTATAGGCAGTGACAGTAAGTGGGGCTCATTTATATAAACTTCGCGCAGGGCAGATTGGTTCGCAAAGTGAATATTTTTGCCCTGCTCCCGATTATATTTATAAAGCTGAATAAGAGTGTCCAAACAGATTTGCGAATTTGTTTTTCACATTGTGAATGTCTATAAGAGCTTTTAAATATGACAAAAATTGCGAAAAATATTCGCAAAACAGTTTTGCAAATTGCGAATTTAAGGTACTGTCAACGCTATTTTCGTGCACAACAACCTCGCAAAGTGCCTGTACTCACGCAAAGACCCGTCTCGTTTGAGAGTCATTTGTGAAAATTAATTCACAATCTGAATTCGCAAAAACCGGAAAGACGGGCGCAGTAGTGCAATATTTTAGCTTTCAGGAAAAATCATGGGAAAAACTACCATTTGCGAATAATTATGCGCTGCGCGAACTTTATAAATGATCTCTTGTATAACATCACCTTATATATGCAGTGCAGCTTTTGGCCTTGGTTTTTAATGAGCTGAAAAGAGTGTGGAAATGTGCAGCTATATTGGTAAAAGGAACAGAACAGTTAAACCATTAAGAATGATTACTGAGGTTGATGGTGTTTTCGCTTGAGAAAAGTGCTGGTGAGGGAACATGATTATTCTTTACAAGTACATTAGAAGACATTCTAGACAGAGTGGGGAATATTTTTTTCCCATAGAAAAGAAGACCCCCTTTAGATTAAGGAACACAACTTCCACTTACAGCAGCAGTGGTGGTTCGGATGTGGAATGCCCTCCAATATGATGTTGTGATGGCAGACTAATCGCTATAAGAGTGGCTTGAAGGAATTCTTGGACAAACATAATATTTATAGTGCTCATAAGATCCACTGTTAGTTTAGGTATGCATATGTATAAATGTACTTTTTCTGCTCTCAAGGCACATGATGGGCATTATTATAGCTCTTAATTAATTAATGTAGCAGTAAACATTTCTCATAACAGTTTACATCCAGCACAACTGCAAAGAATTACATACTTTTGGTAAAAATCAAACTTGTTTGCTCGATATTAATATCTATTATATACACCCCAGTCTAATATTTTTTGGTTCAACATCAGAACCTTTGCCAGTACTAATGTCTTGGAAACCCTTTATGAAGACAAGCTATGTTTTTTTCCTCGAAGAAACTGTGATTGGATAGCGAGGAGTCACATGGCAGACACTGGTGGCTCTCTGGCAGTGAACAGGTGCTGGAATTTAAATAGATTTGATTTCCAAAATTTCAGCTTGAAGATTTAATGTGTAAATAGAAGCATATCACAGACGGGTTCATGAGAATAATGGCAGCATTACATTTGTGAAATTTCATTTTTAAGTAAATCTTTCATTGGAGAGATAATTGCAGCACTATTTGAGGTGGCTGCTGGATGAATCAGTTGCAGGGAAGACAGGCATTAAAGCGTACAAGATTCACTGGAGCCCAGGCTCGAGTGCTAGTGAGGAGAATACATTTCACTTTTCGGTTCAGCATTCTCCTACACAAAGCCGGAGATACATCTGCATGTTTTTTAATTATTTGCCTTCTTCTTCTGACTCTTTTCAGCTTTCAAAGGGGGGTCACTGACCCCATCTAAACAAAAATGCTCTGTAAGGCTACACATATATTGATATTGCTACTTTGTATTACTCAACTTTCTATTCCGTCCCTGTCCTATTCATATTCTAGTCTCTTTTTCAAATCAAGGCACTGTTGCTAGGGTAATCTGGATCCTAGCAAACAGACTGCTTAAACTGCAAACTGGGAGCTGCTGAATAAAAAGCTAAATACTTAAAAAAACAGTAATAATAAAAAATTATAACAAATTACACACATAACTCACTAAATCATTATACTAAAAGTTAACAACCCCTTTAAGGACAAGAACATATTTTGGTAAGAGGTTCTCTGCTTGTTTTCCTTCTGAGTCTGCTTTTATGATATAGTAATATGCTAAGTATATTAATTTATATTAATCAACATCAAATATAATTCACATTGTGTTAACAGTAGTGTTGTGTTTTGATAGACAACAGTGCTTTATTAGCAGGCTCATGCAGCCATTACACAACAGTAACATAAACTCTAGCACCTTAATCAGTATAGACAGTACTGTGTATGAACAGTATAACTCATGTGTACAGTGACATCTACAGGACATTTGTATAAACAACACATATTCCCCCTATAGTAGGAAAGCATTTGGGCAAATGTAATAAACAACAATCCATCTTAAAACAATAATATACTGTACATTCTTCACATGACATAGTCCTTGGTCCATACAGGTAGTTTTCTGATTCTCTAAGTATGCCTTATAAGTTCACTTTCTTCAGGACTATTGCAGGTGGCATCAGGAGTAGGAAAATGTCCTTCATCAAATGGAACGTCTCCAAAGTCCCATCTAGCAGGAGCAGATGACTTGCATTCCATGTGCGTCCATCAGACAGTTCATATGTGTATGGTCCTCACTAGTGTCTCACTTTAAGTGGTGTAGTAAATTTAGATTGTCCTTGTTTCAGTAGTCCTGGTTTCTTAATTCTGACTAAAGATCCAAGCTGAAAGTGCACTTCTCTTGCACCACATTTTCTATCAGTATAAGCCTTTCATTTGGCTTCTTTATGTTTGACAATGTCCACAATAGACAGTTTTGTAGGCACAGTATTTTGTGGAAGTTTGATGTCTGCAACATGTAACTTAGTGTGCATCTGTCTGCCATGTAATAATTCAGCTGGAGATGATTGGGTTGTTGCATGGCACGTTGCTGTGTAGTTATGCAGGAACTCTGTTGTAAATACTTTCCAAGATTTCCCAGTAAGATTTGCTGTCAGTAGTGCTTCTTTCAGACTTCAGTTGAATCTCTCAATTACTCCATTGCTTGTGGGTAATACACTGAAGATTTCCTATACACAATATTCCTCTCTCTCAATAAGAATTCAAACTCAGGTAAGACAAGCTGTGGTCCATTGTCTGATATTAACACCTTTGAATTACCTTGTCTGTTGAAGACTGTAGAAAGAAATGTTATTAATTTAGCTGATGTTATATGAGGAACAAATGCAATTTCAGGCCTTTTACTGTAATAATTACTGCAAATCTGCAGTCTATAGGAGCATCTGCAAAAGGACCAACAATATCAATAGAAAGTGTTTCCCATGCTGAATCAGAAAATGGTTCTGGCTGATATGGTGGTGTACTGTATGTGTGACAGCTGTCCTGTCATGACCCCAACAAGCAACACAAGAATGAATGGCAGTCACCACATCAGCATCAATTGCTGGCCACCAGTATAGTTATAGTATACTGAACTCTGAGTGGTGAAGGTGCTCTGTAAACACAATTCCTTGAAGACTCTCATTTGCAGGCTGCATGAACCCCTCTCGCAAGTTCTCTGGTACCAGCAAGTGGAGAGCTCCATGGATAACATAGCCATCCACCAAGGACAGTTTGTATCTAATCCTTTAGTAAGGTTGAAGATCAGGGCTGAGTGTCTACTCAGCATTTAGCCATCTGACTTGTAAGATGTCCCGTAGCTTGTCCCGAACTGGACATGGGAGGCAAGCAAAAATCAGCAGCTGTAACTGTAGATGAAAATATATCAGTTAATGCTACAACTTTTGTGTCCTCATCCAGTGTATCAGAAGCTGCAGGTAAAGATTAGGGATGCACCGAATCCAGGGTTCGGTTCGGGTTTCTGCCAGGATTCGGCCTTTTTCAGCAGGATTTGGATTCGGCCGAATCCTTCTGTCTGGCCGAATCCGAATCCTAATTTGCATATGCAAATTAGGGCCAGGGAGGAAATCACGTGACTTTTGGCACAAAACAAGGAAGTAAAAAATGTTTTCCCCTTCCCACAAGTAATTTGCATATGCAAATTAGGGTTCGGATTTGGTTCGGTATTCGGCCAAATCTTTTTGGAAGGATTCAGGCAATTGGTCCGAATACAAAATAGTGTATTTGGTGCATCCCTAGTAAAGATAAACGTAACAAACAATCATCAGTAACATTTTTCAAACCTGGTTTGTATTGCATTTTGTAGTTGAAATTCAGTAGCCTTGCTGACCATCTAGCTATACGCATTCCAGATCTTCCTAGTCCATTTGTTGTACGTAGTGTAGTTAAAGGGCTATGATCAGTGCATAAGGTAAATTCTCTACCCCGTAGGTAGGTTCTCCATTTTTCTGTTGCCCAAACACATGCTAGAGCTTCTTTTTCAATAGTTGAATATTTACGGCCTGTCTCTGTAAGTGTCCTGGATGCAACAGTTTTCTCTGAACCTATATTGCTATTTTACAAACAAAAAACTGCTGTTTCATTTCAACCAATACATTGCACAAGCAGTCATAGGGATGTTATCCAACAACTGGTAACTATCATATCACTTGAGGTTGCATTGACTTCACAAGGCTTGTTTCACACATACTTTATAGTAAGATTTTTATTTCCTTTCCATTCTAAAAAAGGATACACAAAGTCTAATGTGCGGAGATAAGAGAACTTCCAAAACTTGTTGATCACTATGATGCCTGAATGCACGTAACTTTACATACGCTGGGGTTTATACTGAACTCTGAGTGGTGAAGGTGCTGTTCTTTCTTAGGTTTGTGCTGTGACTCGTAAAATATTCCGAACCTTGCCCAGTTCTCTCATTTTAATGAATAACAAAACTCTGAAATTTTGTTCTCTGTGATATTTTTATTCTAAAGCACTGAAGCTCGAAATTATTTTTTTTAATGTGACATTGCTGTATGTTAGAGGAAAACCTTAAGAGAAATATTTAAAAAAAAAAAAGGAATATGCTGTTTGCCTGAGTATTCAGTCCACTTTTTAGTAACATCAATTTTAAATCTTTTGGTGGTAATGAAGTACCAGCTTTGTACACTGTTTGTTAGAGGTCTTTGTGTATTCTTCCTGGTTACTAGACATATACAGTACTTTGTTAATACCCAATCTCTGCTGATGAAAATCAGAAGAAGCTACCATCACCGCAAACACCACTATTTGTTAGGGTAGAACTACATGGCGCAATCTGACACGATGAAACACTGGCATCAAGTCTGATGCGCCAAAATAAGGTAAGAAATAGAAATATTGGATGCAGTCATGTCAGATGCACGCTGCGACTACATCCGACATTCCTATAACTTACCTTTTCTTCGGCGCATCCCACTTGAAGCCAGCACTTTGTTGCATCGGGTTGCGCCTAAATCACCCATGTAGTCCTACCCTTAGTCAACCATTAGTGATGGGCGAATTTATTCGCCTAGGTCGAATTCGCTGCGAATTCCCGCGATTCGCCGGTGGCGAATAAATTTGCGAATCACCAGCGAAATTTCGCTTGGTGAAAATTCGCCGAAAAACTAGTCGCGCGTCAGTCGCGCGTCGTTTTTGACGCGACGAAAACGACGCGACGCGTCAAAGTTGACGCGAAGCGCGACAAAGTTGACGCGATGCGCGACAAAATCGTCCCGCGACTCGTTTCGCAAATTTTTCCGCGAAGCGAATCGCGGGAGATTCGCCCATTACTATCAACCATGTATGCCCAACATGATTCGGCCGAATACCGAACCGAATCCGAACCCTAATTTGCATATGCAAATTAGGGGTGGGAAGGGGAAACATTTTTACTTCCTTGTTTTGTGCCAAAAAGTCACGTGATTTCCCTCCCTGGCCCTAATTTGCATATGCAAAAAGGATTCGGATTTGGTTCAGCCAGGCAGAAGGATTCGTCCGAAAAAGGCTGAATCCCGAACCGAATCCTGGATTCGGTGCATCCCTAATATACAGTACAATATATCTATGGTAAAGTAGTAAAATCATTGCTGTGAGTTTTTATTTGTACTGTATCTGCACAATAAATTGTGGTCACTTCACAATAAATTGTGGTCGCTGCACCTTTGAACCAATCATTCGGTGGAGGTATTATATTGTCTCTTGAACAGGGCCCAAGCACTGGCGCATTAACACTAATTTGCAATTAATTAAAGCCTGTGCATTAATCAGAATCATCCCAATTATTAATGCAAGCTTTACCATTCAGGTTTAAGAATGTGAGTCAAGGTACAAAGCACAGCTGTTAAGGGAGCCCTGTACATAACATTACATATGTTACAGTGTATGTTCTAAGTGCAATGAGGGAATAAAATAGGGGCAAGGTGCCAAATGAAATAAAACACTTTAGGGGGCATTTACCTATAGGAAAGCTGTGAGCAATGGGAAAAAATGCAATGATCCATTTTGCTGCACTTGGCACAATGACGCCTTCTTCTCACCCTGATTTGCCGCACATCTTTATGTTCCATTTTAGAGCACAGAGATCTGTGGTGTCCCCATAAATACACTGCTGTCTCTATTCATAGTTACATAGTTAATTTTGGTCAAAAAAAAAAATGTTCAACCCCCCAAATGAAATCCAGCGTCCATACATGCACTCACATAAACTATAAATACCAATATATATATTAATATCAATATAGCTATATCACTATAGCCTAGGTTCATTCAGACACTCAAGCAGCGAGTGTTAGACAGGCCAAAACGGGGCTCTGCATCCTTGCAAGGTGCAGAGTGCAGCCAGACCTGGAGAAGAATTGCTGAAAATTACGTGGCATGCTCTTTAACCCCATAGTGTTTTTGTATTTCTACCCCAGGTCTTTGCCAGTGGCCACTTTTGTGCCTGTTTTTGAGCCCTTATTTTTGCATAATTTGCGGCAGTTTTGAGCTATTTATACCTTTTCACACGGCTCCTTTTTAAAATACCTTTGGTTATTGAATTTACTTCTCTGATTAGCCAGCTCTCTCACCACTTCATTCAATTGCAGTCAGAAGTTGATATGTGGTATTTTCATTCACTATTTTTATTTACATTGCTTCATAAATGTCCCTAAGTGTGAGTTATGTAGAAGTAGGTAATGACTGCTTTTTAATGTGAAAGTAGAGCCTAGATTTGCAATACTAAGCAGTCTCTATCTGGCCATCCTCTTTCTGCAGCTATGGTCTATTCTGCTACAATAATTCTCTTGTAAAATTTATTGGCCACCACTTTAGATTTCTGTCCTTGTTTATTGAGATCACTACTGAGACTACTATTTCTCGTTAACTTGTACGTGTCCAACATTTATGCTAGTTTGACTACCTGTGTGCATACAGTATACCACGCCAGAGGCAGGGATGAGGACCAATAGATGCCTATG
>CM044444.1:63878996-63893084 GCA_024363595.1 Xenopus borealis
CGAATTCCCCTTTAAAGTACTGTTGTTGCCTTTGTAAATCTCTTTCTCTGGCAGTTAAATTTGGACAATAATTTGATTACTCATCGAGAGGTTTCACTTTCACATTCTCATGAATAATTATTATTTTAAAGGAGAAGAAAAGGCTTGCTGCACTTGGGGGTGCCAAATGTTAGCCAACCCAAGTGATTGTATTGACTAACCTGAAACCCCGGGTCAGTGCTCCTATCAGCAGAAAACTGCACCAGCCCAGGGTTATACCAGTGAGCACCACACAGCAATCCACTTCCATCTTCTACTGTCTTCATATTTCCCTGGGCAAACGCATGTGCAGTTGAATTAAATAGCCTACTATTTAGTTCAGCTTTCCGCGTGAAGAAGGAGGAAGATGGTAGAAGATCTACCCGTGGTGCTCACGGGTATAACCCTGGGCCGGTGCAGTTAGGAGCACTGGCCCAAGGATTGAGGTTCTCTTTTAAACTTGTTTTCTACCACTATTCATGTTACATCATTTATGAGTTGCAAATTGAATGTATAGTAGATGTTTCTGGCAAAGGTAGCTGCTGCCTTTCATTTTATATGAATGTATGCATCAGACAAAATATTAAAGCTTACCCCCACAAGTGAAAAATAACTGTCTGGGAGTAAATACTTTTTTCCCCTGTAGTTGTCCCTTGCTTTGAATTGCTACTTTCTGGTGTTGCTAATAGTTTTAAAGGGCATGTTCACCTCTGAGTTAACTTTTAGTATGATTTAGAGAGTCCCAATTCCCCTAGCAACCATGCAGTGATTTAAATAAGGGACTGGAATATGAATAGGAGAGGCCTGAATAGAGGAGTAATAAAAAGTAACAATAACAATAAATTTGTAACCTTGCAGAGCATTTTATTTAAAATCTGGAGAGAGTCAGAAGAAAAGGGTAAATAATTAAGAAACTATTGAAATATTAAGAGAATAAATAAATAAACTATTAAGAAACTAAATAAATAATGAAGACCAATTGTAAAGTTCCCATTCTGTAACATCCTAAGGGGCAGATTTAGTAAGGTTGGAATTTTCTAAATTTTTTTTGTTGAAAACTTCCAATTTAGAACCACCAACTCGAATTTGACATTTAACACATCTGACGAGTTCAGTCAGTGGAGAAGTCAATTTTTTTCAGAGGAAAACCCAATTCAAATTCAGTTCAAATTAGATTCGGATTTTCGGGTTGTTCCTATTTGATTGAATGTTAGACGTTGGAGTTTTTTCATAAATAACCTGTTATTAGTACATTAAAATTTATTAGAGTTAAAAAAAAAATTCACATAACTTCAAAATTCAACCTTTGATAAAGCTCCTCCTAAAAGTTAACTTTTTTAAGGTGAACCACCCCTTTAAACAGAATATACATCGGCCAAATATGATTTTAAGTTTCACTCATGTCAGATTACAATTTAATTATTAGTTAGGCTGATAAAACATATCTCGGTGATAGTTTTAGATGTATGAGCAAGGGCTTACGGAGACGTGAGGGCCTTGTACAACCATAAAGTGATATTTTTTTTTCTGCTGTAAATGATGATGAGGGGGAATAAAGATGGCAATATTCCTAATATTTAGATGGAACCTTCCTTCTTCTAATCGGAATGGGTGACCTTGCGTCAGCTGGAAGGACCTACTAGTAAATTAAAGCAGAGGAGGTCTCTTAAATGGCTGCACAGTATATAAAAGTAGGGGATTGGTAAGTTGTATTTTACTGGAAAACCATGTATAACAGCTCTACTGCAGTGAGTGATGGTTGGCATAATCTTAAAGGTTAAAATAATAGAATAGGCTTTCTGGAATCTTCAGATTTTTATAGGAGTTTTACATTTTGTATAGGAAGGGATGTATGGAGTTATGGGAGTGTTTACGTGGGATCCATTAGAAAATTTAATTGGAGAACATTGTGAGGAGTTACGTTTGATTAATTGAACAGTATGAAAGCCAAGGCTAATGATTAAAGAAAAGATCAAAGAAAAATAAAAAGAGAAAAAAGAGAAATGACTGACAGTAGAGATGAGCAAAGGGATTCAGTAAGTTTTGAAATTCAATGAACTTTGGATAAAAGGATAAAAAGTTTGAAAGCTTTTTGTGAAAGGTAATGACATGGCTTCAGGTTTCAGTGTATAAGCTCGCCTCTGTGCTTTATTTGCTCGTTGACATTAGTGAGGAACACAGGAAATGACCACTGGGTTTGAAATGGTTTATGGGATTAGAATAGGCCACAGAGGCAGCAAGATTGGCAAGAAGGAAAAAATTACGATAATATTGAAAAGATTGTCTTGTCTGGGGGGGTCCATTTCCTATGATTGGCGTCATAAGATGTAGAGCCAATGCATATTTCTCTCATTTTTTGTGATGCTTTCTCTCTGACACTTTAAAGGAAAACTATACCCCTCAAACAATGTAAGTCTCTATAAAAAGATATTGCATAAACCAGCAATATGTAAAAACCATGCTTCGTATAAATAAACCATTTTCATGATCCATTTATGTTATCCATTATCTGAAAAGCCGTTATCCAGAAAGATCCAAATTATGGAAAAGCTGTCCCCTGTAGACTTCATTATAATCAAATAATCCACATCAAAAATGATTTTCTTTTTTCTCTGTAATAATAAAACAGTACCTTGTACTGTACTTGATCCAAACTAAGATATAATTAATTCTTATTGGACTCCTAGCTAGCCTATTATTTAATGTTTACATGATTTTCTAGTATACTTAACGTATGAAGATCCAAATTAAGATCTGTTATGCGAAAAATCCCAGACACAAGTATTTGGCCAAATCCGAATCCTGTTAAAAAAGACTGAATTCTGGCTGAATCCTGAAACGAATCCTGGATTCGGTGCATCCCTAGTTTCTTTGCATATAAATTAGAATTGTTTAAAATTTGTTGAATTTAGTCCTAAACTGTGAAAAATAACAATATTGTGCTCAGTTTTGGACTGGCCCACCAGGATACCAGGAAAACTCCTGGTGGGCCAAGGTGGCAGTGGGCACTCTTGCTACTAACCTATTTCATGGTCATTCCCTATTTCTTTATGGGAAAAATGTAGATATAAAGGACTATGAGAATAAAGAGGCTGGGAGTAAGTAGAGGAGGAATAAGAATATCGAAAGTGGTCTAAGGTTTTCTGGTGGGCCCTTGGCATCTCAGTCTGACACTGATCTCCATCTAAGGACTTACTATACCCTGAACAATATGTAAAACCCATCTTCATGTGAATAAACGATTTTCACAGTAATATGTTTTTAGTAGTATGTGCCATTGGGTAATCATAAATATAAAATTGCCATTTAGGATTACCCAATTACCATTTCACTGTGCACATAAACTAACCAAGGCACACATACATGTAAGGTCACATTAGCCAATTTAACTTTTGTCTTTTGAATTTACACTTCTTCCTGTTACAGTTATAGCTGCAGTATTTCTGGTCAGTTGATCTCTGAGGCAGCACAGAGAATATCATAAAATGGGGGCTCAAGGGAAGATGTAAAAGGGCAACTGATATCTATATTTCAGTTTGGTAAGATTCTTTAATATGCCACTTATTATGATGTAAACGGTCTGTTGCTTATGTATTGATTTGGTGTTTTTTTCTTTTAACCAACCCCATAGAGTACAAAATAAAACATTGACTAAAGTTGATAAAAGCCTGCTTTCGGTAGTACACCTCCCTGTACACTATTATTTCTGGTGCTTGGAATTGTGGCATCACCAATTCTTCTCCAGCTTTGTATCTTTTTATTCTCCCTGCTCCTTGGATACAGTTAACCTCCAGCCCACGTCAGTACCTGCCAATACATGGGCCCCAGTGAGCACATACTGGAGGGAGAAAGCCTCTTGACAGTGCATTTGGGCTCCATGTTCAGTTTACAAATCAGTAATGGATTCTGTACTCATACTCGTACAGAATGTTTGTTTTTGCTTTATATATTTAAAAAAAAATCTATAGTCCTACAGTATTAAAAAATCTAAATACTTTTATCTAGATGAAAAATATATTTGATTTGATTAGCCTTTCACTTACTATGTACAGTAATTACTAATCTGTGATCAGAGATCAGAGATGTATCTTGCAAAAACAACTGTGCATTTCTTATCACCCCATTCTTGTGTTTTACCCCTTGGTTAAAAGACTGTTGAATATATTTCCTGCATTTAATATCTGGTAACATTGAAATATTTAGCATTCCTTGAAGCCCTTACATTCACTGACTCTGCATAATTAACTCAGTGCAGATGTTCAGCTTATCACTCAGGAAATCTCTAAGGAACAAAATTGATATCTAAAGTACCTTTTGTACTTTGTGAAGTACTTCAAATGTAGTCATAGAGACTGAAGAGTAAGAAAGGCAGATAATCAACTGGTACTGATCAAATACCAGCTTCATGGGGAACTATGTTATTTTACATACGGAAAGACACTCATACAGGGAAATAGTGAACAAAATTGTAACTCTGAAACAGTTTGTTTGTGATGGGGCAGAGTGGATTGTATATTGCTAGAGAGAACCTGTCACCCCTGCAGTGCCAATGAATGATGGAGAAGAATGTGCAGCCTGGTGCCCCAAACTGCAGTATATGTAATTGGATTCTCTGCTTCTACTTGTGCCTTGTGAGCCAAGGACCTAAAATTCAGGACTCCTGGAGGAAGCAGATTTGGTGTCCAAACCATATTTTACCCATATGGTAAGACAAGGATGACCTTTCTTTACAATGATTGTTGGTGGGTGCCCCTTGTTCCATGGCTTGTACTCTCACACTGCTTGTTCCAATCTTTCCAGCTCCTTGCGCCCAATTCCCAAATGCATGACCTTGTGTCCTCCCAAAAAACCTGGAAAATCCCTCCTCCAGCTGCAAAAACATGGTGACCACAGACTACTCTCTTTTATTCTGAGTACTCTTTACTCCCTACTGATTTGCTGCTATGTTATGCAAAATAAAATAATGGGAAGAGGGCAGGGATGTACCAGCCTCTTCATCCAAAGTTACTTAGGTAGACAGTTAATTTAAAACCTGTTCTCAAGAAAGTTCTGAATAAAGGGAAGGCCACCTTCCATAGAGTATATTTTAATCAAACTCAATCCTTACTAAGATATAATTAAGAGTCCATACCTGTATACCAATACCTATTCTAAATCTAAAATGCTTGTCCAAGAAGTCATTAATAGAATCTGCCATCACAACATCACCAACTTCTTCAACTAATGAGGCTTGGAGTCCTAAAATCCCCTGTGCTCTCTCTGAATCAGAACGCAAGCACCATCAAGGCACCCTCCTAAATATCTAGGTGGGGGGGGCTTGCTTTTAAATTCATGCACTGCATCATTTATAGACCCAAAAGCAGTGACCTGAAGCCAACGTTAATGCAGCTACACAGGAGTCTTATGGTTTATAGTATTCATAAAGTCATTTTTATATCTCTCCATAAACTTTACTGCCAGGCAATGAAATTCTAATCATTTTGCTCCCCCTTGATAGGATAATCTGATTATTTGGCGGATGAAATGAATATGCTGTTTACTGGATTGCTAATGTAGCTGTTAAATTTATGTAGCTGTCACTTAGCATTGCAGTTCTCAGAATCAAGTCCTAGGGAAGAATGGTACAGTAGGAGCTGATCCAGCCTGCCACAGTAATAACAAAGGCACAGTAGCATCCAGCTTGTTGTCTGTCTGTCTGCTCAGATTGCTTCTAACTTGAGATTTGTGGGATGAATTTCCTGCTTACGCATCTACTGCTGAGTTATATTATTTCATTTCTAAGCAGCTTCTGTTTGCACAGCAGTTTGCAGATATACTGTATTATAGAACACACAATGCAGAGACAGATTATCCGCCCCTTCTCTCTACACTAGTAGAAGGAAACACATTCTTGCTTTGGTTTCATGGACACTGCCACCCCTTTGATAATGTAAAACATTTCTCAGTCTGCAGTATTTGTTCACAGAAAGGATGTCTCTTTCTTTTGGCCCCATGTCACTGTCCATTCTTGCCAGTTCCAAGTTCTGTGAGGCTCAGTGGCTCCAGCTTTCTCTGGCTCCCTCATGATCAGTCTCATGTTCTTCTGTCTTCCTTGAACTTTTGACTTCCTCTCCACATGAATGTTTGCTGTGGGTTTCTGTAACATGCTGTTTATTGTGCACCAAACCCCAGCGCTGATCCAGCTGTCTACTGAACCTACCTAGAGAGCTCCGCATCCTGCAAACACATTGATTTCTCAACTCAGCAGCTTTTTGCCTCAGACGATGCGGATCCCTTCAATTACTCTCAGAGCATCTTGAAGGGAAATTGGCACTAAGAACGCTGAATGCATCATCAAGCCCACTGAAGCACACATCTTTAGCCACTGGGGACCCCTGAGGGTGTTCAAACCTGAGGATCCCAAATCTTTGCAGGCGTGAATTTTCTGCAAGAAGGGAGAGGACAGCATTATCTACATATGGAGCAGTATGCTGGTGTGCACATATACATAACATACTGCACTCTGTGCATCGTCTGATTCTCCTCGGGGCAGCACCATGAGTGGGGAGTATAATAGCATTGCCTGTGCATTTCTCTGCTGTCAGGGCTATTGGTTGTTCCTATGGTGCAAAACCAGATACAAGCAACTGCATACTGAAATCTGACATTTCTCCTACCTATATCTCTATCCTAATCAACAGATGATACCCTAGTTTCTAAAGCTGGAGTTATGGTCAAAGGTTTAGTAACTCTATCCCATGAAAGGATGTGTGTTCTTCTAGGCAACACACAGTGGTGTAACTACTCGCTGGTGGGCCCTGGAGCAGGATTGGCACCGGGGCCTCCCTATCGGGCTCTCCCCCTATGAATAGCACATTGGTGTTCTCCTAGCCTCTCCAGCGGACCCCATGAGGGAGCAGGCCTAATACAAACTAAATCCTGACAATACTTATGCTCACAGCTATGCAGAAGGCAGAACATTATCATGGGACAGGATTCTATTGGTCATAATAATTACTGAAATTCTAAAACAAATGCCTCCTACAATGTAGCAAGCAATCACATGCTTTACAGTTAAATAACAAAGATGTATCTACAACAAGGTCTTCTGGATGAGTTCTGATTGTTGTAAAAATGAATGTGACCAGTGGGGAATAAACATGCTGGGGTCTTACTCTTTTATTATTACAGAGAAAACAGAAATTGTGTTGAAAATTTTAAATTCAGATTTTAATAAACAAGTAACATTTGTGTTTTCTTTTAATTGTAAGTTTATTTGAAATAGAACCTCATAAATTACAAAAATCTGAATTTTGATAAAGTAGGCCCTAAGTGGCCTGTATATGTACAGTGTTTATCGTGGGAGAGGAGTACTACAGAACATGCAGCTAAAACTCTGGGAAATGCAGTGCACACAGACACTTAAATGGGACGTTCACTGACCATAATAGAAAACTAAGGTTTTTACTTTATTTTAGTTTTCATCAATTTACGGTAGAAAATTCATAATCCATTGCTAACATTGGAGCAAATTGTCTCTTTTAATCCTGAATAATAGTATAATGTCAGAGGGAGCCTGCACGTAAGCTGGTAGGTATCTCCAGCTGACAGAAGCTACGTATATTGATGACTACACTACACTATTGCAATGTTTTAAGATATAATATAAGATATAAATATTTGTAGTCAAGCAGTTCCCTTAACTGAATTAGGAGGATATACAAAAATTCTTTAAAAAAATGTCAGAATGAGTGGTTCACGTTGAAAGCGCCAGACAAATCAATGTGATGTTGCACATTTCATTTCGCTGCGCATTTGAGAGAGAAATGATTTTCAGGTCTTCATTGTCTTATTTTTTTTGTTTCCAGCTTTATTAACTGAGACCACAAGCTTAATCAACACATTCCGGGAAAATAATGAAGAAAATCAGTGTGTTCTTAAACCTTACATAGACTGGTATGGGCATGAGTCTGAAGCTTGTTGCTTAAAGGGATTTTTAAAGGGATACGGTCCTGTCCTTTTTTTAAATGCATTAGTTAATAGTGCAGCAGACTTCTGCAATGAAATCTGTTTTTCAAAAGAGCAAACAGATTTTTTTAAATTTAATTTAGAAATCTGACATGGAGTGAAGCATATTGTCAGTTTCCCAGGTGTCCCCCCCAGTGTGATCGGAAAGTGATCAGTTATGATATCACCCCCCTCCCCCAGCAGCCTATCAGCAGAACAATGGTAAGGTAACCGGATAACAGCTCCCTGGTAGATATAAGAACACCACTCAGTAGTTAAAAAACATGCCCTAATTCGACTCCTTCAGTTCCATTGAGTAGGAGAAACAATAGCCTGTCAGAAAGCAGTTCCATAGTGCAGCACTGGCTTTTTCTGAATGCATATGACCAGGCAAAATGGCTGCCTACACACCAATATTATAACTAAAAAAAAATACACTTTTTGGGTTAGAAATAAAATTTTACATGGTAGAGAATTATTTGCAGCGTAAACAGTGTCATTTAGAAATAAAAATGACATCATAAAAATCATGACAGAATCCCTTTAACATTAATAATTCGTGGTGTCTGTTTTAAATCCCCGTTTTGCAATATGACCCATTTTAAAAGTACAGCTAGCTAGCTACTTGACTCCAGTATGAGCATCTTAAACTTGACTTTAAGCAGATGAAATGTCTTACATTTCCTGAATCAGTACTGATCATGTCTTGCCTTTAAAAGCACCCAGGATAATTGCACTGTCATCTTAATTATTAAATTGTCACTCCAAGAAATTCCTTCCTGGTCCTGGAGAAGTTCTGTAAATGTTAAGATGATGGTGTTATTTTCAGAGGGGGAGATAGAGGTTTTGCATTCACTGTGATTCCTAATTTTACTGAAAGCTTGCTAGGATTATCCTTAGATTCAGTAGCTGCTGTCTGGTTGCTTTGTCTTTCCTACAGATGGAGTAAACTTTATGTATCTGGTGGAACCATTCAAATGACACACCAATTGTTTGAATTGGAAAAAAGGTGTGGTTTAAAACCTACTTCATCTGTTGGTGGAAGCAGTTGAAGCAGAAGATGTATATCACTTAATGCCAGGAGTGCTGATGAAGATCGGCATTGCCATTATTAGTAGATGAGCGATTGGACAGATGGCATCTCATAGCAGATCTCACATCCCACTGAACACTGTTAATAATGGAGCCAAAATATGGACATGTTCTGCATGCATTTACATGAAATACCCCTCACTGCAGCTATTGACAATTGGATAAATTACCAGCATCACACAAAAGTATGTAAATTCTCAATGCATATGTATAATTAAACGTTTAACCTTACCACAGAGTAAGGTCAAGTAGATAGTAGACTTTTAGGCCAAATAAAATAGCATAAGCACACAGAGACCAAAAAGACTCAAGGTAATAAAGCAATAATTTTTTTTTTTATAGAATTAAGTAGCAAAAATGGGCATTGTCTTTCTTACCATACATGTATATATAGCCTAGAATGCAGGCAAAATAAGAGTTAAAGCTAATTTCACATTCTGCATTTTCTCTGTTAGCAGTATGAATTTCCTGGCTGACATCCCCCTCATGTGCACAGTCACAAGTTGATCTTTTTCGATGCCTTTGGGCGCTGGCTTTGTTTTTAGATTTTGAGTTTTGGACTTGAAGGGATACAAATACAAGCAGGACAAGGAGTGTGAATTTATCTTTTTTGGACAATATACATTGGGAGGTAGGAAGCCTTACTAACACACCAACAAAACCTGCTAAAAAAAACAATAAAAAAAAACAATAGCCAACAATTGCCTTCTCATAGCGATCATTTATCAAAATTGTAAATCAAGTTGTCCGGACAATGGTACCCAATCGATGGAAACCTTAGCAACACTAGAGAACTGTAAACGGTAAAGCCACACTGTCCCTCTGCGTTTTGCAGGCTCTGCACTCTGCTTCCTTAGGGAGTGTGGCTATGAGCACAGAAACCTTAACTAAGCGCTATTATTGAGGACGTCAATGCCAGTGCCAATAAGCATTGTCAAAAATAGAAGCATGGCTAGTACATAAAGTTAAGATAGATACAATATCAAATTGACATTTGGATACAGAGTATATTTTCTAATATGGCAAATTCTTAAAAAATAATACTTTTAAAAAGAGAAGAATAAATAGCGCATGTTAAAATCTTATTTATATGCATTCTAGAAGAAGGGTATTGTGTAAAAGCTGCCAAATCAAGGTCAATGTGAAGAACATCCAGAAATAAAGTTTACAATTTGTATATCCAGAATGTTTAAGGGTAGCGATAATTTAAATAAATTATGACAACAGTAAAGTTATTATCAATGTGTATTACCCACATACTTTGACATACTTTGAACATGTCCATAATACCTGTAATAAAGTCATTAACCATGGGGTCCCATGATATTACACCAGAAGATACCAAGGGGACCCAAATAATCCAAGGTTTTGTAGCACCTATTTGGCAGTATTTAGGCAAATACCCACTAGCAGTATAGAGCATTCACTACATGCGACATGTAAACTCATTTAACACATTAAATTTGGTGCCTTTGCACCAAGCAATACAACACCACTCTTTGGCACAACGTTCAAATCTCTGGCACAAATTAAAGTTTAAAAGATCCAGGGCCCAAGCTGGCTTCTGGTTACAGATCCTGCTTAAAGGAGAACTAAACCCTAAAATGCCATATTTTATATAATGACCTTATTGCACCAGCCTAAAGTTTCAGCTTCTTAATAGCAGCAATGATCCAGGACTTGTCATAGGGGTCACCATCTTGGAAAGTGTCTGTGACATGCACATGCTCAGTGGACTCTGAGCAGCTATTGAGAAGCTAAGCTTAGGGGTCGTCGCTAATTATCCAGCAGAAAATGAGGTTGTCTGTAATATAAGCTGATGCTACAAGGCTGATTATTAAATTCTGATGCTAATTGCATTGGTTTCTGTGCTGCCATGTAGTAATTATCTATTTTAATGACTAATTAGCCTTATGTTGTGACATTTCTATTCTATGTGTACTGTATATTGTGAGTGGGTCCCTAAGCTCAGTAAGTGACAGCAGCCCAGAGCATGTGAATCAGTGAATCAGCAGAAAAGAAGATGGGGAGCTACTGGGGCATCTTTGGAGACACATATTTCCTGCTAAAGGGCTATGGTGGCCTTGGGCTGGTACAGAAGCACAAAACATCATGTACTGTACAACATTTCTAGCTACTTCTTTAGTTATACTTTAGTGCTCCTTTAAAGAGCACCAATCACAGCCAAAATCAAACACATATTAACAACCTGCCAAGTACTACCTAAACATGTTTAATCAGACTACATATACAGTTTTTTTAAACTAAAGCAGATTTTAAGAAAATCCCATACTTTGTCAAATGTTCTCTCACTGAGGGAGTCCATACTGTGACTACAACATGCAAATGAGTTCACAAGCATGCTCAGATTGTAGCACTGCCCTGAGTATTCTACCTAGAATGCCTAGCTTTATTAAACTCTAGAATTATCAAGAGAAGTGCACACATCAACTTCCAGAAGGTGGCAGCACTAACACAGAAGTTTGGCAGATTTCAAAATAGCTTAGAAGGTTTATTAGGCAAGCAAGAGATTTCAACTGAGCATGTGCGGGATTTCAGAGCTACGGTTGGCTGTGAAGATATAGGTAGGAGGAGTCAGTGAAATCCAAGATGCCTGCCGCAGCTAGAACTGCAGTGGAGATAGGGGAGATTTAGCAGAAGGTATGGTGAGCTGATGATTTACATTATATAAACAATTCTAACTATTTTAAAAATCAGATTTCTTGAACTATCACATAGTGTATTTACTTAGTAAATGATTGTAGTTATGATTGGTGCCCTTGTTAAAGTCTGTTTACCTGGTTTTGACCTCTGTCTGTTCTGAGAAGGAATCTTGCTGTCTGCCTTGACCTTCTTGCCTGGCTACAAATTTGCATGTTCGTTTGCCTTATACTCTGGACTATTAATGCTCCCTTTTGGTTTCTGCAGCACATAGTTCCAAGGCCCCAAAAGGGTATTGGTAAAAAAACACAACCTGCAGAGTTTGCCTGTTCATAAAACAGTTGAATGTTCCAGTTGCCTTGAAGGCCCCTGACTAACGAGTAGTTACATAATCCTCAAGAAAGCTTTAAATGTGATAAATGAGTTAAACCAGTTTAGTTATTCTGATTAGTAGTAGACTATGCAGGGAGGGGACATTAGAGCTCAGTGCATGGGGCTTTTCTCTTTATGGGAGTTTATTTCTACTATAAGCACATGAACCAAATTGTCTTCATCTGTATGTTATTTCTACCAAAAGTGCATAACTACCATCCTTCTACTTTTGGGGCAAATTCACTAAGTGCCTAAAATGCACTCAAATGCGAAGTTGCACTCAGGAAGGTGAACAGTAGCGAAGTTGAGCTACCGTTACTTCATCAGGCAAAGCAAAGTTATGCTAGCGATGCCTAATTTGCATTTGGTGTGAAGTTGAACTATAATAGACGTAAATGCTGCAGCCAATATACAGTATTACACTACACAAGCCCAGGAAACCTTAAATAAATAAAATAAGGTTGTTCTATTGCCCTACATGTGCCCCCTGTATAGTTGAGTTGCCATATGTTAGGAAATGTAGTGGGGAAGGAGGGTACCCTAAAAAAATTTACGATCTTTTTCAGCCAATCACCCTTAAAAAGGTAAAAGACGCCAGCGTTTTTTTGGGACGCCAGAACGTGTGCGCACAGCCCCCCCCCCCATCGCAGTGTGAGCACGTATGGACCGGAGAGGAGGGAGGCAGGGCTAGAGCGTGGGAAGGGAGGGAGGCTGGGAGAAAGTCAGAAGGGGAGGGACAGTGTTAGAGGGCCGGAGAGGAGAGCTGTGAATATGGACTAGGGGTAGGTGGAAGTCAGGTACCTGCCTAGCTCCACCATTTCAATGCACCCTAGGCAGCTGCCTCTTCTGCCTACACCTAGTTCTGGCCCTGTCTGGGACCCTTGTGTTGGCTTCAAACAGAATTGGTGGATTTCGGCAAACAAGCATTTTGCTCTTAATTCTGCCAAATATGTATTCAAGGCAAAGCCAACACAAGGGTTCCAATACCAAAATCAAAAGGAGAATACTAATTGTGGTGAGAGGCTGAAATAGGCCTGTGATTGTGATTTCAGCAGGTTGACTTTGGTGACCAATGACAGTAGTATGCCAGGAAAGTAACACTGTAGTTGCAGATGTGCCTGAAAAGAAAAGGTTATACTGGAAGAAGTACATTTGTGATGATCACCCTGAATCTGCACATTTACTATATCAATGTGCAACAACTAATACAAAAAAAACCCAATAAGCAACATCTAGGGGGTTATTTATTAAGGCACAATTTTTTCCCAGAGTTCGTTTTGATGAATAAGTGCAAATTGTGGATTGTAGTTTGGTCGGACTTTTTTTATTTTAAAAATTCAGATTTTGATAAATAACCCCCTTAATATGTTAATATACATATTTAAGGTCAGGTGAGGACACCAGCAAGTCTCCCAATGCAAGTATATAGTGTATAGTATTGTGGTGCCCATGTAAAAACTCAAACACTTACACCATGTCTTGGAGAGAGAATGCTGAGGGGTGTGTGTTAAATGTGTGTGTGTTTGTGTACACAGAAGAATTGTTAGATTATTGCAACATCTGTTCAAGTCACTGTTTGAATTCTCGGGTTCAGAAAATGGATGAAAAATTCCGGAAAATAACAAAAACATACAATTCCTGCTGATTGCTTAGCAACGCCAGGGATTTAGTCTCTAGGATTATAATGTTTATCACATTTCAGATCATGCGAAAAATGGAAATATGATATTTCAAAATAAGATCATATTAAAATACATGCCATTTTCATCTATTAGTTCAACAGATTTTTTTTGAACTGTCTGCGAAACTAATCGGCATTCATGTGGTTACTGTCAAATACATAGAAAATCAGTTATTTCCATAAACTTATTTACAATCATCTATTTTAGTCTATATTAGTTTTGATGTATATAAATATTTTTTTAGAGTGCAAATTATATATATATATATATATATATA
>CM044444.1:63924921-63941573 GCA_024363595.1 Xenopus borealis
ATCTTGTTCTAGAAAGTGTTAGTTCTCCTTCTCTCAGGGTAAGGTTGGACTAACTGAAATTTCCCAGCTGCGTCTCAGCTAGTTTACTGGTCACTACTAGGATGTCACAATGAAACTTATGTGGTCTCCATGGAGATGTGTCCACTACCTTGTTTACAAATAAAAAAAAAAAGATTTTCAAACCTTGACCAGTACAGGTGTATGAATAAATATATATGATACAGTCTAATCCAGTCCAATCCAGTCTTAAAGTGATACTGACACCAGAAATTAAACCTTTTTATTATCCCTATCATAACATTGTCTTTGCATGCTATTTATAATTTAGTTTTTTTGCTTTCACTGAAAAACGAAAAAAAAACCAAAATTCGCGAATTGGCGATAAAAAAATTTGTTTTTTTACCGAATTTTCGCAGGCAAATTTTCTCTAGCGCTTAAATTCGCCCATCACTATTCATTACAGAATTGTAGCAAAGATTTTGTTTCATTTACACCAACCAATCAAGAGAAAAATTATGAAACTATGTACATGCTTTCCAGTTGCTTAGTTCATTTTGGACAAAAGCACCATTCCATGTGAAAAATAGCTGAAGGGAACCACTGGAATGTCCACATATTTTAAATAGTTAGAAACTAAATAGGGTGTAATTTAGTTGGTCACTTTATACAAATCACAGTACTTCTTGCAAGGGTTGGATCATGTCAAATCCTAAGGGGGAAATTCATTAAAGCATGAAGCGTATAACGCTAGCACTAATTCGCCAGCGTGACGTCAATTAGTAACCGCAAATTCAAAAGTCTGTTTATGAAGGGCTAGGCACAGCTTCAGGAACACAATGGGCCACAAAGTAAAGCACAACTGCATTCAAGAAATATTTGTAACCTGCCCTTTCTGAACTGCTGATGTGCTGTTTTAGCTTGCAGACATTTAGAAAGTGTGAGTTGGCTAGTGCTGGGGTATGGCACATGGGAGCAGTGTTGGACTGGGACACCAGGGGCCCACCAAAAAACCTTAGAAAAGGGGCCCACCAAAAAGCCTTAGACAAGGGACCCAGTCTCAGCACAACTATTATTCCTCTCCTCACCCAATCTCTGTTCTCTTAGTCTCTTTTGTTTACATATTATAATCTATTGGGCAATGAAATAGGCCACATGTATAGCAGCATAAGGGCCCCCTGATAACTGAGCCCACCAGGAGCTTTTCTGGTATCCCAGTGGGCCAGTCCAACCCTGATGTCAAATGTCGGATCTTTCCATCAAACTGTTTGATCTGTAGCTGACTTCTTAGTGCTGACATATTCCACTGAATACAGATGCCTCCATAAATTTAAATCTGTGTGTCTGAGTTTGCATAAGTATTTAATCATAGAACAGAAGCCTACTGGTTATCCCGCTGATGAAAATCCATGACAGTATACATAATAAAATCTAGACTGATCATTTGACATCGAAATGCTTTTGAAGCCTTTCTTTAGAGGCCTCGGTTGGCATTGAACTGTAATCCTTCAAATATAGCACAGGTGTAGGCCTAAGGGTTATAAAAACAGCTCTGCAGAATTAAAGCCATAATTCTACATATAAGCAAGTCAGCATTGTACAACGGTGTTGGAAATGTAGACGCTTTCTTAGCAAAGGCTAATAATAACCAGGATAACATTAGGAAAGAATATCCAGCTGTTAATTGGACCTGCACATTCCTCAACCACTAAATAGCAGGAGTTCATTTAAGGAAACTCCCTACATCTTAGGATGTTAAAAGCAGCCTAAACATATTTTTATAGTTTGTGCGGTTCCAAAAAGCTATTATTTTAAATACACAATAGGAGTTACAGAAAAAGGTATTGTGTGGTAAAAAAAAAAACTTTATGAAAAAATGGAACAACAACATTTGAACATTAAAAAAATGAAATGTTGAAATGTTCATATTTACTGTTAAAAATAAAAGAGAAAATGTTGTTGCACTGCAGTAGTTTTACCAAGACTATCCTAGAGCATTTTATAATTCTGTCCAGATGACCTTGGAATCGGTATTACCAGCACAGTGGTAGGTGTGTAACATAAAGAGGGACCATAAATAAGATCATCTTATTTCTAAAAGGTTACGAGAGAGACTGTCAAGATGAGCTTATCAGAGACTGGTCCTCTTGTAGCATATTATTCACAGTAAAAACAACAAATTCACAGTGTCAACATATATACACAATACATACATGCTCCAATACACGACAATACACAACACAATGCAATATGCAAATACTGTCCACTGTTTTTTTTTTTAACCGGCCAAAAGATGACCATGAATAATTTTAATAGGCGCATCTTAATTAGCTTAAAGTCTTTTAGTACCCAATATATTTATGATCAATAAAAATGTCTCAAGTTTCTAGACCTAGAGAACAGAAATACATTATTATATTAAAAACAGAGAACATAGGGCTTGGAGGGACTAAATACCTATTACACGCAACACCAATAATTAAAATGATTATTTGATTTTTTGAATATATGGTGTCACCGAGGCAATTTAATTTGACAAAAAAATTTAAATGAAGGTTTTAAATACTTCTCAAACTATAGAAAAGTGCAAAACCCCATTGCCACCTAATAATCAGGAAGTATTAGGGCTCTTACAGGTGAATGTTTTTACCTGCGCTCCCCTGCATTCCGCTTTCATGCGTTCAGACGCAAGAATAGACACACTTGGGCTCATTTATCAACACTGGGCAAATTTGCCCATGGGCAGTTACCTATAGCAACCAATCAGTGATTAGCTTTTTGAAGCCAGCTGCAAGTAGAACAATGAATGCAGAAATCGGATTGGTTACTATGGGTAACTGCCCATGGGCAAATTTGCCCAGTGTTGATAAATGACCCCCACTGAGTTATTTTCAATAGGGCTGTATTGGCGTCTGTGTGAGTACAGCCCCATTGAAAACGATTCAATGCGTCTACTCCTGTTCCCCGTTCTTCCTGTACACGTTTGTTTACCTTGTCTGCCAAGAATTCTCTCCTTGGTCCTCTCACTATAAGACTTGGTGACACCAGGGTAGTGGAGAGCTCCTGCTGAAGTAATAGGTGGAAGCATGAGCCGATTCCGGGACCTAGGGGTTTGTTCTGGGTTTGGGATACCTTATGTAATAGGACCTTACTGAAACCATATATAGAGACCATATGTAGGCAATGAGTAATAATGGACATATAATACAATTTTTTGACAGATACATTCTCAATGGGAAGATATAATATTCATACTGTTTAAATCTGCTCCACAAACCAGATACTTTGCATTAGGGTTACCAGCTTTTGACCTGGATAAATCCAGGCAGGGGGCAATCTACGACCCTGCAGGGACATGTTAGCTGAGTGCCACATGAGTCAGTCATAGGGAATCCTGGCCTTTTTTCCTAATTTGGAAAACCAGGCAGGCAGTTTTGAACCAGGCAGCCCTCCAACCCGGAGAGGTGTCAACCCAACTTTACATACATTCAATGGGCAAACTTTAGAGATGGCTGGCTGTGTGTTTGGCTTCACAGATGAACCCTCACCCTAATTTCTGTGATTTTTGTCCTTAAGTTTACAGATCAATGCAGACCCTTGTCAAACAAGCTGGATGCCATGGGCCATCTTGCCTCCTTCCTTGAGCAGGTGTGAAGCGAACGCTCTGTGACAATGCGTGGAGGGGGGATGAGTGCACCAAAGGCAAGACTTGGCAGGTGAACAGGGTCCAGAACAGGAGTAAGTAAAAGAAGAGGCTTCCCTACTTTGTTGCTCCATAGGCACTGCCTTTTCTGCCTACCCCTAGTTCTGGCCCTGGATCAGTGATAGGTAATGTTGGGAAAATGTTCTGATTCATCTGGATTTAATTACCTTAGTGATGGCCGAATCTCCCGAGATTCGCTTCGCGAAAAATTCGCGAATTTCCAGAGAAATTTGCGAATTGGCGAAAAATTCACGAAGCGAGCCGCGGGACGCTTTTGATGCGCGTCGCGTCGTTTCCGTTGCGTCAAAAACGACGCGCGACTCTTTTTTCGGCGGATTTTCGCCAAGCGAAATTTCGCTGGCGATTCGCAAATTTATTCGCCAGCTGGGAATCGCGGGAATTCGCCGCGAATTCACCCCTGGCGAATAAATTCACCCATCACTAAATTACCTGAAATAATTCTATTGCTAGACTGTCATTGTATATGACCCAGAGTATGAGCACTTATTTGTTTGAGATTAATGAGTAACACTGCTAATTGGGTATATAAATTACATTTCCATATAGTACTGCATCACAAGTAAATCTACCTGTATTTTATTCATTTCCATGGATTTCTACCATCATATCAAATAGCAACCAAACACTTGCTTGTTCTTTCAGTCTCCTACAAGATATTATATAGTGTTTTAGTTTGTTTCATTTGGGAAAGAACTGGAAAGTTCAGTATTATATTAGTTTGTACAAAATCTCTTTGGAGACAACAAAAGCTGAAAAACAGCCTTTAAACAACAGTAACAAAGAAATATTGCTACAGCAGCATCATATTTTTTTTATTATGGAAAGATTTCAGTTTCCTGGCAAATAAAATAACTACATTGGATAGTTATTGGACAGGTATGGATCTTTGTTGCCCCTCCCCCATGGCTCCTGAAAGAACCCCTAGCCAGAAAATGTCCATGATAAAATTTTATTTGAAATATTGCATTGTATAATAACAGTAACTTATTTCCAATACTTATCATAAATGTCCAAGCTGTCCCACTGACAGATAAAGGCAACATTAGCTAGAATCTATGTACCAATGTTTCCTCTTGACTCAGAGGGACAACAAACATCTCACATGAAATGCTCCGATAACTCAAAGAGTGGCAATCTGCCAAGTATTGGAAAGGTTGAGATACTCAAGGGCCGCAAGTCCTGTCTTAGTATTTATACAGTTCTGAACCCACAGAATGAATTAAGTTCAGTGCATCAAAATACCAAGGACGTATTTTTCATATTTATAATTAACAGTACATATTTTACTGAAAGGAGATGTATTTATAGAGACTAGTACTGAACATGTGCTGTTATTCTGTATTACTTTTCATACATTACTGATTCTTTTCAAACACAAGATGTTTAACATGCCAAGACATTTCCATAAAAGCAGCAAGGTGCCAGCGTTTCTCCCTTCTATAATTATCTGCAGCATTGTTCCCAAATTGGCGATGATTATTTGGTTCCTGTTCTGCTCTCATAGCACTCTCATTCATGGTTGCTACTCTGGTTTTTGTTAAAAATAAATAATAATGAACATCTCACTGAAAGAACACCTTTTTTCCCTTCATCTAAAGAGCTGGGTCCGAGGTCAGTGAGGGTCCCTATTTACAACTCAGCTTTGCCATGCCTAAGTCAGCACAATGTTTTTGTAAGTCTTGAGTTCAGCTCCATGGAAAGATTTTGTTCTTTTTCCCCCAGACATTGATATCTGCTGCATTTTCAAATAGGTTTATTGTGTTATATTTACTGTAGAATACATAGTAAACTCAGACATTATGCTATTCTTTTTTAACAACAATAGCTTCTCCCTTTGATGCCACTCGTGGGTTATTAGGGATAGCATACCCCACCAAAAATACTTATAAGAAAAGAGTGTCAGCTTTTATATTTAAAATGTAATAATTTGACTTCATCAAGTTTATATACTGTATGTGGAACATATTTTTTTTCCTAACAAATGAACTGAATTCTATATCAGTGTGGTAAAAAGGTTAGTTTTTTAAATTTCTTATAACTTCTTACAAATAAAAAAAGTTAGTTTTTATTTGTCAGTTACGGTAACTTCATAGCTTCCTTTCCCCCACCAATAAGATACTGTCTCGTAATAAGCTATCTTGGGAAGCTAAATCTCAGGAGGTCTCCAGTCTTAAAAGTTAGAGGTTTTTCCTGAGCCCAGGTCACCCCCTATTGAAAATTGTGGATATCAATGATCACTGGTTAGGTGTAAAAAATGAATTTCGGTTTAAACATCATGCTTTGGGGAGGAAACCCACACCATAAAAAATAAATAGAACACATCCCTTTCCCCCGCCAACAAGATAGTGTCTAGTAAAAAACTAGCTTGGGAAGCCGAATCTCAAGTCTCCACTTTAAAGGGGTTGTTCACCTTTGAGTTAACTTTTAGTATAACGTAGAGAGTGATATTCTGAGACAATTTGCAATTGGTTTTCATTTTTTATTGTTTGTGGTTTTATAGTTATTTGGTTTTTTATTTGGCAACTCTCTAGTTTGCAGTGTCAGCAATTTGGTTTCTAGGGTACAAATTATCCTGACAACCCTGCATTGATTTGAATAAGAGACTGGAATATGAATAGGAGATGGACTGAATAGAATGATAAATAATAAAAAGTGGCAATAACAATACATTTGTAGCCTTACAGAGCATTTGTTTTTAGATGGTGTCAGTGACCCCCATTTGAAAGCTGCAAAGAAACAGAAGAAAATTGCAAATCATTAAAAAACTATGAAAAATAAACAATGAAGACCAATTGAAAACCTTCTTAGAATTGGCCCTTCTACAATATACTAAAAGTTAACTGGAAGGCGAACCACCCCTTTAAAAGTTAGAGCGGTCCAGTTCAACTAGACTCTGGCTTGTCTGAGCTCAGGATATCAATGGTCACTGGATAGGGGTAAAAACTGAATTATGATTTAAACATCATGCTTTGTGGAGGAAGGGACAGTAGATGTGAGCAAAGAACGGTGTAAAGCTTGGAAACTCTTCCTCCAGGTGTAGGAATAGATCTTAAGTCTATTCAAAGGGCTCACTATAGATAAAAGCCACTTCCATGTGTGGACAATTTAATCCAGCATTAGGTTTATTATGGGGATTAGCCCTAAAGAAACTTTAGAGCAGAGGAGCATTAGCTAGTGGAATTATACTATGAGCATAAATACTGCATATATAGCTTCAGAGCAACAGATCTCAAAGCTGTAGAAATGCCTGATTAAAGGAAATCATGTGACACCTGTGATAAAATGGATTAATGCTTTTTGTAGAACTTAATTTACAGCACCAATTTCAAATGCAAGAATGCAAAGGTATCCCTAATATCTGTGGAACAAAGCCAAATATCCTCTTCTATAATTACAAATTATTAGCTTAAAAAACAATGAATCTTTAGAAGATTTTGGAATCTGTGTCACAGGATTTCATGGCAATTGTTCAGTGGCTCATAGATTATGAAGATAGTTGAATAAATTCCTTCCTTATTTGTATATATTCCTGTATATATTAAGAGCCTGGTATATTGAAGAGGTACATAATATATCACTCCCTCTCCCCAGGTTCTAATTTTGGAGAATTGTCTTTGATTCTGCCCTTCCATTGAATCCTCATCACCAATCAATACATATGTTTATGTAATACAGGAATATTTCCAACATGTAGCTCCTCTTACTGTAAAATGCCACCAAAATTCTAATTCATTCTGTTATCATGCCACTAATTGGATACATCAACTCTGGTCTACCCCCAGTTTAGAATAAATGCAGATGCCAGGCTTGTGCATACCATCAACCTTCATTCTGCTGACATGCCGCTGTCCCTACACTGGCTTTCACTACCATGAAAGATAAAATTCAAACTGCTGTTCACATTAGTTTCCTTTTCTGCCCCACCCTATATTATGGAACTTCCCATCAACATAGCATGATTTATGATACACTATATTACACTTCTACCATGTGCTAAACTCATTGCCACATCTCTGATTTTGCTGATTCCTGATCTCACCAAACTCCTGCTAGTGAAAATCTGCAGGGAATCACTATTCACTAACAGACGTAGAGGACAATTCCCTAGCGAATTTTCGCTAAGGTGAATGATTCTTACGCAAATTAATTTAAGTGCAAATTTTCAATTATGTTACCCATTTTTCCAGAGTTTGCTTGCCAAGTTATACATGGCAAACTGATAAGATGAAGCAACATCTCCTTCTTATCTTATGTCAGTGACATCATATCCTGTATGCCGAAAAGTTATAAAAATATATATATATATGCAGTTTTTGTATATTCTAAAGTAGGATTGTGTGTATACAGTAAGTTGGAACTCTTTTAATATTCTTTTGTCTTTATTTTGCTTCCTTGGACATTTTAATAAGTGGCCACTTATGGACATTTGTTACATTCCCCTATATGTGTATTAACAAAGTTTTGCTAGGAAGAAATGAACGTTAGTGAAAGGTTGCTATGAAATGCTTGTGCTGACTAATTTACGCTACCGAAACTTCACCTTCTAAGACATAACTTCGCCTTTAATTCCACCCCTCCGACGCTAAAGTCGTACTCCTGTGCATGCGCCTGAAGTTCAATCGGCGAACTTCATGAACTTTGGGCGCATGCGCAGTAGTACCAACTGGCAAATGCGTCCTACTGCGCATGCGCCGTCAAGCGCCGACGGATCCAGGGAGAAGATGTTGCTGGAGAAGATGGGGCCCATGAACCTGGCTGGAGGAAACTTGCACGGAAGGGTAAGTAGAGACTTGGGGGCATTTGCCCGTGGGGAGAGGTAGGCCAGGGGGGGGGAAGAAGGAGTGGGCCTACGGAGTGAGGGGTTTAGCGCCGGAGTGGTTGAATTCCCCTTTAAGCCTAACTAAGTGACTCAAAGTGTGGCAAAGCTTTCTGAGTTGAAAATTCCTTTAGGGAATTTTCTGCCATTTTGTCTCAAACCCTCCCTTCTCTTTTTTAGGTTGTACCAATAAACAGAACACTCTAAATTCTGCATCAGTGAGTATTTGAATGCAATCTATATGCTTGACATGTATCCCCTTCTATTCTACAATGCTGCAGAATATGTTGGTGCTTTACTAATGCTTTGTAATAATAATGAGTTATAACATTTCTGTATAGATACAAATAATGTATTCTTAGGGGCTTCACCTACAGAATCTCTCAACCAGGGGAGACTGGTTATTTAATTCACAGTATGACTGGACTGAATTGGAACACAGCAAGCTGCTCTCAACACAGCGCAAAATGCAGCATTGCAATTTAAAAAAATTTTTTATTGAAGTGAACGGTAAATCTCATTTAATGAATTCATGCATGAAACAAACAAGAGGTATTCATTTTAATCAGGAGTACTAACATATTTGAAGGCACTGTTATGTTTTGGTTTAGAATGTTGAAATAGAAAGAGGTGTAAGATTAAAGAGACAATGTAATGCACAGAGCTGTATGCTCCCATTGAATAAAATAGATGGGTCAGGCACAAGATGTGCCTTCTGTGACAAGTATGTTCTGTTTAGAGGAAAAGAATACTATGCCGGTTTAAAGAACAAAGTTTTATGGTCATCAGAATAAAGCTGATATCTGAACAGAATTGCAAATTCTATATATGAGTCACTTAGACAATCTTTCTAAGAAACTAAAGTCTAATTGGACTGAAATTTTGTCTGCTGGTAAAATAGTTCTAAAACCTGTCAATTGTAAAATAAATATATTATACATTATTATACACAGGTATTGGATCCGTTATCCGGAAACCCATTATCCAGAAAGCTCCAAATTATGGAAATAAACTCAATTTTATACAAATAATCCACATTTTTAAACATCATTTTTTCTGTAGTAATAACACAGTACAGTACTTTTTGCTCCAGCAGAATTCTGCATTGAAATCCATTTATCAAAAGAGCAAACAGATTTTTTTTTAATATTTCATTTTGAAATCTGACATGGGGCTAGACATATTATCGATTTCCCAGCTACCCCAAGTCATGTGACTTGTGCTCTGATAAACTTCAGTCACTCTTTACTGCTGTACTGCAAGTTGGAGTGATATTACCCCCTCCCTTTCCCCCCCCCCCAACAGCCTAACAACAGAACAATGGGAAGGTAACCAGAAAACAGCTGCCTGGTAGATCTAATAACAGCAATAGTAAACAATAGTAAAAACCCATGTCCTACTGTGTTCTATTCAGTTACACTGAGAAGTAAAAACAACAGCCTGCCAGAAAGCAGTTCCCTCCTAAAGTGCTGGCACAAGTTACATGACATGGGGCAGCTGGGAAATTGACAAAATGGCTAGCCCCATGTCAGATTTCAGAACTGAATATTAAAAAATCTGTTTTCTCTTTTGAGAAATGGATTTCAGTGCAGATGTCAACTGGAGCAGCACTATTAACTGATGTGTTTTGAAAAAATTTTTTCCCATGACAGGATCCCTTTAAAGGAAAAGTAAATGTTTTTCTTTTTCTTTCTGTAAATTTGCTCTAAACAGCCCCCCAGATTAATGTACCTTAGTCCCTGCTGCAAGTCTGCTCTGGTTTCTGTGTTATCAGCAGCAGGTTTCACCTTCTTCCTGGTGCAGAGTGAAGCCCAGCCCCTTAGTTTACTGAGCAGTCCATTTGCTGCTGTTCCACAATAGAGAGGAAGAGGGAGCCAGTGTTTCATTAGTAAGCTAGTTTCCCCAAGCAAAAGCTGCTACACACACTGCTCTCTGCTATGTCATATTATGCAAATGATCTCCAAGACTAGTCTGAGAGATAAGGTCAGCTCAGAAAGCTAAGGGGCGGGGCTTCACTCTGCACCAGGAAGAAGGTGAATCAAGCTGCTGATAACACAGAAACCAGAGCAGACTTGCAGCAGGGACTAAGGTACATTAATTTGAGGGGCTGTTTAGAGCAAATTTAGAGATAGAAAAAAAAAACGTTTACTTTTTCTTTAAGTTATAATCTATCCTTACTGGAAGCAACACCAGTCTATTGGGTTTATTTAATATTTACATTATTTTCTAGTAGACTTAACATATGAAGATCCATTATATGGAAAGCCCTAGGTCCTGAACATTCTGGATAACAGGTCCCATACCTGTACATCTACTTAGATTTATTGTCTGCCCCTTTAAGGTCTGCTTGGTGTTTGTCCTAGAATAAAAAAACTATGTATTAAGTTATAGAGCTTTGGAGTGAGCAGCTGATTTTTATTGTGTTAAGAGATGATGTGGATTTCCCCCTCTTTTCGTTTAACATTTTTATTATCCAGCGCAGCCTGCTAAATCAAGGCTATAGATCAAAGAGTCACATAGCACAAAAAGTCATTTCTTTCTTCTTGCAAAAACAGCTTCACTTCTAAATCACTCTGATATTTAAAAAGAAATATATATTGAAAAAGATACAGCAAGGACACATGATTTAGGATGTCTAATAGGATCCAGCCTTCATACCTTTACTTCCCTTTTTCTCTGCATGCCATTAGGTATAGATATTATTTATCTTATACTAACATTCTTTGCAGCACATTACAGATGACACATTCCAAAAAATGCCAAACTGAAGGAGACAGATGGCAAGAAATACGGGAGCAAGACAGAAAAGCTGGCTGTGCTAATGGCACGTGTGGCTTTGGACATATACAGGCAACCTTTGGCACTCCAGCTGTTGCAAAACTATCCTATCCCTCTACTGGTTGCTTCAACAGATGGCGCCTCAGAGGATACTTAGCCACATCTTTGGGTGCTGTGAAAATGAATCTTTGCAATTATTAACAGCAGACACTTCAGACACTTTGTCTGCCACACCATTTAAAATAACTACAGATGCTACTACTATAAAAGGGACTTTTATTTCTTTCAATCAACTTATTTTTTTTACCTACAATTCAGGGTTTTCCCTAGAGTTCAGGAATAATTGCAGTTGTGTGATTAGTTGTGCCCTATGGGTCTAAACCAGGGATCTGCAACCTTGGCTCTCCAGCTGTTAAGAAACTACAAGTCCCACAATGCATTTGCCTTTATGAATCATGACAAACTCATTCATTGCATTGTGGGACTTGTAGTTCCTTAACAGCTGGAGAGCCAAGGTTGCAGATCCCTGGTCTAAACAAATGCAATGGCACTTTGCACATACAATGCAACATATTATCTGCAACTGTACAACTTGAGCTCAAATGGCTAATTTATTTATGAAGTGAACAATGCAATGACCTCTAGGAAGGATAGAAGAATACCTATGTTTAGTTTAGTCTTAAGCACATAAAAGTGTTCATTTTTACAAATTTTAGGGGATATAGTGGTTTTATTCTTACCAGAAATAGAGCCTTTGCTTTGGATGGATCAATAGAAGGGGCTGTTGTTGGTGCAGGGAGTGGCTGTACATTGCTGCAACAGGGAGTACATAATACAGAGCAACCAACAAATCAGGGTGAGAAGAGCTGTCCATGGAAGAAGTTGCAGTTAGACTGCAATTATACACAAGATTGTGTGACCAGATTTGTTATATAGTAAGGTTAGTCACTCAGTAAAAGTGAAGCAGCATGCTTGGAACATGGAGTGGAGGCCTGTTTATCATGTCTCATTTTAGTGGTATTAGAGGTTTTTGAAATCACGACTAAACTTACTTTCTCTAAAACCATGTCATGAAATTTATTAAGAGATCCAAACTGAAAAAGCACGACTGGGAAAAGTTGCTGAAAAGTCACAGAAAAGTCACGAAACTACAAATTTGTTCGCACAAAAGCCAGGGTCAAAAATACCCAAAAACCTCCAAAACCACAAATCAAACAAAGATCTTATAGTTGTAAAAGGGACAATGCCTTTTACTTCTACATGATTCTGACAGGTTTTAGCAGGAGTATTTGGAATTGCTGCAGTTTTATAGCATCATAAATCCCAGAGACTTTTTTTTTGGGGGGGGGGGATATTTGGTGTCAAAAAGCCAGACCCGATAACTATTTATTTAATTGTACAACATGTTGTACTGTGATGATATCTGCTGCAATATTAAATCTTGCTATTGTATTGTTATTTTTGGGGGAGGTATTAAAATCCCCCCTAACTAAATGTAGTACTACCAGGGTTACATAAAACCCCTAACATTCTGGTGGAGTTCTGGGGGGAGTTGCAATAGGACACATTTTCTTTACTTAACAGTAAGAAAAACATTAAAGTCTTATAAAGCAATCAAAATATAATATACAGTTCCAGAAACTCTACTATAATTTATGTAAACAAGCTGCTGTGTAGCTATGGGGGCAGCCATTCAAGGCTTAAAAAGGAGAAAAGGCACCGGATACACAGTAGATAATAGATAAGCTCTGTAGTATACAAGGTGAATTTCCATAATGTATCTGTTATCTATGGTGTATCCTGTGCTTGAATGGCTGCCCCCATAGCTACACAGCAGCTTGTTATATAAACTTTTTGTTTATGGAGATAACACACCAGTTTTACCAATGCAGGTCAACAGTACATTATATTGTCATTCCTTTAAAACACTTTCATCTTTTGCTGCTCCTTTAAAGGAGAATTCAACCATAAATTAAAAAATCCCTACCGCCCTACCCTACACAGACCCCCTACGCCGCTTTCATTTAGAAGATTACTGGAGAGAAGAAGACAAGGGGTAAGACTTAGGGACATTTGCCTGGGGTAGCAGCTAGGCTGGAGGGAGGGGGTTCTATGTACGGTAGGGGGGTAGGGTTTTTTTACTTCAGGGTTGAATTCTCCTTTAAGCATACTGTAATCATTTGACAACATATATACATATATATATTTAAATGCACTGTACTTCAGTGGCATCACAAACAATATTAGATTCTCACAGCCATCAATAAAAGGGTTATCCACAGATTCTGCCATCCTGAGTTTTTTCCACGAAATAAGGTTGGATCATTAATTGGGGTACTAACCCCACTATTTTTCTACCCAGATGCCTAGTCCTGTCTATCTAGTAAGGCTACTGAAATTTGGTTGAGAAATCTATCATTTTGGCTATCCCATTTTAACCTTCACTTGGGCCTAACTACCTATTTCAGTTTCTAGACTATTCATGAGCCATTTAGTTTGAAGCCCAAAGGAACCATGGTTAACTTGCAGGTTGGGTGGGTTTGGACTGGTGAAACACATGGTTAATTGTTGGTGAGGGTCCTTATGGAGGGTTAGGATAAGGTTGGGTTTGGATTTTATGATGTTCTCTGTGCTGCCTTAGAGATCACCTGACCAGAAACAGTGCAGCTCTAACTGTAACAGGAAGAAGCATGGAAGCAACAGAGAGAATGTTGTCTATTAATTGGCTCATGTGACCTAACATGTATGTGTGACCTTGGTTTATTTGTGTGCAACATTGGATCCCAGGGGGTGGCCCTTAGTACTCAAATGGCAATTATTCATTTAGCACATACTACTAGAAAAGTATATTTTTCTGAAAATGTTCTAAAACTAAGCAGGGTTTTACATATGAGCTGGTGTAAGCAATATATCTTTATTTTTCAAGGGTATAGTTTTATTTTAAGCTGCTGTTTACCAAATGCCCTATAAAAGGAACAGTGGGGGGATTCATGCAGTCATCTTCCTTTTATTTATTTAGAAAATAAGTCAACCAGGCTGACTGCAGTGACATTGCAGTACTTATGTATATTTGTTTATTAGTTGAATAAAAGGTAGGTGCATGTTATTCTATTTCATACAATATGTGCTCGGTTGTTGATAGTTGCTTTCAGAAATTTATAGCAAAGCTTTTTTTGCAGGAAAATCATGTTCTTGCCTGTAACAAATCCACCTGCATCTGATCAATACCTTATTGATGTTTTGTAGAAGATGGAAGTGCTAATTATTGCATTCTCCACTAACTGAATTGGTCTATAAGATTTTATAGTGTCCTACAAGTTGAATGCTGCATACTGTATAAAAAGTATCTCTATATTTCAAATCATGTTTATAGAAAAACATTAAAGTACATTATTTTGGCTCTTGCTACAAAACTCAAGTCTCAGTTTTCTATGTACAAAAGCATGTAAAATTAATGATTTATAGTTATTTTATGCTTCAGTTCTCTTCCATACAGGTGCACCAAAAAACATATATTTCTATATCTATGATATACAAATATCAAGCAGAAGTTCTGTTGTAGCATCTCACAAATCCAGTTTCAGCTCTAAAAATCCAGTCAATGGTTTATTGATGTTTTTTGCAGGATACAAGTGCCCATTTGCAGGATTTACAGTATCACTTCTAATTGAAATCATTCTATAATTGATGTAGTCCTGCGTGGATATATTGGAAGCAGCGTACTATAAAACATTTACCTGTCTTGTTATATATATATTATTTATGGTTTTGTCTTATATTTTTTTTAATGAAATATTTCTTTTTATGTAAGACAGGGCATTCTTTTATTTAAGAAACTTGTAAATGAGGCTGGAACAAGCCTGGAACCCACGAAAGTAGTGAAGCCACAGTCAGGTTGTAAAAGGTTAAAATGCTTACATTTATTTACAAAATTTAAGAACCATTATAATGGATTTTTCTGTAATTTGGATCTTCATACCTTAAATCTGCTATAAAATCAGGTAAACATTAAATAAACCCGAGAGGCCACTTCTGCTTCCAATAAGGATTAATTATACAGTATCTAAGTTTGGATCACGTACAAGGTACTGTTCTATAATTACAGAGAAAAAGGAAAGAAAAAAAATTGATTATTTGAATAAAATTGAGTCTATTGGAGACAATATTTCTGTAATTCTAAGCTTTGTGGATAATGGGTTTCCTGGAAATGGATCCCATACCTTTATTTCCTTTTGGAAAAAACTGGCACAATGATGAGCTTCAACGTTACCCCCTCTTACTCTATTTATTTAGGGATTCTTTTGAATGTTTTTATGCTTTATCCAGGGTACAAGGAACATTTGCTATTGTACCGTAGGTAAACTGAGAATATTTTTATTATTTGGTGTGGGGGGCACATTGGAATTCAGTTGTTCATAGCCAGCCTTAACACTTTGTCTACTTCAGTCAAGTTTACTTTGACTTATCAAAAAGATATGGTGGATTTTCTAGATGTGTATGGGTTACCATTTGTCCCCAACATATTCTATATACTTCATTATCCCTAGAACAGAGAATGAACGCCTTTCATGGCATATAAGAATTTATGACCGTTTACACTGATAAAAGAAATATACAAAATAATTATTTCTGTTAAAGCATGAGAACACAATCTGGTTTGTACACAAAAGGATGTCATTATATTACATATAACTCCATTCTGTCTCAACATCAATGTAACCGGCACACTTATGTGTAAAGTAACTTACAGAATGAATTATGTAAAAAAAAATGTATTTGGGACAAACAGCACCCCATAGATGTGAGGATCTTTCACACAGGGGAGGGGGTGGGTCCTACATTATTCAGGAAAAATACAGACCAGAAAACAGTATGACTTGCTCATAGTTTTCATCCTCCCTCTATTTTGAGATCCATACCATACAGTTGAGGATTAATGCTGTTTTGGCAACAGCAAGAAAAATTTTTTTTGGCCAAAATCGTTCAAACCGAACATTCAAACAATTCGAACGGTTTTTATGTGATCAAAAACAGACCTATTTGAACCAAAAAGGTCAATGTTTGATCAAAAAAACACTGTACAAAAAATTTGATGGTCGAATTTCTACGTTGTTGAACTGTGAAATTCAACCCTTAGTAAATCTGACCCTTAAAGTAGGTGTTATGTAAGTATTTTTCAAGGTCCTCATGAGGACTGAGATGTCAGCGTTCTGTTATATTTTGTATAAAAAACACCATATAACAAAGGGAGTGCTGGTCCAGGAATTCTTTATTCCAAGATATATTATATACTGTATACAGGCCCGGACTGACAATGTCCCTGTTGGGGATTTTTCC
>CM044444.1:63943482-63969851 GCA_024363595.1 Xenopus borealis
CAATCGTGTTTACATGTGAGCTGCTTTGATATTTTTTGCCCGGGCTGCTTTTTTCCCCCAGTCCGGCCCTGACTGTATATATGTATATACACACACAAACCCAATAATGGTGCACTGTGGAAAACAAACAGCTATGCCTGTGTGCTGGTTACACTGTCCATATTGTAATAATATACTATAAATGCTTCCAAAAAAGAACTTCACTAAAAGGACTCTTTACAAAAATAACAAATGTAACCTCATTTTGGCCACCCCCTGTGTCATAGGTCACCATTACTTTCTTACCATATACAGGTCCTAGATAGAGAGATAGATAGATAGAGAGATAGATAGATAGATAGATAGATAGATAGAGAGATCGATAGAGAAATAGATAGAGAGAGAGAGAGATAGAGAGAGAAAGAGAGAGAGGGAGAGAGAGAGACATAGATAGAGACATGGGATCCATTTTGCAGCTTTTATAAATAGAATGCACATAAAACCTCTGACCTGACTCCAACAATTGCGGTTCAGTACCATTTTTCTATTAAATATAATTATACTCTGTATTATTTTTAACCTTGGCAAGTCTTGAATTTAATTACCATTTGTCAGATATATTTGTGAGGCTGGAAAAGACTGGAGTTACTCAGGCTTCCCTAGACTTTAGCAGATTATGGTGATTGAACTGTAGTTGAATAGGGGTTGAACTAAAACAAAAGCACCAGGGGCCCAGCTTCATTAAGGGGTCTGTTAAACTGCTAAAATAAATTACTAGGAAATCTATCATGTGTAAATCACATGCAAAAAAAAATGGTGGGCCACACATAGTTGTGTACACGTTACATGTGATAAACATTTGCAAGAAATGTTATGTTTCTTAAAGTGGACCCATCCCCCCAAAAAAATCTTCAAAATCATATTTTATCACATTTTAATCTTGTTTTCTTCAGTCTGGGAATTCATAATTATAGCAAGCAGGCAGGAGCCATTTTGTGGACACTGTTATTAAGACAAGCCTTGCATCATCTCAGAATCTTGTTTGTGCAGCAGAATGGGGACCCGATGTCTATCCCCATGTCCCTGCTACTGTCAGGAAACTGCTGGAGACAGGAGCCTAAGTGCTGGATAACTCAAGTTTTATTGTATCAAAAATAAACAAAAATACACAGACGTTGTTGAATACAATAACCAAGTCCAAAAACAGGCTGAAATCAATAGGCAGGCAGCAGACAAGGAGAAACTGTTTCCAGGCAGAATGGTCAGGACGGGCAGAGTTCATTCACAAAAATCCAAATGCAGGCCAAGGTCAAAACCGGGAGATCAATACAAGGAAAGGGAACAAGACAAGGTAGCAAGAGACAAGGCAGCAGGATACAAGGTAGCAGGATACAAGATTTAGGATACAAGATTCGGGATACACAGCATGGAGTATTATGACTAATAATCCAGCACAGGTGGGTTGGGAAAACAGGCTTTTATAGTGCTGTGATTACCAATAGCCCTCAGCTGGATTGGGGGCATGCACTACCACTGACTGACCTGGAAATAGCAAACCCTGTGGCTCAAACGCGAAGAGCCGCCCCTGGTACCCAAAAGGTTCCTGGTTTGAAACCAGGGAGTTCCTTATAGCTACACAATTAAATGGTTAAGAGAACTGGGGGAATGTGTGGGAAGCAGTAGCATCTAGGAAGTGCTGAATGGAAAGTGAAAGTAATTAACTGCCCCACCTCTATGCCTAAGGCATAGAGGAGTGGCAGATAATATTTGATTGACAGCTGAGATTTTTAAATGAGCTTTAAAAAGCTATGAATGCTTTAATAAAAATTTGAAATTGGATTTCATGTTTAATTTGAAAAGGACTTTTATTATACAGATTTTTGTGTCTGGGTGACAGGTCCACTTTAAATTTTTAAATTTCCATGTGTCACACTTGAATTGAAGTGCAAAGATTATGGGACTGGAATATAATCTGAACAGATTGGTATGACTAATATGATGGAAACCTATTGGTGGCATACCTCCGGTTACCATAGTAGACACATGCAACCCTAAAAACACCTCTGTGATTTCCCCTAAATGTAATTTTAATAATAAAAGACCACCTGTAAACCTATTTAAATAAATGAAGCCATGTATAAGAAATAACCCCATATTAACTAGTACTCCAAAAACCTTTGTAGAAAACAAAGATAAGACAAATCTTGTATGGTGCGGTGTGCCGGGCATCACTTTAACAATAATAGCTGGGTGTGATTTCTCATGCCCTGGTTAGGGGGGAATAGCGTCTGTCAATACTGGCTAGAGGGAGGAAATCACTACTGTAGGGGACTGGTAAATTAGTTCCCCAGAAATATTTAGCAGGCAGTCCCCTAGTGTAATTGACACCTAACTGGGCCCTAAAATACAGTTAGGAGGGGGAACTGTTTCCTTATCCTGCTTTAAGCTATGTCCCTTGGTGTTCTCGCAGTGACCCATAGATGGCACTGTGATAAAGTATAAAATCCTTGTGAGCCATGTGCTCAGGATACATCTTGTGCTGGCTCTAGCCTGAGCAGGCAGGCAGAGCTTGAGTGGAATCTAGACTGGTCAGGTCTAGTAAGGATAGACTACTCACAGTTTTAGGCCACTCTAGGAGTGACAGATAGACATGATATTTAACTGAGCAGCTTGAGGCTCCTCCGAGGATTGTGAGTAGGACTAAGATCCCGGGTACTAATTGCCCACAGTAGGGACTAAGTGTACAGACCTAGGGATGAAAGTTTCCCCTCAGGTTCAGCTGAAAGCTGGGTGTACCTCCTCAAGGCTGCATACATTGTCTCCCACCTCTGAGGGGACAGCTTCTGACCAAAGGTGTTGTGAGTATTGCCTATCCACTGTTGATTCTGCATGTGCTTATTGTACTCTCCAATGAGGAGTGTATGCTCAATAAATCTGTTCCTTGTTATAAGAACCACTGACGCCCAATTATTTGCACCCTGAATACAGTTACAGTTGCACTACACCCTGCCTCCACACCATTTGCGAGAGCTTACTCCCTAAGATTTAAGGTCGCATCCGGAGCACATATATTGGGAGTGGGGCTCGTAGTAGAGTGAGGTGCACTCAATTTACTATAGTGCTACGCTACCAAAACATTAATGGAAAACTTTCAATGTTCCCACATGGACTGACTGGAGGCTGTTGTTTTATGAATATAACTGGGTGGAAACTGTGGATGGACACACTTTCATTACAGACTTGGGACTTGGTGACCAACTCTGATGGTATGGGCATTCTGATTCAAATGGGATAATGTTTGCCACTGTAGGCTTGACAGGTCAGTGTAACAATATGAAACAGACTGGGAGGTATAACTCCTACTATAACTGAGTGGAGGGAGATACTTCACTAAAACTCACCTACTGTGAACTGGCACAGCATGACAATATGGCTCTGCCAATACTGGCTAGGTGAGCAGAGACCAATGTGCCAAAGTATGTTTCAACAGTCCTGTTAAACAATGACACTTGCCTATTTTCTTAACACTTTGAAGGCCAGGACATAAGGTACTCACAATTGTGTAGCATACTCCACCTTCAGTGGGATGCACATAGACAGCAAGAATATAATGTTTTCTATTCCCATCTTATCAACATCTGCTTCAGTAAGATTGAGTGCCTGCAGTGAAAAAAGCCATTACTTGGTAACCTCTATTCATATAGAACCCTAAAAGAACTCTGTAGGATGGCATAGGCTGAGTGCAGTAACTGCATTCTGCATTGCAACTGCCCTATTATTATCTTGAGCCAGAAGATTAGTGTCATCCATTGCCTGCCTTCAGTATTCCTCAGCTTGAAATGCTCCCATAATATACTAAGGCACTGAATAAATGAAAGAAGAGCTCACAAGCTTGGGAATATATTCTGTAGAACAGAGCTAGTTTACCATATCTCATTCTTACCATAAGTGCTTATATTTTTTTAAAATATATTTTAATATAAAAAATATATATATATTATATTAAAAAGATACTATTTAAATAAAAACAGACATGTACACACACGCACATATTCATGGAATGCTAATGCAAAAATAAACCTCGCAATCATTGGTGCTTTTAATAAATGATAATACACAGTGATGGCATGTCAGATGGAGAGAGACAGTAACTGGAGCCCAGAAAATGAAATCCTACAGGTCTCTGAATGAAGCTGCCTCACTATAGTGAGTTTAGATGAGCTGCTCCAGTGTGGTGCATTTTTATTCTTCTGCTGATGCTGTATTCAGTGGTTTAGCTGGCAGTGAGAAGCCGTCATTTATCCCAAAACAGACAGCCAGGGGACCACCGATCAATTTGTAATTTTTCTCTCTGCTGCCAGTTGAGCGAACGCCGACATTAAATCCTTGGGAAGGCGAAGCAGCTCAGCTCAGAGTCTTAAATTATTCAATTAAAGTGAGGAGGTCTCTTTTTTTTGGTAATAAACGAGCTTTTGATGTGACGGGTTTGATTTCTGAAGAGAAGGACAGAGGGTCAGATGAGATGTATAAATCATATCAAACACGCCACCGAATGCAGAGGGCTGGCAGGACAGTAGCAATCAACACAGAAAGCCCTCAGCCACAGAACACTCCTCTACCACTTGTAACAGCATCCTAGAAATCAATAGCTACAGTAGGTAATTGTCAAATATAGAAGTAACTAAAGCAGCAAAGGGGAATAGGAACATTTGAGGCACAGAGTGTGAAAAACAGCCAAACTGCAAAAGAACATTCACCTGTTGCATTGCAGACATAAGCTGCCCTTGCTTTGCTCTGTAGTAGGTTGAATCAAATACAAAAATACAGTGTAAAAGCAGAGTGCAATGGTATAGCCAGGACCAACATATTAAGTATACATTTCTAATAAACTATGTGTATTTCATATATACTGTAGGTTTTCTGCTTTGTTACTCTAAGTACAGGCACCCATGCATATAAGGATACTTTTACAGAATAATACAGTGCATCTTGACATGCAGATGAAATGCCACAAGGATAAATGAAGGATAGACATTAAACTGAAAGCACCAACTCCTGTTCCTGGGTTAAGTGCTGCTGGTTAGCACTCTGCCTTGCAGCACTTTGGTCCAATTCCAGCCAGAGCACCATCTGTGGGAGTTTTTTATTTTTATATTTTCCCTCTGTATAAAATGGTTTCCTCAGAGTGCTCTGGATTCTTCACACTACAAAAACATATACACCGGTTAACTGGCTCCTGATCAAAATTGACCATTGAATGAGTGTGTTATATTGCTTTGAGATTGCAAGTTTCACTGAGATACGAGGTTATATAAAGTCTATTTCTAATAAGATTCCAGTTTTTATATATAGGATACAAGATAAGTCCATAGTTACTTTGGCACCGGGCTAAATGTTAGCGAAAATGTCCAGTTACTACAGCCCTAAAGATGGTTAAACTTGTTGAAGCCATTTAGGTTTTCAGACTCAACTGCAGATGGAAATGTATACTCACTCACTGAATATTACAACCATGCACTGGCATGACTTGTAACATCTACACAACTCATAGGGGCCGATTTATGAATTTCACGTGAAATGATTGAAGTTTGATCGAATTCGATTGAACAACGATCGTACGAATTTTTCGTGAGATCGTAAAGTGAAATTTGGCCTCTTCGATCATCGAATATCGAAATCCAATAGATCAAATGATAGGATATTTGATAATTCGATCATTCGATAATCGAAGAAATAAAAATTTTAAAGTTATTCGACTGCCTACTTCGCCAGATTGAACCTACCAAATTGCAATAGAAGCCTATGGGAAGCTCCCCATAGGCTTCAGAGACTTAGGGGCGGATTTACTAAATTCACGTGAATAGATCGAAGTTCGATCGAATTCCGATCGTAGGATTAATTAGATTGGTCGAATTGGTTCAAACATCGAAGTCTTTGATTGTTCGAATTGTACGAATCATTCGAATGATCCAATAATTTATTCGAATGATCGTTATTCGATCGTCGAATGATCAAAGATCAAATAAAAGGGTAGCTTAAAACTATTCGATTAGCATTCGAAAATCGAGAATATTTTTTGGGGAATAATAGTAAATTTGCCCCTAAGTCCTGCCCGAATACCATTCGTACGATCTGAGCATTCGATCGTTCGAATCGTTCAAATTTTTCGGACGCTCAAATGATCGGATCGGATACCGATCGTTCGATTTCACGAAAAAATCATGAAATTTTCTTCGAGCGTCCAAAAAATTCATACGATTCGAACGTTCGAACGCTCCGATCGTACAAATGGTATTCGAGCAGGACTTAGCCTCAGAAGCCTATGGGGAGCTTCCCATAGGCTTCTATTACAATTCGGTAGGTTCAATCTGGCGAAGTTCAAATTCCTTCCTTCGGATTTAACAATAAATTTGTACGATCGGTATTCGATCGAATTTGATCGAAATTCAATCTTCACGTGAATTTCGTAAATTTGCCCCTTAGTATTCAGGTCTAGTGATGGGCGAATTTATTCGCCAGGGCCGAATTCGCTGCGAATTCCCGCGATTCGCCGCTGGCGAATAAATTCGCGAATCAGCAGCGAAATTTCAAAAAATCAGTGCCGACTCTTCGATGGATATATATATATATATTGTACAGGACTCCAAGGCTGGGTCCTGGACAACAGGTATATTTGCCCTTTATTCAGATCCTGGAGGGTACATAGCAGGACTAATTACTGCAGCAGTGCAGGAGTTAATAGAGCCCTAAAAGTCCAGGAAGGGGACTTTTCCTTCTGAAGTCTGCACGAGAGAAGTATGTTGGAGAATGCTTTACTGACTGAGAATCAAACACTTTGCAGGGCTAGGAGAGCCTGATCCCTGAATGAGAATATGAACTGTTTTCTTTCAATTCTGCCATACATGAAAGTGATTGTTACTTCATGTTGAAGACTATGTTTAAGTTGACTTATTTTTCCTGCTGAGGATACAGCTTGTTTAAGTTATAATTGTTACCTGCTGAAGATACAGTTTGTTTGCTTGAATAAGGAATAAAAGGACAGTTAAGGGCAGATTTAAAAAAAAAAAAGTTTTCCCATGACAGTTTCCCTTTTAATAAGTGCAGGGCAACACTACATTATATTGACATTTCTTAAACACACTTTCATCTTTTGGTGTTATTGTTCGTTTGATAAATTCCCTGATTCATAAAGAAGTCAGAAATTGCAGAAAGCCTTGATACAGATCGTATCTTTTATTTCTTTTCTCTAATGACTTCATTAAATCAATGTGAAATTAAATTTGGAGTATGACCTATACAAAACATTCATTATGGTGACTGTTTTCAGATATTGAGGAGATTATGTAAATGAAAACATTTTTCTGCCAACAGATGCAACTTTAGGCAAAGAGACTATGGATGTCAGTTCGTGGTTATCACCTTTAGACTGCATTGCCCCTAAATGTTTTTAAAATGTTTTAAGCCATCAACCAACAGTGTGCTTGTTATGTACATATCTAATCCTACCAGTGTTAATGCTGTCATGCAGCAGTATAAAGAAGGATTTTCCCAGTCCAGTAACGTTTTAACAACCTATCCTGTGCCATGACATTACTGATGGATGATCTACAACAGCTCTCATAGATAAAGGATATATCTCGGCAATACAAATCTTCCAAGGCTTCAGTACACAGCTGTACTGTGCTCTGCGAACATATCGTTTCCAAAGATCTAATAACTTACAGTAAACAACCCCTGTTGCTTCATGCTATCCCAGTGCCTTGTCATCCACAGAACTACAGTGCAGAGCCCACTTTATCACTAAGTACAGAATCCTAGTGTCCCATAGCATAATGTATATTTTGAGAACAGTAGTTGTTCACTATCCAGCTTTCAAATCTTTTAAACCCAAAAGAGCTTTATAGAAGCAGCCAACTGAATCTGGACTGTCCGCTTTAAAACAGACAGGTGGCAACCCATGTACTGCAGTTTATGATGGAAACCTGCGGGTGATATATTATAAGGGTAAGTCAATAACAGAACATTTGGAGGGGGGTGGATTCTCCAGTGTATACCCCAATGACAACAGTGGTTACTCTGGTCTTTTTGAATGCTGACCCACAACATTGTCATGTTGCCAGCAATCTAATTTTTTTACCTACGTGCAGCACATTTCTTCTTTAATATTTCTGTTAATATTGATTTCACAGTTATTGCATAGTTTATTTTTTATCTAGGTCTTGATGAAACTCTACCGCAGGATTAACCTTTTAAAATTATGTTTTAGCTGCCTGAAATGCAATCAAAATCTGGAGTTTATGTTTAATGTTTGAATAGTTCAATGGCCCTTTTCTCCTGAACAACTGAATTAAATGAAAATGAATTGTCCAAAGAGCTTTTAGTGGTATTTTGAGCTATTTTTGTTATACTGTGTTGAGTTTCCAAATGCAGATGAGTGTGTTTTTATTCTATCCCAGATCTCTGGACAGGAAAGGTTAATCATTTAAACAGCCTGTCTGCCTTTAGAGAGCCGGCCAGATAAAGTTATGCGATTGAGCACCTTCATCCTGCACCTGCCATGTATAATGGATCCCCCTCCAATGCCGTCAGGGTGTACCAGGCCCTGTATGGCTGGGTCAGGCATGAAATATGCATAGTGACTTCTTGTTTAATGCTCTTTCTCCACTCTGTGCTGTATCCCAGCCAAGCCTGGAGCGAGTGAGAGACGGGCAGCCGATAAATTATTCATCTTCAACTGTTCAGTTTCCTCTGCAGGTTGTGACAAGTTGGAAACTTACAGATCCATAATCCTCCAGCTTGTTTCTTATTCCATGGAGAGAGTCCCTGAGTCAAGATTTTGAGCCATATCTCTTGCTTCATGGGGATCCCTATTTGTCCAAGACATTTGCAACTAGCGCTTGTGCCAAAATGAAAAAAACATTCCTTAAAAAAAATTAAAATAGCCTTACTAAATATTTTACAGATTGTCTGTGGTACAGAAGGGCCCTGCAGCAGATTCCTGGGGAACACAAATAATAAAGTAATATTTTTGGAAGAACTCTTAGAAATGACACATCTCCCATGCCTTCTGTATGTTCATGATAACTGAGGATTGAAGGGGTTCATTGAATTCTGGTGATAGTTCAAAACTCAAGAAAAAAGTAAAAACAAAATACAATATACACACTGTATATATAAACACAATACAAAATCAGATTAATTTTAATTAAATGGATAAAAATAAGTCCAACATTCATTAATATAAATCAGATTTATCAAGTCCCCACAAAGTGAGTTTCCCCGCCATTTATTATGCTAGCTGACCTCTATTAACATCATTTAGAAAAGTGCTGTCCAACTTCTGTGGTACTGGGGCCAAAATGTTTTTGGCACACACAAGCAGCACTGGGCAAACAGAAAACGGCACACACAGGCATCACTGGGCAAGCAGAGTATAGTAAACACAGGGAACACTGGGCAAGCAGAGTATGACATGCACAAGCAGCACGGGCAAGCAGAGTATGGCACACACAAGCAGCACGGGCAAGCAGAGTATGGCACACACAACCATCACTGGGCAAACAGAGTATGACACACACAAGCATCACTGGGCAAACAGAGTATGACACACACAAGCATCACTGGGCAAACAGAGTATGACACACACAAGCATCACTGGGCAAGCAGAAAATGGCACACACAAGCATCACTGGGCAAGCAGAAAATGGCACACACAAGCATCACTGAGTAAGCAGAGTATGGTACACACAAGCAGCACTGAACAAGCAGAGTATGAAAAACACAAGCAGCACTGAACAAGCAGAGTATGAAAAACACAAGCAGCACTGGACAAGCAGAGTATTGTACACACAGGGAGCATAGGACAAGCAGAGCAGGGCACACACAAGCAACACTGGGCAAGCAGAATATGGCACACACAAACAGGAGACAGGGAAATGTATCAGGGTCACTAAGATGTGCTACATACAGTGACACACTGCTGGTGCCCCTGTGTGAACAGATGACCAATGTGGGCATTTTCAGTCTGGGACTCAGGTGTGAACAGTACAGGACTTTAGGAGTGGAAACAAAAGAGGTGTCACAGGTGTGAACAATGCAGGGGGATCACACGTGTGAAGAATACAGAGAATTACAATCTGATTTGAGGTTTAAACAATGCAGGGGCCTGTTATCTCTGTAGTGATACCTTTTAAATCTTACACATGCATGCAGAATTTCTTGTGGGAGGACAGCCCTGACTTAGAAGAAAAATGAACATGAACCCATATTACTTATATTCCTGTTTGCCTTTGCAGAGTATTTAGGGGTTGAAATAATCAGTGTTCCATTCCAGGCAGCAGAAAGTAATTTGAGTGTAATTGTGAGTTATAAAAAGGCCATATGCAGTTGATGGCTGCTAGTAGCTACCTGGGGGTTGCATAAACAACATATGACGGGCACCTACCAGTTGGCTTCCAGGCAAACCTAAATGCTTCCCAATATTATTGAAAGAAGTTTGAGTTTGAACATAATCTAAATGACAGGTCTTCTCAGCCTGAAGAAATAAATAAAAACAACACACCGAAGTGCCACACTCTCACATAGAAATGCCACACTCTCACAGTCTCTAAAGCGTGCAAAATAAAATGTAGAGATGAAGCACTTTTGGTTCCTTTGATCAAAACTTCCAGTTCACGATTTTTTAATAGAAACCTTTTTCAAAGGCCTGCTTGCAACTAAAAGGATTAAACCACACATTGTATTGTTGGTCCCTAAGTAATACTTTGAAATAAAGATTTTGCCCCTAAAATAGACCATTGTAAGTTTTGCTGAATTCGGTAAAAATATTGCAGTTTAGGCCTTGCTCATAAATCCTAAAAACACTATGATGCCTGGCAGCATAAGGTAAAAATATTAACATTATCTGTCCTAAATTTTACCCAGTCCGCATTATATGAAGGCCATGAGATGAATACTTAAAATTTTACTTGATATCACTTGACAAAATGTTTTGCAGAATATCACCAAAGGGGTGTATGATTCCCTACAGGTCACTCAATAGCACTTTTGTATGCAGAGATACTAGCAGAAATCAGAAGGTTCATTTACAGGACAGCTGCAATTGGGGGTGTACTATAGGGTGCATCTATTGATGCTATTCATTTAGGTATTAAGACCCTTTCTAAAGGGGGTCAGCCTCAAAACATGTTCTGTATGACAATATTAGAGTCTGTATGAGTCAGCACTAATGAAAGCTAGGAATCTAAGGGGCAAATTTACAAAATTCACGTGAAGAGATCGAAGTTCAATCGAATTCAATCGAATACCAATCGTACGGTTTGTTTGCAGGATTGAATATGCAAATTTGGCCACTTCGATCATCGAATACCAAATATTCGAATTATCGAATAGATCATTCAACCATTCGATGATCGAAGGATTTTAACTTTAAAATGTATTCAAATGCCTACTTCGCCAGATTGAACCTACCGAATACCAATAGAAGCCTATGTGAATCCCCCGATAGGCTTCTTTTGCAAACACCTGCTTGAATACCACTCGTACGATCGAACGCCTCGATCGTTCCCCTCCAGTCACTCCCCTTCTCACAGCCTTTGTTATTCTAACCCCCGTGTTTCATTTCTGGGAGAGACTGCAAGGGACCAAAGTGGGTAGTGATGAGCGAATTTTTTGCCAGGGGTGAATTCGCTGCAAATTCCCGCGATTCGCCGTGAATCACCAGCGAAAATTCGCTGGAAAAACGAGTCGCGTGTCGTTTTTGACGCGACGAACACAACGCGATGCGCCAAAAATGACGCGACGCACGCCGAAAACGATGCGACGCGGCAAAGTTAACGCGACGCGCGTCAAAAGCGTCCCGCTTAGTTGATGGCAATAAGGGAGGGCAGTTATAAAAAAGGAAATTTTCTTACTGTCCTCCTCTTGCGACGTCACTGACACTGGACACTGGAGTGCTGGGCAGACTGGCACTTGTCTGGTCTCCCCGAATTGTGGCCGAACAATTTGTTCTATTAAAATTTCAAGGGACTGGTTTCCATATTGTTAAGATTGTGTTGTATAACAAATTGTTGTCACAGCTTTTGACAGGCTATTTTGGTCCTTGCCATTGTCCACCCCGGCTGCGGTGGCTGGAATCTGTGGTAACCTAGGCTTGTTATAACATGGCAAGGACAGAGTTATCCTTTTTTTGTCGCAAATATGGTTTTAATAAAAGCTCCTCCACCCACGAAAAGGGAAAACCAAGTCCTGTGTTTTATTTTAACATTAGCAACTTCTACTACAATTAAGGATGTTAAACAGAAGCAACTGTTTTATTATCCTCTAGCCTACCTGGGATGTATGGTCTATACCACACTTTATTGGTATTCTCTTATTCATTACATGTTGGTCGCCACAAACTGGAATTCTTGCTTTTCCAATGTGTTACCTAAACACACAACTGACTTGCTGATAATGCACATTATTTCTTGTGCCACAAGCACCTTAGCTGCAGAACTGCCACACACATTGACAATGAAAACACATTTTGCACAATTTACCTTAAATGACTAAATAACTCACAAACAAGTTGCAGTGTACATTGTATTGCATATGATCACTATTACACTAGAATTATGGGGTGAACTATTGCATATTGGGCAAAAAAGCATTGATAGCATATTGTTATTGAAGTCTTCAAAGAACTTGGCTTATAAGTTGTCTCTTGTGGGGAGGATAAAATGAATTATTAATATAAGTGAAACAGTGACCACATTTTATGGGAGATACAACTCCCAAATCCTCCTGCCTTGCTCCTAGTTCTATGCTCAGATTACAGAATGGAGGGGAGTGGAGAAGGGAGGAGGAGGGAGAGAAGGGTGGGAAAAGGGTAGGGCAAAGTAAAAAGGAAGATGCTTCTGTGCAAGACCAGGAGGTTTGAGGTCAGAGTCAGAGAAGGAAATCTGATACCAAAGCCAATGTGTTAAGAAATGGAGCAAAGTAATACAGTGGCTCTTTCCACAGAGGAATCCAAGAACAGCAGCACTGTGAGTGTTTATGGGTGCATTTAAATAGACCTTTCTAATAAACCTTACTTGGTTTTAACCTTTTCTACTTGTTTTTTACCTTTGTGAGATTTGCTTAATACAGTATGTTATCTTTCATTGGTCCTCTATCCCAAGCTCTCCATATGCATGGATTTTTCACCATTGCTCATCTTTAGCAACCCTACTGAAACTGATCAACTATTGACTAGGAAACAGTACACTTTTCATCACATTTTTCTTGATAAGATAATATTGTGTCTGTCACCCGATCAGTGTTAGTATGTTAATAATTATCTAGAGGATGCTGAAACAGAAAAGCTATTTTAATATTCTAAGTATCCCAATTACTACAGGTTATTAACAGTCAGCAGGTAGCATTTAATATTCACATATTTAAAAGCAGATATCTGATAGGCTGCTATGGGTAACTATCCCTAGGAAAATTTAGTATATTTAAAATGAGTCTATAGTCTAAATTCACAGTTTTATATTCTCATAGCAATTTTTCATCATTATACTTCTTACTTGTTTTCATAAGGTTAATTCATATGCCAAGCTACTTCCAAGCCAAACAATCCAAGAAAGTCTTATGCAGGGAACAAGCACAACAATGTATACCAGCAGATGCCTTTAATTCATTAACTGGTAGACAACTGAGGATGGTTATTCCCACCAAAAACTTGTCTCACATGCAATAAAATGGGTTGAAGCCACCTGTCGATATATATATTGGCTTGCATCTTTTAGGGTTGTCCCCTGTCCAGTTTTCACCCAGACAGCCTGGTTTTCAGGGTGGTGGGGGAGGCTGTCCAGGGAAAAAAACTGTCTGTCTGGATTTCCTGATCTAGTCTTTCAAAAGAATGCCATGATGATTACAATGCTATTACCCAGTCCCTGACATCACAAACACATCCCTGGACAAGCCCCCACCTGATGTCACAAGTGCTTCCCTGCATAAGGCTTTATATGCTTGTAATCTAGATTTTAGATATGTGCAATCTTACAGTCATGAGGCATAAAACATTAATAGTTCGTTAAATTTCTTTGATTGTAGGATACACTTAACGTTCATTTTGTCTTACTTTATAAAAATAGTTAAAGAATAATATGGATCCTTCGTATCCATGTGGGACACACAGTTATTTAGAGCACAGTGGTACGTGGTAGACTTTAGAAAGGTAACTGTATTGCTCGTTTCTGTATTTATCTCCTTTTCTTCTGCATCACTTCTCCCTCGTCTTACTTATTCACTCCCACTCATCTTCCTAAAAGAACAGCATTGTCTTTGCCTTGCTAATGTAGCCGGCTAATTGAACTCATCAACCAAAATCAACTGAGGAACTCAAAGAAAAAGAAAGAAGGAAAATGAGTCTGGGAAAAGTGAGAAATAAATTCTGTGTTATATGCTAATTGGCAGTGATTTGAATGAGGTTCAGTTAAAGGTCTTTGTTAACTCTTTATTGCTGGAGATCATACGGTAGCTCCTGTCTTGATTCAAGTGACTATTAGGGGTTGAACCAGGGATACTAATCTACCCAGAATTGATTATTGACACAAATAATGTATTAGCAGCGCAAGCTCTCATTCTAGCACATATGTATGCATGGCTTTGTTATGTAAACTACACTAGGCATGCAACTTCCAGTAATAAGCACCATGCATGGTTAAGTCTATATAATATAAAAAGTTCTATCAGAAGACTTTAATAATAGCAAAACCTTATAGTTTTTAATCAGTTAAAAAACAATAAGCAGCAAGGTACAACCATGTCAGGTGGGACATTGGGGGGTGTTGAATCCCTGATTACAAGGTTCAAAATAGTACTGTCCCCAGGCTATAATAAACGGCAGGGTTCAAAGGGATTGAGCAGTCTGTGAATTTGTTTTCTGTTACTTTAATCTGGATTGACAGGTTGGAAACTGCCAATCTTCTCTCTTTTTCCTCTCCTTGGTGGTGTAATCTTCAGGGTGCTGAGAGATGAAACTTGGGGCATTGGTTTGCCCAATGGGATTTACAAAGCCTCTTTCTGCAATGTGTGTTTCTTAGTCCTTTGTTCACAAAGTTTAGATGATCTGCTCATAGAGTCAAAGCGTTCCAGAATAACATTAATAATTCATATGCCAACAAAACATAGCCATTCACTTTTATCAGTAGATAAGTCTGCCTAGGACAATCATTGATTACATGTATTTAATGTTCCCTCCAATGCCTTCCAAATAGACTGCAGCAGAATGAAAAGTTTTTGATTTAGTAGAAAATGAATATTACATTCCCAAAGATATTCACAATTTCTTTCTCTCTAAATCTTTATCTCTCAGCATATATATAGAGTAAAAATGTAACAGTTTTTCAACAATTATATATATATATATATAAATATTTTTTTTATTTCGTAAGGAGAACTAAGCTTAAATAAAAAAGTAGGGCAGAAATGTTGTACATGATGTTTCAATTATGCTTCAATACCATTCCAAGTCAACCACAGACATTAAGCAGTAAAGATCTGTGTCTCTAAAGATGCCCCTGTAGCTTTCCATCTTCTTTTCTGCTGTGCTTTTGTCACTTACCGAGCTTAGGAACAGATGCACAATATGCTGAATATAATAATATAAATGTCACAATATAAGGCTGATTAGTAAATAATTCAGATTATTGGTACATGGCAACTCAGAAACCAGCATAATTACCATAAGAATTTAATAATCAATCCTGTAGAATCAGCTTATATGAAAAATGGCAAAAATCATTTTCTACTTGATGATTTATGAGCACCCCTAAGTTTAGCTTATGGGCTTTTCAACAGCTGCTCAAAGTAAACTGAGCATGTGTGTGTCACAGACACTCCTAAAAGAATTCAAGATGGGAAACTCCTGTGATAACGCTGAAGGCCTGGATCATTACTACTATAGAGATGCTGAAACTTGTTCAATAAATTCATTATATAAAAATATGGCATTTTTAGCCTTAGTCATTTTAGGGTTTAGTTCCCCTTTAAAGGGATATTGACATACACATATGCACGTATATGTATATAAATACAAGGGACATCGTAGAGGCAACCCCTTTGTGTAGGTGATGATTTGAGTACATATTAGTGAAAAAGGTCATCTTTCTCTGTTTTTGGTGCCTAAATAGATTTAGCCATGTCACCCACTAACAACTACTTATACTGTTGTTTATCACTTTATTCACTTTATACTTGCTTTTGCTCACTGATACTGGGTGAAAAATAAAAAAAGACAAAAATGATAAAACAACAATGCAATGCATTCCTGTGCACTTAATGCGCAATTGCTTCATAGACTGTTGAGAGAATCAGCAACATAAGGCAGTTTTACTGACTCCCTTATTTCTGTTAGAAACAGCTACTATCCCCTTTATGTCATTTTTGTCCTGTGTAAGCAAACTATGTAGGACTGTAGCAAATGTTTACAAAGTGTGTTCAAGCCACAGTATTGTCACAAAACGTTTGTTGTTTCATTTGAAGCAGCGTAGGTGGTTCTTCACAGTCAGGACGGTGAGGTTGTGGAATGCACTGCCGGGTGATATTGTGATGGCTGATTCTGTTGATGCTTTTAAGTGGGGCTTGGATGATTGTTTGGACAGACATAATATCAAAGGCTATTTTGATACTAAACTCTACAGTTAGTATAGCTATGGGCATTTATGGTTTGTGTGAAAGAGTGGAGATGTGTGTGTGTGTGTGTATGCTGGGTTTTAATTTGGAGGGATTGAACCTGATGGACTCTGTATTTTTTCAACCCAATTTAACTATGTTACTATGTAACTACTGGAGATTGCCACCTAGCAACAACCAAGAGTATCTTAAGATTCAACTCAGTAAAGAGGCCCATTTGCGTGACTCTAGTTATAACCCTGAACCCTGTAGGAGGTCTGTCTCTACAATGATTCCCAGAAGTGTGACACAGGCTCCACTCATAAATGTATTGTCTGGGAATCTACAATGGTATAAACTGCAAATGTCCACAGCATGTTTGCAGTGAAATGAGGAAATAAATAAACTCTCTCAAATCTTTCACTTAAGTTTCCAGCCAATGACAAGACGTGAAGCATGGAGTAATCTTCTGCATGAGTTTGCAGAACAAATAGCATTCCTCTTAATGCTAATCTTTATTTGAGACAAATCCTTTGTCATTGTTGTTTTATATCTCTCTGACAAAGGAAGATGATTTAATGTACATATCAATTTTTTAATATTTTCCTGATATGCAGAAATGAATTGCAAGTTACATTTACCCAGCTCAGGCTGCCATTTTGGGTTATCAGGCCTAACCAACAAATACAATGGCTCAATTTATTTCAACTTTCTTCTTCAAAGTGGGGAATGCTTTTGTTCCACTGCCACTATTAGCCAATGTGGAACAAGAAGAACTAGATAATAAATTATTGCCATAAAAATAGTTCCAGACTGGCTATTTTTACATGCAGGGGCTGCTGTAAGATGCCATACACAGTCACTATTGACTGGGCATGTGAGGGCTATTTGGACCTCTTTTGAATCCCAGTCCAGACCTGCTTGTAACTCTTATTGCTTCCTAATTGGCTCTAGAAAGCAAAAAGTTGAGCAAACGTTTAACCATGTGGCCAGCCTAAAAAGGTCCACAGCTGCACTAGCTGGCCTAGCTTACAAATCTACCCTATGGGACCTCCTCCTAAATGTTTTGTTCAAATTTCATTCATAAAGTCAGGGTGGGATACAGGGCTAAGAAATCCTTTACATACATTTATTCTAAACTTCACTTTATGTAGAATTTAGTAAATATGGCTGTGTAAAAAGAGTCTAGGACACAATACCCAACCTCCATTTCTGCTGTTGTCACCTTCTCTAAGAAATCAGGGAAGGCTATGCATTGGATAATCATAAGATCAAATCCCTGATTATTCAGGATAGAAAAAAATGCGTCTGCCTGTTTCTTTATTTATATTTCCTGTAAATCTATCTGTATTGCACTCCACTTGTGCAAAAATTCTAGACAACGTCCAAATAAATAAGGTAAGTTTAGGGGATCCCATATTGTGTTTGCCGTGTGGTAGAATTAGACATAATTTAAGACAGTTATCATTCCTTGTTGTATTTCCTCAAGGGGAAACATAACATGTTATTAATAACTTACAAATACTCTCACAAAATGTATTAGTTAATTTTTGCCCAATATAACATTTTAATATTCATATATCCCTTTCAAGGAACATTCATTTGGAAGATCCACAACAACCAAGGCTGCCCATGTCTCTACCTTGACATAACGAGACATTCAGAAAAGCAACTACTAAGTGTGGTAAATTCTCCCATTAGCTGTTTCTTAGAACAAATAAGTGTTGGCAGGAATCTATGACCTGCACACAACATTTGTTCAAGTGATATTATTATTATTAATAACATATATTTCTATATTTTCACTGTTGCCACCTAGCAACAGTGCCCACCCAAGTCCCACCCTTATCTTACAAAATGCAATTCCTTAAAGAATTCCTAGTAGTAGTGAATAGTTAGTGGATTCTTCTTCTTTTTCCTTTAGATTTAAGACAAAATCCTGTAAAATGTTGGATTATCTATCCAAACTCAAGGAGGACTTTTCTAGAAAGTATAGCCTTATTGCCTGTTATTTCCACCTGAGATGGTGTATCTATTTTTTATCAACATTTATTCCTTAAAACTTTAATTTTTAGTTGATCTATTAGACAACTAAAACTTTAACTACATCTTTCAGTAAAACACAAAAAATAAAAGACTGCTCGAGCTCCCCACAAATCCATGATCCAGATGCTCAGTCCTCAGTGTCCCCACTGTATGAATATAATAAACTTCAAACGTTGGACGGTGCTTCTGGAAAAGGTTTTATTGTAGCAGTTACTGATGTAAAACCTAAAGCATAAACGGGTATCTAATCTCAAGAGTAAAAAGGTATCTAATCTTAAACCATACATTTGTCCCAATGCACCAGGTGGTGCTCTGCAGAAGTTGCCAAAAACTGGAATTACACATGCAAGAAAATTCACCAGTGAGAATTCTAATTACCAAAAAATTTAATTATATATGAAAGAGAAGTCACCAATGAGAATGTGATTATCAGCACTATAATCTGGGGATAGAGGACATATTTGGTCAATGCTAGGAATCTGTGTGCTACGAAGATTCCAACCTCAAATGTTGGAACAATTGACATGGAGTCAGATTTAGACAGAAAGGGATTCCCATTTTGTGTTTTAATACATATCTTGCCTCTGGAGACTGGGATGAAAAAGCTACACAACCCTAATTTTGTTGGATTTTGATACTATGATAAAGGGATAATGTCATGGAAAAACATGATTAATAGTGCCGCTCCAGCAGAATTCTACACTGAAATCTGTTTCTCAAAAAAGCTTATTGGTGGATGCAGGGTTATATCCAGCTAACTGGTATTGACAGCCAGGAAAGTAACTTTGACATACAAATAATTTTCCTTCATAATTAAGATATAATGAAATAATCCTAATTATTGGGTAACTGGCTCATTAGGCTATGCATTGTCATAGCAATGATAGTGTAATTAGTAATTAATATATATATATATATATTCACAGTCCCAAAGGTGCACACCATTTACAGGATAGAGTACCTGGGTGCCCAAGCCAGCAGGGTAAATGTATAGGTGAAGAATGGCGGCACTCACAGGCTTTTCAGGCGAAATAAAGAAAAACTTTTTATTTAACTCGACGTTTTGATCCCTCACAGGGATCTTTCTCAAGAGCATGTTTGTATACTCTTGAGAAAGATCCCTGTGAGGGATCAAAACGTCGAGTTAAATAAAAAGTTTTTCTTTATTTCGCCTGAAAAGCCTGTGAGTGCCGCCATTCTTCACCTATATATATATATATATATATATATATATTTTTTTTTTTTTATATATAACTTGAGAAACATTTGCTTCTCACTTCACATTGACAAGCATTCATGTTTTTTCACCAGGTGTCATTATGTCACTGAAACCTTTAAATTGAGTAAATTTTTTAAAAACACTACTACAAATTTATGCCAAAAGTAAGTTGCCAGGACCACACTGCCCTCCGGCTGCAAAAAACTATAGGGGTCAAGTAGAACCTGGCAAATTACTTTTTGACAAGTTAAGTCAAGTTTTGTCAAGCCTTTGTCTCTATCATCCATGCTAATATCCCACATACCTCTTTATGACTTTAATGTGCCAGTGTAAGGTGAAATTTTGTGTAAGTACTTATATTTTGCACTAACTATTTTAACTGACATTGAACACTGGTTTGCAATGCTATAATAATCAGGTGATTTGTTAACACCATTGATATTATGACACACCACAATGGTTTAATTATAATATTTAATAAATATGGGTGATATATTGATACAAAGTTTAGATAAGGTGAATGTTTGTAGTTCTGTACATGTTTGATTGACTGTTTGAGAAATGTAGAAGGTAATGGTGAGGAATAAAAGTTTGGAATAGGACTGCAAGATTATTTTGGATAAAATGCTAAAGATAGAATATTAGAATGTGAAATTAAGTGATTAGAATTTATGGGACTGAATGATTGAAAAATAACTCTATAATGGAGGAAGGGTTGAATTGGAAGGACAGGAGATGTTATTTGGGTGCCAGTAAGGTTAGATGAGTGCAGTGAAATCACTGCGGGGGTCAAAAATCTGCTAAAGGTGGAGAACTTTTTTCCTGTGGAAGTTTGGGGCTGTAATGGACCCATTAACAGGCACAACCTTCTTATATGTGTATGAAGTGGGGGGAGTTGAGCAACAGTGGTTTAGAGGCATTTGACAAGCGGACAGGCAATCATATATACATTTCAAAATAAAAAATGTTGCTGCAATGGCTGTGGTCCTAGGTACTAGATAGATTGATGGACAGTATGAAATGGGCCAAGCAGGTTGCAAACCATCATTATACAGTGACTGATGGGTAAGAAAAGTCACACTGCGTGTGGCAGTATTGGGGCAGGTGCAACATACAGGGTTTTAGTCTCAGGATTTAGCCGAGGGAAATAGGCTAGGGTTAAGAATAGTTATGGTTAAGGTTTAAATTATGCTATACCGTTAAGATCTTATTTTGTGGTTGTCAGATGTTAATAATCTCCTATATAAAAGATTTATGGCAGTCTAATGTTAGAGTCTTCAACTGTGAATGAAGATGCTCTGCCAGTTACTATACCAAAAAATTGTGTCATCTTGTCTTACTGCTGGGGGAAGGTTGGATATGTCAAAAGTGGTGTTATTGTATTGGGGTATCCCAAGCAGGCAGACATATTCTAACAGAAGATCCATTTAGTGGTTCCATTGTTGGCAGATGCAAAGCAGTCACTGACAAAGGCCCCAGGCACAAGTTCAAGAACACTAAATAACTTAATTGCACCACTTAGTTGTCATTATTATTATTATTATTTACTTTAAAATCCCAACATATTACAGTACATACTTTGCTTCTTAACCAGCACCTACTGTCTGATAGACACATGTTGATGGGCAACACTACTAGAATTTATCAGTATCCTGACTCTACATTTGGCAAGAGACATATTGATAAGGTGACCATATTTTCAAAAATAAATCTAGGGACAGGGGAGGGAGTGGCAGTGTGCAAACCACACACAGATAATGCCATGTACAAATGCTCTCAGAACTCATAGCAGGATGGCATAGAGGCAATTCCATATATAAATACCCCCACAATTCATAGTGGATGGTGCAGTGGCAATGCCATGTATAACAATAAGGTTAAAATGCAAAATAAGATGAATATTTACAATAGTTTGGTTAAATTCCAAATGGCGAATAAAGGCAAGGAAGTAGTTAATGGTGCCACTGCGGGATGAATGCAGGAGAAAGAGACACATTTCTGGAAGAGAAAACTGCAAAAAAATTAGGAGTTATAAATCTGTAGTAGTCCTTCTGAATCTATTCTTACAGGCACTGTCTCTGTCTGCACTAACTGCCTTGGAGGGAGGGAAGAGGGGGAAACTGAAGTGAGCTGACTCAGCTAAGATAATGTTATACATCAGCCAAGTCTGCACAAGCAGGAACAAAGTTCTTTCCCTACCCCTCCCCATGAGGACCAAAATGGGGCGGCAAATTCAAACTGCTATTCTCTGAAAAGCCGTAACTCTCCTGCCGCAACTCTTCTGCTTCCAGGTTCTTCTTCTGAATACTGCTACCTGCTTAACTATGAGAATCTTCATAGTTATATTGCTACCTGCTTGTTCACTCTTGCACCCCCTACCTGTAAAAAAAATGATCGCAGGCCCTAATTTTATTCCTTTACTGGGACTTTTCTAGTTATTTTTGCCAGGTGTTAATGACAGGGCCCAATTGCTCCCTACTGCTCCCAGATATGTCTCCTACAGGTCTCTTGCTTCTTATGAACACAGTCAGAGCACAGAGACCTGAAGCAATTCTTTAAGGGACAAAGCAATGTCCAAAGAGCAAATAAAAGTCCACAATACAGGTGTTTTGGCCTCTTTGAACACTGCCTTAAAATTCATAAATTACCACTCTAGTCATTGCCATTTGGGCATTATCTGTGGTCTGGACACTAATAATCCCTTGAATGAACTAGACACTTGCACTCACTTATATGTGTAGGGACTCATAGGTTTATGTTTCCATATGGTCTGAAAATCTCCACATGGTTGGAAATCCCCTGCTGTGGCCAGCTAAGTGTTGGACCTAAATTGCATCTGGGGGGGGGGGGGGGGGGGGGGGGTGAGTCCTTTGTTTCATGTCCAGTGTGCCCTGGCATATTCCTGAGTTTGCCAGAACAGGTCACTATTAAGCAAGGAGTTTAAAAAGCTGAGCTGCCATGTGCTCTATTAATCTTTCAGTTTCACTTCAACTTTTAATGTATGAAGATGTAAATGCCTGAGGAAGCCAAGTGAGGTCAACCATAGAGAGTTTAGAGCTTGGAGGCAGCGGAGAGTCTGTGACAGTAGCTGCCTGTACATGGATGGTGATTTGAAAGGGGGCTTGTAAGGTGCTCACACTTCGGATGAGTGATGGAGCTGTGCCCTGAAGAGTAGGTGGAGTCACTGTGGATGCCTGAGTCCCTGGTGAGTGTTCAGCATTGAAATGTTCCAATGTGTGACCCCGATTTGAGAACAGGCATTATTTGTATGCTTGTTACATGGGAGCAACTACCTCTGCCCATCTGGAAACGTATTTGGGAGGGTGGCACTACTGGGGAAAGTTAAGAGCTCTTGGGGAAAAGGGACTGTGACTCTCTGTCCACCAGGAGTGAAGTGTGGGATTTTGCCTGGTAAAGACTGTGACAGGATTGGCACACGGGATCCACAGGCCAGGGGTGATATTGATATTGTTATTGCAATTTGCTTTCTTTATTCACTTATATAAAATTATATTGGTTACTGCATGTGTGTGTGTTTACTTACTGTATTGCTTCATAGTGGGGCCACCTGTTGGTGTAATTCCAGATCCCACTGTGTGGAGGCACTGCCATTGGTAGGAATTCCTAGTACCTTTTCTTTTAGCAAAGGGAATTCAAGACCTTTGTATGGTAATATTTGGCAATGGACATCCTATAATACATAAGGGGTTAAAATTGGGCTACATATGCAACTAGGAGTTGATATTTTCTGCTTGTCACATGGGACACTGATATACACATGATCCTACATTACACAGTCTGCTTTCCCAGTGCCCAGCCACTATCTTCTAACATTCCTGTGATGACATAAGATATTTGGTATACAGTTGAACTTCACATACAGTAGATGTAAATAATAATATGCAATTTAATATCAGCTCTGCAAAGAGGTTTTTCATATATCTACCTTGAACGTTTTCTATGGTTTCACAAATGGAAAACATGTCTTGAGAAATGCAATTGATTCTAAAACTGAAAGGGTCAAATTGGCCGTGACCAGGTCAATACTTCTAAAGAATCTCCAGACTTGTAAAGAGCCTCCCCAAGCTTCAGAACAGACAGTTGGTTGCTGTTGCAGAACATTGCCTAGCTTCATTCATGTGACCTTAAGTCCAGTCACTATGACCTGAGGGACCAATAACAGATCAAATGGTTCACTTGCTATTTATAAGGCATCTAGAGAGGCTTTGCTGAGAAGCTGTGATGGAAAATTCAGCCTGAAAGTACTACATGCTCAAAACAACTTCTTACAATGAACATTCCCCTACAGAGTATTGTGGGGTACAGCAGGTTCATTCTACAGTGAAGATGAAGGATATCAAATGCTCTGTACTGTAATGTAGACTCAAGTCATGATACACCAACCTTTGAATCAAAGATTACTGGAATACCTTAAAAAAAATAAAAGAAGAATTTAAAAGGATAGATTCTGAGATAAACATCTTGAAATGTCTCATATCCATTTAGCTACTGTGATGAGAAGTTGTTTAAAAATATCTGGCACAAAACATAGAATTGTGTATATATTTTTAAATAGAAATATATCTTTGGTCATTGTAAAAAAAAAATCATCATTTCAGGCATTAATGCATTTTGCTTTAGCACAAACCATCTAGGCTCATGCAAAGCCAAGACAGCTTATTCAGTTATATTCCACCATATACGGCCACTGCTGGGCAATTACATAGTGTGGCACAGGTCCGTCTTTTTTCACCTAATTTTCCTGAGAAATTACATTATCACTAACTGCAGACAGATGACACTGGGATCCTGCGAGTACAGATCTGACGGTGGGTTTTATTACTTTATGGACATTTTATTGCTGTGATTGGGTGAGTTCCAGTTCAGAAGGAATGAAAGAGCTTCAAAGATGTAAAACTGGGTGATAAAGAGGAAATAAAACTTCAGTTATTTTCTGCTGAGGAACTCTCTTTCTTTGCTACTAGCTGACCTGTGAGGGCCATGAAGCAAGCACCTCCTGTTACTGGGGGTCATTGCAGTTGGTTCCTAGTGGCCAAAGCAAAATATTAAATGGGGGCTCTTTTGTGACTTACAGCGTGTCTAAGAGGTTTAAAGAAGATAACTGTTGTCTTCCAAAACTCAGAAAGGTACAAATATATTTCAAAGTTTTAAACTTATACTGTTTCCAGGGATACCAATTTCTTGGGAGGAATGAACAAGTCATTTAGCAGAATTGTCACTCATGCAATCTGCAAGTAAATTGTCTCTTTTTTTGTAATTATGAAGCTGTCATTAATCACAAAGATAATAATTAGGAGCTGAGACTTCAGATATCAGAAAATGAAAGCATTCTTTTTACAGGATGTAGAGTAGTAAAATTTACACATGGACTAAGTTCAAAAACATGCCGTTAAGACTGACAGCTAAATCACATTTTTCTGAGGAGGCTTCCTTCTCAAATACCTCCATCTTACAAATGCAAAACCTAAACAGGAAAGAAATTCTAGACACTTCCATAGAACTTTTTTTTACAACCACTTACTCTTTTAATCACTTTTGGTAGAAGTGAATGAAGAGCCTGAGCTCTACTAAAGAGTGGTATGAATGCAAAGTTAAAGGTCATAGTCTTAATGAATGGGTCAGATACAACTCAGTAAACCCTAATTTACCAGGCCACATTGTGCAAACTAGCAATTGACCAAGCACAGCATAGTTTCCCATAGTTTTTTATTAAATGGAAAATAGAAGCTGAAAAATATAGCAAAAACGGCTGTGTTTTCCTTTGCAAGCCTGTGCAACTTATATTCTTGATATTTACTGTAAGGGTTGCGTATGACCACAAGCGATGTGTGCAAAGTGCAATTTATGGCACTATTGTCCATGATTTACACCCATAATTCAGCCTTGTCCCCCATTTCAGTTAGGAGATGCCACTGAATCAATTGTGTTAGATGAATCAAAATGTATGTAATTGCATTTGTGCTTTGTCATGAATCAAACACAACTGTGCTCAAAATGCAGTGGTACCAGTGAAACTGTGTAGAAGTTAAAGGGCTTTAAGCACAAATACCTTTGAAATCCATTGTTACATAACAATTGCAGTTCTAACTGAGCCCTTGTCTGTCACTCTGACTGCTCCCTTCCCAGTGACATCATTTGCTAACACAGCTGCCCTCTGCAAAATCAAATATGATCAGTGCCATAAGGCTAACAGAGAAATAAACAACAAGACCTTTAAATTGCCATTAAGTTCAAAAACAGGAGAAATCCAATGCACTGGGTAGAAACCAGTGTTAAATGTTTGTATCCTCTGTACTCAGGTTCCTGGAGCTATTTTGTGGGCGATATCTGGATGATCCCATTGTGGGCCCTAGGGCCCAACAATCAGATCTTAATGCAGGCAATGTGGATGGTCGGATGGCAGATATTGGATTATTGGACAGCCAATAAGCTGCCTTGTGTGTATTGCCCACAAGGGAGGGGA
>CM044444.1:64041694-64055196 GCA_024363595.1 Xenopus borealis
TGCTAGGGTCCAAATTATCCTAGCAACCAGGCAGTGTCTGAAAGAGCAAATGAGATATGAGTAGGAGAGGCCTGAATAATTCATAATAAGTAACATTAACTAATACATTTGAGGCATCGCAAAGCAATAGATTTTGAGGGTCTTGGTCAGTGGCCAGGCCCAGATTTGTGGCTAGGCCCTGGCCTAGGGTGACAATATTTTAGGGGTGGCAAGCCGTCCAGCCTCATTCTTATTTCTGTAGAAAGAATAGCAGATTGCGCTCCTCCAGTGTCCAGGAGGCAGACTGTGCATTCAAGGGCATGCTTGTGAGGAGAGATGGGTGTGCTCGCAAGGGGAGGGAGTTTCAACTTTCAATTGGCTTAGGGGATGGCTGAAACAGAAATCTGGCCCTTTCATTGAACCCCATTTGAAAGCTGGAAAGAGTAAGAAGCAGAAGGCTAATCATAATAAAAAAATATAAAAAAACTAAAATCTTTTGACTGCAGACTCAAACTGTTCTTTAAGTCACATCCTAACAGACAATTATATGTAATATAATGCTTTGCATGGATAGATATTTAGACAGGATATTCGCGATTTGGTGATCCAAAAAAGTGGGTCTCAGCAGATTAAGTCTGATCTGGGTTTACCCTAAATTGAAACACGTTTTAATATTTTATTTATTCTTTAGAAAACTGTGAATATGTGACATACACAAATCCCAAAATGCCAAAAGATTATTATTTCAAGAAAATGAACTTCAAAGGTGGGGCAGAGTAAATTTGTCAGGATTAGAATATTAAGGAATGAAAGAGTGAGCAAACATTGTGATGGAGACTAAGGTGTAGAAAATCCTGTCTACTGAGACCCTTGCAGAGTCTCCTGTCACTGTTTAGCTCTTAGACAGCAGATTTAATGCTAGATGTCCCTGCAGTTTGTAATTATGAATTTGACAAGTTCATGTGTTTGCTGTTAATTATTATAATTAGCCTTCGTTTCGCACAGACGCGTCCGTTTAACAACAATATTAGCAGCAGGAGGAGACCCCATGAACGATTTTGGATGATGAGCGAGCTACGGGGACCCTCAGATTATCTGGTGTGACATTAACTCTTTCTAGTCCTATTTTAAAAATAGTTCTCTTCCAACATACCAGATTCCTCTCCTTCATCCTGCTATTTAACAACTTTTCTACTGGGAACTGAAACATGCTCGGATCTGTTTAACCCAAAGGATACATGTACATCATCACTTGTTTGAATAAAAATCTGTCATTCCGCTTACTTGAGTTGATTAATCTATCATGCATACTGGTGAGCATAACTAGTAGAAAATAACCTACACCTCTGCTTCTTTTTCTTAAAGTGGTGGTTCACTTTTAACTTAATGTTTAGCATGTTATAGGATGACTAATGCTAACCAACTTTGCAATTGGTCTTCATTTTTTTCACTTTTTTTAAAATGATCTGCATTCTTCTTTGGACTCTTTCCAGTCTGATCTTTATAGAAATCTAAATAGTCTGATAACATATACTCTTCAATATATTCCCTTTTGTGCACATCCCCCCTCTTCCTCCCCAACCCAACCTAGTTGGGATAAATTTTGGTATGAAATGAAATGTCCTACTATGAAGCTGATACAAATTTGGTATATGAAGGTTCTAAAATAATGCTTTTGTAAGTTACTTTGTAATACAGGTAATACAGGAGAGATATTATAGGGATTAAGTTACTTTCCATGATCAGTGAAGAAAATGTCAGTGGTCAGTAGGTAAAAGGTCTTGAACCTCTACACAAGCTTTTCATTGTTTATGGATGTGTAAAAGTTCAGCTTAGTTAAATTTGCACTCCCTGTAGATTTTATGTTATAATTAGAGAGCGAAAAGGCAGTCCGGTTATTGTACTGAATACTTTCCTAGTAGCAAAATGTGTGAGATATTCTAAATCAGGGGTCCTCGACCTTTTTTACACGTGAGCCACATTCCAATGTAAAAATAATTGGTGATCAACACAGGCATGAAAAAAGTTCCTGGTTTACCAAATAAGGTCTGATTGCCTATTTGGTAACCCCTCTATAGACTGACAACATACCTCTATTTGGCAATACATCTGGTTTGTATGCAACCAAACCTGCTCCAAGGCTATTGAGAGCAAAATCCATGTGGTTGGTGAGCAACATGTTGCTCACTGGTTGAGGATCACTGTTCTAGATTATAGTTGATGGGATAGCAAGCATGAGCAAATTCATCTATAGTGAGGAGTTCCATTGAGCAAAGTCAGTTCAGAGACCCAAGGGTTAGCGTTTAAACTTATAAATTGGAATCTCTGGAGGTTAAATGTTCATATCATTAATGATAATATTCATATGATACTGGGGTACTGTATGGTATCTGGCATGGTGGATCTAAGTAAATTTAACAGTAGCGTATAAAAGAATTTATATTTACCATCAATCCTATACTAATTAAATTGTTTAAAAAGCCATGGTGGAGTGTTGCTGATCTATGCACAAGGCAATCCTTACTCAACAACATGGTCTCAGGGTATAGTTTACTACAGAAAAATCATGTTGAAGTAAATTGAAGTAAATCGAAGTAACCTGCAAGGAAGCATTTACATGATGGATGTAAAGAATATATTTTTTTTTGTTCAGTTTTGCAAAAGCCTTTGATAGCATGCCACATGAGAAATGACTCTTTAAATTCATTAATATGGGTTCAGGGAAAACATTTGCACTTGTATCAAATGCAGGTTATAGGATAGGTTTCATTACAAACTTCTGTAATTAGAACCTTTTAACATTTCATAAAAGCTGCAATGTATTCTATAATAAATTATCTCCTGAGAGGAAAAGCTCCTCAGAAAAGATTTTATTTCTACCTATGCACATAAATCACAAACAGAAAACAGACTGCTGTATAGTGAGTCAGAATTGAATCCATGTACTTGGGTTATACCATTCTCTTCTTCTTTAAAGGGGAACTACTGTATCACAAAAATGAAAAGCTAATCTAAGCTTCAGCATACTGAAATAAGACATTTTCTAAATACAATCAATTAAATATTCTTTAACGTTACTGAAATAATCAGGTTTATCTTCACTATCGCTCTCTCAGCATCTGTTTCTCTTCATTTTGTCATCATCATGCAGCAGTTGGGTGTCAGATATTCATTGACAGTATATAATATATCTTATAGCAGGGATCCAGTTTCTAGCAGATGCATTAGAGCTCATTCAAATAACAGATTCCAGTACAAACACACCTAATAAAATAAGACTTCTGCAGAAATCCTGCATGTAGAGAGACATGATATCTGGTGACTTTAATAAAGAGAACTCTAATACATATTATAGGCAAAAGGAGCCCCCCATAAGATATATTGGATCTAACTATCAATATCTGACACCTAACTGCTGCATGAAGACAGAATAAAGAGAAACAGATGCTGAGAGAGGGATCGTAAATATGAACTTGATAAATAAAATCCCAGCAGAACATTGTGCCAAAGGTTTTTCTGCACAGGAAGCCATATTATACAGTTTGCATATTTGCAATACATTGATTACTTATGAAAAATAATGAATGCTGGCTTGGGCTTACCAGACACAAACCTTTTTTAAGACTGACTCATTTGTGCCCCCTAACTATTAACTCAACCCTCCAAGTCAGTAATCTCATTATTATCTAACATGCTAAAGTTACCATGCTATTTTGTTTGTCAATATTCTGATGTAATCCAATTTTAAAAGTGCCCATGAATGTTTAAAGTTAAAATGTAAATGTATTGGTTCTTTCGCTGAAGATATAAAAAAAAAAAAGAATGATATATGCAAGCATAGTAAGAAAGACTCCCATTGCAGAATCTTCTTGCATAAACTGGGTCAATGGCCCTGGTGGGATTTTTTAGACATTTATCATGCATAGTTGTTTTATGCCTCTATCTCTGTAAAGTTTGGAGTTGTTCAGCAAGCAACAACCAAGTGGTGCAAAACAGTGATTAAACAAGTTTTACATTACAATTACAATTGCTGTCAGTGCATTTAACATTTTTAATCTAACTGCTGCAATAAGCTCACTCATACTGCCCTACTTAAACCTTTAGACAATTACACAAGGAAACTATACCTTATATATTGGTATGTTTTACATTCACTTTTCTATATAAATGTTCAGACAGGCATATTGGCATAGGGTATTTGGAATACAAGGCCTTATTTTTCTACATATTTGTGTTTACTCATAGTAGTCAGCACAACAATTAGTTCACATTTCATGGTAGTGTATGTTCTCCAATGGCCATTTCCACTGGCACACAGATTTAGGGCCCTTAGATACGGGCATTTTCGACCTGCGCTCCCCTGCGTTGCGTTTGGCTGCGTTCAGCCACAGGGAAGTGCAGGTCTAGATGCACCTCATTAGTTTCAATGGCGTTGTACCCACGAGACACGTGTAAGTGCCAAACGCAGATTCAGACGCAACATGTCTGAATCTGCGTTCGGCGCTTACACGCGTCTCGTTGGTACTACCTCATTGAAAAGAATGAGGTGCTTCTAGACCTGCGCTCCCCTGCGGCTCAACGCAGCCAAACACAACGCAGGGGAGCGTAGGTCAAAAACACCCATGTGTAAGGGCCCTTAAGAGGAAACTGGAGCAGGAAGTATTCTAATTAATGACTTTATTCCACACTTAGGGCTTTACAGCAATGTTTCACAACATGCAGCCCTTTAATCAAACTCACAGGAGTGGCAACAGCCATGATTGCTCTGATGAGGTAACCTAATTTAAAAATCTGCAATGAAACAGTGAGGTGTTCTTGAGTTTTTTTTTTTAATGCATTTTTCTCCATGTAGAGACTTAAGGGCTGCCCCTTAGAGCTACTGTCCTAGATATTGGCCCTTGGGTGTTTATATGATTAATACAGCCCCTGCATAATTGATCATTTAGAGTCATATATGGAATAACCTCTTCTCACCAATCTCAGCTGAAGCAGATTCATTTACTTTCATTCATTTTTTTTAACTTCCCATAAAAACCTGTAAAAATAGCTTCATCCTAGAGCGCTTACAGGTTCCTGTCTTGGTGACAATTGTTCTACTTTCTGGAAACAGGTGTCGCCTATGAAGACCCAGCCTAATCAAAGAGAAAGATGGGGTACCACCTAGGAACATGCTTTCCATTACAGTTTGAATTCTGTGTATGGGTGATACTTGCTGATTTTGCAGAATAGCAGATGCAAGAGTATTATATATGATGTACCAAATCTAATTAGCACCTGACAATTAATATAAAGTGGACATTAATATTTTGCAGCTGAAAACTGAAATAGCGACGGTCACAAAAGTAGATTTTTCTTCATGTGAAAAAGACACTGATGAATTTGCTTCATTAAACTACAGAGCATGATGTCTTCTTTTTCTAAGGTGAGAATAATATTGTTTAAAAAATAAGACTTATTATTACCTTTCAAAAAACTTAGAGAAAGAAGAACTCAGTAAACTACAGTATACTAAATAAGCACTACTCTTTACCAAAACTAAAATACATATATTTTGAAAATAATTATAATGTATAATTTATATTTTTTCACAAAGCCTTGTGAAAATGTGGTTTTAAAATACAATAGACACTTGGCCATTGGGATGACATCATATTGAGGGTAACATCTTGAATGTAAACTATACAGTTTTATGAGTAGGAATTTATTCCATTGATAAATTCACTGCCACTACAACAAACACATTATAAAGAACATAGATGCCCTTATGAATACAAGAGATGCCTTATACCCATGCAATAAAAAAAATAAAAGGCCTTTGGCAACTACAACAACAGGAATCACAGATGCCTTGTAATTGCATTGTTTAATCTTCATGAATGTTATCAACATCTTAAGTACATTATTGGAACATTCTTCTACTTTGAAGACACACAAAGCTACATTTAATTGTAGAGATGTGAAAATTTAGACACCCTCACATATAATTATTGACAGGCACATCCCTAGTAATGTGGACACCTAAGTGGGTCCTAATGGGGACCTTGTGCTTATGTAAGCCACTGTAGTTCTCAACAGTGAACAGTAGATGGTACTGTGTGATAGTATGAGCATTGAGCAATGTGCTCAGGAAGCCATTATGGGCGGATACTTTCCCTGTTAGCAGCAGGAGAAAGGGATAGTGGAACCCAGTGTGCGGTAAGTATTCGCATAGGCAGTGGCAGAGAACAAGGACCCCCACTGCACTTTTGCCATAGATCGAGTGCTCGAAGATCATGAGCCTTACTCTTACTTATGGGAGGTTAAAGGCCATCTTACTCATTACTGAAAAAGATTCAAACATCCAGGGTTACCGGATAAGATTTTACACTAGTCCCACGGAGCTAGGGAAGGATACTGGGCCATATACTGTTTACCCCATGGGGACTCATCCCATTGGCTGCCCTGATTTATACGCTGGGCCAGTCTCCTCCTCCTCCTCCCCTCGGGCCCAAGGTGAAGATTGAAACACTTGACAACGCCCCGGTAGTTCGCAAGATTTCTTCCTAGGGAGACACAAAAGCAATGAGTATATGCCCGGGGACTGTCTCGTCCACTCTTGTGATTGCCAGGTCAAAGTATCCCAAGCTGAAGGTGTTTTTGGGGAATCTTCCTGTCCCCGAGGGTGAACAGGGTTGTGAAGAGTGGCAGGAGGCCGCAGTTCAAATGCCTGAAGAGTGTCCATGTCCTGAGGGTGATAAACTGAAAACCTGCACCCTCCTGCCAGTCGAGTGGTTAAATAGTTTTGCATGACCAACGTAAGGGTTTCTGTTAGAGATTGCTTGAAAGCTTTAGAGGATGTGTATGGTGCTTGTGACAACCCTCACACTTTGCTTCATATGTGCCAGAGTTTGTGTCAAGAGGAGGGGGAGGATGTGTCCATGTTTGTGAAATGGTTACAAAGTAAGTTATGGACATTAGTTCACAAGAACATTATCCCTATCACTGAGGTTGAGGAGATGCAACACAGCCAACTCATGAATGGAATGCAAGGGGGTCACCCCATAGTCATGGAACTACGCATAACGTACAGGCATGGTACCCCACCTGAAATTGGCGTAGTGAAGGAACGGGAAGCAGAACCCCAGAATGTGGCTGCCTGTAGTAAGAGGGGGACCAGGGCAACCCCTGGGAGTTCCTACTCTCCCCAGAAGTATTTGAAGGAAGAAATTTAACTATCTAGTGTAACGCTTTTCTGGGCTGTATACAGCACACCCAGGTTAAATGTCCAGCTAGTAATAGGCAAGCATGGGTTACACTGCGACCTACACATCAGGGCAGGGCCTTCGCCATGTGGAAGCATTCCCTCTATGGTGTAGTGCAACTACAACACCCAGACACTGTGCATGCAACTTACAAAAATGATGGGCACCAGGAGGTTCTTGGTGCAAACAAGGAAAAACAGTTTATTATGTCAGAGACAAATATCCTCAGGTTTACTCACGCAGGAGTTGAGCATATAGCAGGAGCACAGACGTCACACAGACAGGTACAGCACTTTGGAGCAGTTGCTCCCTCCCGAAGCCTTGACAGTCCTCCCTTTCTCCAGGGAGCTCCAGGACAGCAGCCTCAACCCTCACAGTCCCTCTTCTCTGAGGTCCCTGCACTCAGGTATTTCAAAACCTGTGGGAAGCTACTTCCTTCTATCAATCCTCGGCGGAGCTACAACTGCTCATGCTGCTAAAACTTCCTGTCTCACTCTTCCTAGAGAGTCTATCACCAAACTCCCCTAGGCTAACTATACCTCATTCATGGGGTTGCCTGGTCCCTGACTTCTTTTCAGAGCAAAGGCCTTTCTGTACCCAGGTCCCCCCTGGGCACACCCTGCTGGATCAACATCCAGAGGCCAAAGAGGAAGCTGCCACTCCCTTCCCAGCACTATACAGTGTAAGGCAGGAAATTATCATTACACTTTGGGCTGTAACCATTGGTTAGAAGTATACACTGGCAACATAACTTTCTGCCTAGTGACAGAGATGCAGGGACTTAACTCCATAGGTGCCAGTAGAAAACCTATGGGTCCCTACACTAGAAAGGTGACAGTTGAAACTCACAGCGGTTGTGATTGCGGTATAGATACTGTGATAGAATTACCAAGGTGTCTTGCAACTCAAACAGACAGGTGTTGCTTGTGAGTAGTGATGGGCGAAACGGCCGCGTTTCGCTTCGCCGAAAAATTCGCGAATTTCTCTGGAATTTTTCACCAATTTGCAAAACGAGTCGCGCGTCGTTTTTGGCGGCGAATTTTTGGCGGCGAATTTTTCCTGCTGTTTCGCGAATTTCAAAAACGACGCGCGACTCGTTTTTGGCGGCGAATTTTTCCTGCTGTTTCGCAAATTTATTCGCCAGCGGCGAATCGCGGGAATTCGCCGCGAATTCGCCCCTGGCGAATAAATTCGCCCATCACTACTTGTGAGAGTTGCATGAATGGAAGATGGGTGTTTTGAGAAACTGTCAAGGTAAAGACTTTAGAAGAGCATTGTATATAGCAGACAGGTGGTGTTGAAGGCCCCCTCCTCCAGTTGCTCTAGATTTACTTCTACTAGATATACCATGACCTGGATGAATGAAAACCGTCATATACATATTCTTTGGAATTACTTCCCATGCTCCATATAAAACTTTCTCCCAATCTCTATGCCAGTAGTTCCCAACCAGTGTCTTGCAAGCAACCAGTGGCCTTGAAATAGGTGCTTATTTTCTAATCTATTTGAATGTGGCTCACGGGTAAAAAAAGGTTGCTTTCTGACTTTAAATGCTCTCTTAAAACATCTACCTAAAATAGCTTCAGTCTACAAATAAACGTATCTTACTTTGCAGACAATTGGAGGGCTATTTATCAGCAGTTTCATTTTAGTGAAACCATGAATGTCATGAAATGTATAAAAAGACACAGAAAAGTCATGAAAACGGCCACTTTTTTGACTTTTTCCACAATAACTACAACTTGTTTGTATCATCGCACAAAAGCCAGCATCAAAAACACCTGAAAACTTCTAAAACCACAAATCAGAGAAATATTTTCCAGTTGTATAAGGGACATCTGCTATTGACTTCTACTTGACTTTGACAGGTTTTAGTTGGATTGTGTTTGCATTTGTAATTGTTGCAGTTTTGTCACATAATATCCTGGAAATGCCACATTGTTTTCTGTGACTTTTTCAGATTTCTGGCATAAAAGTGGCGACTGGTTTAATAAAATGGCCCCTACATGTAGTTAAAAATTGCAAGCATTATTTAAAATAGCACATTTGCTAATGTTTAGTGCTGCTCAAAATTTAAAACAAAACATATCACATTCCCCTTTTGTGTCTCATACCCCGTTCTCTTTCTTTATTGATTGAGCCAAACAGAGTAAACCGGCAAACTGAAGCTACTCCATATTTGGTCCTTGAGATAGATAAGTAGATTATCAATGTACAGATATTATGCCTGCATAATGGACTCTTGCTTTTCTTTAGCCAAAACAGCCCTAACAAAAGGGTGAATTGAGTTGGGTGTTTTCTAATTAACAACCTTACAAAAACCCTGCTCAAACTATTTAGGTACTAAAATATAAAAAATAAAACAAGCCCTAACCAACAAAATCATGTTATAACAACGTCGGGGGTGGGGGGGGGGTGCAGCTCCTTGAAGCTGGAACTAGTTTGGTTGGACTTTTTCATTAAAATAATCAGATAAATAGGGCCCATAATGTTTTCTGCATGATTTTTTTTTTTATTTCTGCACCACATTTTTGCCACTTTATACATAACCCAGTGAGCTCCATTTTAAGGTTTATTTGAACTAACTCACAGATGGAATAGTAATACTTGATATTCTATCTTCATTTTCTAATTATTCCCATTCTATTATGCTTCTGAGGTTCCTAAAGGATGGCTTCTGGTTTTCCTGAGGATGCTGGGGACAGCAGCTGGAGATAAACGTGTTGATTCTTTCCGGCATACACAACAGCTCTGTCTAATTGCAGGTCTGCGTTTGCATTTTTTGTGTGTGTGTATCAATTCATAATTATCGGTCTATCTAAATGTATCCATGTCTTTCCCCCCGTTCATCTGTTTAACTCTGATACATTTACACTGACAGCGCGGAGCTCTCAGTCTGACAGATATCAGAGCACAATGCGCAGGGATGTTTCTCTCTTCCCTCTAAGACTATTTGCTTTCATTTCCCCATTAGCCATATGCTGCACTCTGCAGTGACAGAGGGAATAGAGATGACTTTATCATTATCACTACTAGAAAGATAGAAGACAATTTGGGTAATTAAAAGACATGTTATTCTTTGCAGAATTGCCTTGGTAGTAGAATGTATGAATCCTAAAGGTACTGTTATCTTCCTCACTAATAACCTATGTACAAATTAACAGCTATTTTGGAGCTCTGTTGTATCCAAATGGCTAGTTTTTTGGCGGGACTAAGCAAATACCCATAGGAGTGACAGACATATGGACATGTACAAACCAGGTTAAAGGGGCAGTTATCTTTTTGGATGAGCTGCAAATTCCCATCATTTATCTTTGCATCTAGTTTGTAGACAAATGATAAAAATGACAAGGTGTGCTGGCAAGGAATGGTGAGACAGGCCATTGGAGCATTTGAGTTCAGTAATAGGTGACTGCTACAGGGCAAAGCAAATAGAGGGAGCATATACGGTATATTTACACACAGTTTATTTCTTTAATGTGGCTTCCTATACCTATATATGTGGCTTCCTATATCTATATATTTTGGTAAACAGTTATATTGGAAAATGTATGCAGAAAGTCAGTGCAGCTTACATTAATGCCAATATAGAACCAGCAGTCCAAAAAAAGCCTATTTCGAAGATGGAACTGTACTTAAGCGTCAGCAAACTTTGTTCACAGAACCGCGCACTCTATTTTTCTGCAGTCTGGGAGCCCACCCCTGTTACGGTGCTACCACAGTACTTAAGGCAATATCTTTTGATAAACAATACAATAAATCTGTCCTGGACAATAGTGCTATGTCAAAGGTTAGTAGTATAAGCTTAGCAGTTAAGTTATTGAGTGGCTAAACCTATACAATCCATTTAATCGTGATGAGAGACAGTACTGGCAAAATGTTGAAGGAGGCACCAGTAGATTAACACAGCCCTCCTCTGTACATATCACATGAACTGGGACAAATAATGCTTAGCCCAGCAGTTTTTTTAACAAGGTAATGGAGAAGTTGTGTTTAAACAGAAGGTTTCCACATAAGATGGATATGATAACTTCACCCATAAATCCTACTGGGATAAATTCAGCAAACTTTATAAAGGGATACGGACATGGGAGAACATTTCTTTTCAAAACACATCCATTAATAGTGCTACTACAGCAGACATCTGCACTGAAATCCATTTCTCAAAAAAGCAAACTGATTTTTTTTTCTATATTCACTTTCGAAATCTGACATGGGGCTAGACATTGTCAATTTCCGAGCTGCCCCCAGTCATGTGACTTGTGCCAGCACTTTAGGAGGGAACTGCTTTCTGGCAGGCTGTTTTTCCTTCTCAATAGAATGCCTCACGAGGAAACTTCGGCCGACTTCGGAAATTGAAGCACCACTAGTGAAGTAGCGCAGGCGATTCCATCATTGAAACACACGGAAGGCAGGAAGAAGGCAGTTCGGGGAGATTGTCACCAGGCAGAAGAGGCGATTAGTCGCATGGTGACGAAATCTCCCCAAATCTGCTCGTCTTCCCCTACCCTTAGTCTGCAATAGAACACAGCTAGAATCAGATAATGCACTGCATGTAATATACTGATGTTGCAACATTATATTAGGCCTCCCAGTGTTGTAAGATTAGGAATATTAGTAGATATCCGGGTATAGTGGTGTGCGAACTATAGATCCACAATTTAACACAGCGAGGTAAAATGATATAACCAAGGTTCCCAGAGATTAAATTATTTATTCAAATTATCCAGCCCAGAGACGGCAATCTTACCTTACAACACCCAGGTATGTAACTGCAAATGGAATAGCAATTGAATCAGCTAGAAGAGCACTGTATGTATATGTACATGTAATACTTTAACTTTCACACTGCTTAGAAAAAAACAGGGCCTGTACATGAATAAAACATCCCATTTATGGCCTTTTGAGATTTCTTTTGTATTTTGAATTCCTTGGTGTTAATTATCCCATCATACAGAAGGAGAGAGGTAAAGCATGTAAGTAGGGACAAATTCATTTAACTTCTTTCTATATCTTGTAATCCTCTACAGTATAGGTAGGTTCTGCATCCATCCATCAAAGAAACAATGACTTTGCGAATTTGATTCTTTCTCCTGCAGAAGTATTTCTCTAACTCTGCTCCTCTAAAACAACCTGCTGAGCCTCAGTCACGGCTGAGCAAACTGCCAAACTCACTTCAGCCTGACTCCCTGAAAAAAACGTTTCTCTATCCAAAGAGTCCAAAGAGCTAATTAACTTTATAAAAGGTCAACGGGTTTTAGACAAATTACTGCTCTGCACACAAACCTATCAGGCTGATTGGTTAGCTCACTGACCAGTGATGGTGAGGACATAGTTTGGTTTTATTTAATATTTTAAGCCATTGAGACAGGACTGCTTCACACTTTAATGTCTACACAAGTGAAATCAATAACTTAATCTATCAATAAGGGGGGACACATGCAGAAGGCAAAGCCAGACAAACATTTTAATTCAAAAGTTAAAAAAAGTTCAAAGTGTATAAGAAACGTTAAGTTAAATTCACAGGCACCTTCTCATGATGCCATTACTGACCTCCCTGTCCAAAGTGTTCCTTAATAAAACTGGTATACATAAGAAATGTTGGAGCACTCCCTTTGGGTTTTTGGAGGATGGGTCATGTAAGGAGAATGAATATGTTTATCCCTTGCAAATAAATCATGCAGATTTTGTTATAATCCCACTTTATCAGGAAGGCATTTCTAAATCCTAGGAGCAAGTTCCATTACTGTGCAGGATTGGGGGATGGGAGCAGTGTCTGAAGCTTTGTAGAGATCTCTGATAAAAGCTATTCCTATTTAGCTCACATTGCAGCAAGGTCTAAATAACGAGTTACATTTCAGATGCAGACAGCTTAATACACTGTGTGTACTCAGAGTATTTAGCTTGTACATTGAGAGGGAGAATGCTGTCTGGCTGAAAAGCATTTCTATTACACAAATGTGGCAAAGTATATAAAGCAGTGAAAATAAACCCTTGTTTATTTTGTATCACCGTCTCTTTTAGAGCCAGAAAAGCAATGGTTTAAAATTGAGAATATCAAGACAGACCCTTGAATAGCTTATATACAGTGGAGATAAAAAGTCTACACATCCCTGGTAAAATGTCAGGTTCCGGTGCTGTACAAAAATGAGACAAAGATAAATCATTTCAGAACTTGTTCCACCTTTAATGTGACCTATATACTGTATCACTCAATTGAAAAAGAAACTGAAATATTTTAGGTGGAGGGAAGAAGAAAAAACTAAAATAATGTGGTTGCAT
>CM044444.1:64119948-64130902 GCA_024363595.1 Xenopus borealis
GATTTTATTTCTTTGCCTTTCCTTGCCCTTTAACTTTAGCTCCTTTTGTGGCTTGGGTCTCTTAAAGGCTACAGCTGTCTGGCACTTCGACTTTTCGACTCTTCGGTGGTTTGGGAAATCAGAAGAGTAGGCACGGCTTTGGTGCTGTCAAGGGGGGGCCCAGCTATTTTGAAAAGTGCAGCACAGCCATGCCCCCCTTAAGGCTGGGGCCCAGTACAGCAGTGCCCCCTATGCCCCCCGTTGGCAGCCCTGCAGATATCTATACTTCATGCAAATGTGCTAAGCTCATTGGCAAAGTAATATAACGAAATAAAAGAAGCAACAATGACTTGCTATAGTTTGCCTTAAATACAGCTCATTAAAATGTAAAGTCAGCTGCGGTAATGCCAATATTGTTCCATTCTTTCTGAAGGAGAACTTTCAGTTCTTTGATATTGAGAGCAGGAATGTGTCTGTTTGTGTTTGTTTGAGTAGGAGGAACTACTTTGATAGATTCACTGTGGTTCTCACAAGAGTTCTGAACAATTTAAATGCATTTTATTCATACCCACAAATGGAAAATCTGCAGCCACATACCACAGAGAGCTGAACTGAACAAATTTATTGTGATATCTGTGGACAATGCTACCCACTCTCAATGTTCATTCTTAAATGTAGGGCTAAACTGTACTACATTCAGCTGTATATTTGTCTAAGAAAACCCTATCTACATTAAAGGCTGTATAGTGCTGTCTACATGAACTTTGTACATTCAGGGGGGGCACAGATCACCCTGCGGTTATATATAGTATATCACCTCTGTCACGCTCCGATCGTACGAATGGTGTTCGAGCAGAACTTAGTAACAGAAACCTATAGGGAGCTTCCCTTAGGCTTCTTTTACAATTCGGTAGGTTCAATCTGGTGAAGTAGGCAAATGTAATTCCTTCGATCATCGAATGATCGAATTATCGAATATCCCATCATTCGATCTATTCCATCTATTCGATATTCGATGATCGAAGAGGACACATTTGCATATCCGATTCCACAAAAAATACGTACGATCGGTATTCGATTGAATTCGATCGAACTTCGATCATTTCACGTGAATTTCGTAAATCGGCCCCTTAGTGTACAGACCTACAGATGAAGCCACTTTGGATTGTGCCTTTGACACCGAATAACTTAACTCAGACATCCCATTTAACTCACAGAATCCATTCAATTAAAGAGTTCACCATTGAAAACAATGGTGTTTTGGTATGCTAATGAAAAGGTTAAATGCATTAAATGAGTTAAGATGACTTTAGATAACACAGTTTCTTCAATTAATCCTGAGTCACGATGCATTTAACACACAGAGAAATTCGCGAATCGGCGAAAAATTTGCGAATTTCCAGAGAAATTTCCAAATTTGACGCGTCGCGTCGTTACCGACGCACGTCGCGTCATTTTCACCGCGTTGCGTCGTTTTCGACGCGTCGCGTCAAAAACAACGCGCTACTCGTTTTTTCGGCGAATTTATTCGCCAGCGGCGAATCGCGGGAATTCGCCGCGAATTCGGCCCATCACTATCTCTGACCAAAGGTGCTGTGAGTATTGCCTATCCACTGTTGATCCTGCATGTGCTAATGTGATTTCTGTACACTCCAGTGTGGATTTTATGTTCAATAAATATGTTCTTTGCTTAAGTTAAAAGAACCACTGACACCCAATTCTTTGCACCCTGAATACAGTTACAGTTGCACTACACCCTGCCTCCACCTCGTTTCGAGGGCTTACTCCCTAGGATTTAAGGTCTCATCCAGAGCAATATATTGGGAGTGGAACTTATAGTCAGAGAAAGGTGCACTCAATTTACTATAGCGCTACACATATATAGCAGAAGAAGCTACCTTATGAAAGAAGAATAAATGTAGGAGTTTTATTGAAGTGGAATTGGATTCATTCTGATGCCTAGTTAAGAAAGTAAGACATTTCACTAGATTTTCACTAAGTTTTATGATTCTTACTTACGGTTCCCTTAAACTGACTGATGGAGATTCTAGCACAGTTGATTTCAAAGTAACACAGAGAGGGCTTTTTTTATATTGGTAGATAGCTTTCAGATGTTGGGATTTAAGTACCACCTGTAAGATAATAGATATGTTAAAGGACTGAACAATCCTGATGTTTGCTTCCTTCCCATGTCACACTAGGGCCCCAACCTTTCTGGATCTGTTAACAATCCAAATAGCCATATTAGCTACTGATGTAACATAGCATAAGGTAATCATATTGTAATGATCAACAGATGTCTTAAAATGACAGCAATGCTTTGATTTCTGGCTTGTGTCTTTTCAAAAGAGTTTGAAAGATTCTCTAGAAAATCAAATCAAATTAATTTGTGAAGATCCTAGACATGATTGTCACTAAAACTCCTATACAGGTCAGCAACATACATATGGTACTATATCTGAATGGAGTCATGCAGAAATTTCTGTTATCCAGAAACGCAAAATTTGTTTTAGGAGAAAATTCTTACTGCTGGTACTGCTCTAGAACCTCCATTCATCTCCAGTTACAGAAGACACATTTTCTTTGAAGCCTGGAGCTTTGCATAGAGCATGTGAGATATGAACAACATTAAGCATTTTTTAAAATTATTTTTTAAAAATATAATTTAAGTACCTACAGTCATACTTTTGTTCTCTGGTAAAAATTCAGTTGCACAGCAAGAGATCCATATTCTGCAGTAATTAAATTAGTAATAAAAATCAATGTGTAAAAAAAATGTCATGTAAAATATAAGACAGTAATTCAATGTTTTTTGTTGTATAATCTCAGAATACTAATCCATAGTAGTAAAATCATTGTTAGGGTGACTTTCTGCCTTCTTAAGTAGCATCCACCTTTGTTGAAAGGTATTATCTTTAAACATGTAGGCAGAAGAGTATCCATATTAGTATCTATTTGTACAACTAGTCTTTCATACATCTACTGCAACTGCTTTCATAGCATCATGATGAGTAGATTATGATGACTGGAAAACCCAAACAATTGCAGAGAGTTCCCTTCCACTCCTTGAAACTGAAAAAGCTGCTTGAAGGAGTGGGTAAATATTTGAAGGATTTCTCAGAAAGTCCTGTTGATTTAGAATAAGAACATCATGAGAACATTGCTTGGGCCAACTAGAAGCAACATCATGCTTTTGACAGCTTTTTCAATGTCTTATTAAATCTATGGTTAATTAAATGAATGACATAGACAGCAATTATACTAATACTAATATAATTCTATGCATAAAAAGTTACATACACAGCTGTCTGCCAAATAATTGGCTTGGTACTGACATGGCCAAACCTAGGGAAGCCCGTGGGATTTTTTTTTCATGGCCAAAGTGATTTTCTGTCTCTCTGAATAATATAAGATTACAGTAAATCCTGTTTTGCCTCTTGGTTTTCTGCTTAGTGTAATACTTGCAGCTGTTTGACCTTATAGCACAGTGTGTATACCTGCTACTAGCTTATTAACAATGAGAGTACAATTAGGCCTAGTGTTACCTGAGCTCTAACATAGGTTAATAGCAATCATTCTAGGCACTCTAAACCCTTCAAGCATTAATAGCAGGAAGTTAACAGGGTTGTCAGCTTTCATGGTAGTTTTAATGACAGAGAACATATTATCACAACAAGGTGCTTATTTTTTTGTCAATATTTTTATTTAATCTATAAGATGGATAATGTATAAATAATTGTAATCAAGAATAATTGAGGACCTTAAACTATTTATGGGTATGGTATGTCTGCCCCCTATTTTTCTGTTTTTGATTACCTGTCTACTGTTGATGGTAGATATATATTATAGAAATAGTGAAAAAAAAACAATTTACACACATAAGATCACTTCTACTTTTGACTTCTAGCTGTGGGACCATTCAACCAAACATGTCTGCGGCACCCACAGGGGGGGTGTAGTCAGGATCAAGGAGGAAGTCCTTTTCCAGTGAGTCCAGGCAAAGTACAATTCAAGGGGAATCCAATAGAGAGGTCAAAGTCCAGGCAAACAGGTTCAGGAGGCAGGCAGCGCAGATTCAAGGTCAGGAAACAGGCAGAAGATCAGTATTAGGAAATACAGGCAAGCAGGGAGACCCAGGAACACTATGTAATATAGAGCTATACTCGGGAATCGAACCCGGATCTCCAGCGTCCTTTTATGTTTGAATTTGGCTCCACAGCGCGTGACGTCATCGCTCCAGCGCCGGCATCCTTGCATAGACGTGTGGTCCTGGGCGCCGCCATCTTGGATCCTGCGCCGCGCCGCCGCCGGAGAGGTAAGGGGCGGCCGGGCGCCCAAGACAAGAATGATATGAAGAATGAAGCATGGTAACAAATAAATAGAATATATATATATATATATACATATATACATATATGTTGTAAGGAAAGGGTTACTTCTGCAGTTGAGGCAATAAACAATAATTGTCTATTTTTTCTATCTAAGAGGAGTGAATGTTTGCGCTTCTATATAGATATATATATATTCGCACTCTATCACCAGGCAACTTTTTGCTCTGGCAAATGGCGTTACTCCTCAAATTCACAAAAATGCGGATTTTAATTAACTTTACCTCTTTACCTCTTATTGCACTTTGCCTGGTCTGAGGTGGCGAAGGCAACTCTAGAGAAAGAGGTAGTTAATTAAAATCCGCATTTTTGTGAATTTGAGGAGTAACTGAGGGCGCCTGGGAAACTAATAACATGTCTAACCCCATGCCTGGTTTCAAAATTAAATCTGTTGGCAGAATTCTGCTGGAGCAACACTGTTAACTGATACATTTTGAAAAATGTCTGTTTTTCTGTGACAGAATACCTTTAAGATGTGTCTATTAAAGTAAATAAGAATGTTTTTTTAAGTAGTCTCATGTTGACATTTCATTTGTATAATTATCATTCTTAGATATTATCTGCATATTATCATGACATTTTAGAATGTTAGTGTGTGTTTTTGCATATTCATATTGACATTCTGTACAAATATTGCAGATGTCTGTCTAATTATGTTTCACTTTATTATATCACTCACTGTATATCTTCACTTTCAAGCTCTAAATTTGTGTAATATGTCTTGTACTGCATGTTGATAAATCAATGTACTGTGTTGCCTCTCTGCATGTATTATTGCTTATATTGTGCTTCAACATAAATGGAATTGTATTGGAGCTGATAAATGTACTGAGAACTAAACTTGCTTTTTGGAAGCATAATCTGCAAGGTTAGCTTTTTATTGAAAATTCAGATGTAATTATGACATTTTATTCAACATTTTTTAATAGGGTCTAATTGACATGGTAAATAAATGTGATTAATTTGCATTACATTTACTTTGCTGCTAAGCAAATTCAGCTGTAAAGCTGGTTTCCAATTCTGTCTACTCAGACAGTGGAACATTTGAGCAGTCATCTGTTCAAATGAAAAAATAACCTACCAAAGCTTTGGTCCAATGTCACATGCCTGGGGAGTCGACACATTCTAAGTAGCTCTCCACAATCAGTTCTTTTAGGCATATGGCCTTTAAGTCCCTACTACCTGCGCTGCACTTATCCTTTATCACTTACACAGACAAATACAGCCTGTAAGAGAGCTCATGTAATCCAAATGGAGATAGACAACCATCACAATTTCCAAATATCATCATAACCAAGGTGTCCAAATTATCAGTGGCGACCATAGCTGCAAAATAGAACTGTAGACATCTCAATCATTTTTTAAGTTATTTTGGAAGAACCCTCTACTTTTGCAGTAGCAGGCAACATCTTTACTTAAGTAGTATATCTCAACATAATTACATATGACATATGAGTGGCCACATATACAGTAAGTGGAGGGAGGAACTTTAATTTTTCTCATATTATAGTTTCCATTGTATTCACAAAAAATCACAATAAATCACTTAGACCACAAAGATACTCCACCATTTACCAATTTTGCAGTATGCTGCAAATCTTATGAGGGCACCAGTCCAGAAGTCATTGTTGGAGTACCCTGGAAAGAATAAACATCATGGACCATTGGCCCTATTTACCCATAAATCATATGTAGTCCCTTGCAAAAGATTTTTCAACAGCTACTGTATATAGATAGATACATTATAAAAAGTAATAATACCAATAATTTTAGGTGCTAAGGTTTGCTCCTGTTATATTTTATTAAATTTCACATATACAGGAAAAATCAACATGACATCAAATACCATCTGCAAATGTGTTATAATTAAACCCGAAAGCTTGAATGGAGAAGATACATAGAAATAACTAACTATAAGTTCACTAATTAACTAAACCAGTGGATGTAGAGAATCAAAAGAAAGAACAAAAAAAAAAAGAGCTACGGTTTGTAATCCCAGGAGCCCGATAGCCCAATAGCCTTTTAAATTGCAAGCTTGAAAGCAGCAGAATAAGTAGGCAAATTAGGCAAAATCTAAAAAGTAAAAAAAAAAAACCCATGCCAAAAAAAAAAAAGTTAAATCTGTATGCTGAAGATGAGTTTAACTAAAGCTTTAATGTTCTTGTAGAAATATTAGCTACAAGTCTATCAGTTTTGGACATAGTGATTTTGGACCATTATTCCTTGCAAATTTTTCCAGCTATGACTCCTACTAAGTATTGCGCATAACTCTCCATAATACTATCTTGAACTTTAGATATTTGAAATATGAGAAGAAATTTCAGAATACCAAATATGATTCACACCGTAAGACCATTCAGAAAAGACAACATTTTGGGCATAGAAGACTTCCCAGCCAATACATACTGTATAGTTTTAATCTATTAAATACTGTATAGCATCTGATTAGGAACAGAGACACAGATTAAAAACAGTTAGCCGGTGAGATACTATCAAAGTGCCTACTTCTGCACCCATGCCTGTCAAGTAAACCCAGGAGCTTACCTGGGTGGAAGAGGGTTATTACTGGGAAGGTACAGGAGGGCAGCATCCCTCCACAAAGATTAGCAGGTTTGGCACACAGGGTTGAAGGAGCAGAGTGATGTCATGGGCAGGAGGGTAGTAATAAGAACCAGGGGGCGGACATCACTTCCTCTTTTTGCACGAGAGATAAAGAGGAGCAGTGAAGTAGTTAGCTGTCCACCCTCAATCCCTACTCTCATAGGGTACTACAGTTTGGGGAGCAAGTAATGGAGTTTTGGATACAGATAGCAATTTCCAGGTTGGGGTGGTTATGGGTATCAACTACTGTGTCTAAATTCTTTTATTCTTGTTGCAGCATACAGTAGTGTCCTGGGAGGTTGTGGAAGGATGGATGTCAATATTAATGGGCTCTGGATAGTTTGTTGGATGGAGTGTAGTGAGCATTGGAGCCCTTGGTGGCTCAGGCTGAAGGTTAATTAAAGTCTTGGGGTATTGAAGGAGTACACAGTATGGTAGTCCTAGGACCACTTGCCATTAGGCTAGGGTTAAAATGGTTATTTTAACATAAGTGCATAAGTAATGTTTAATTTACTAAATGTTAATATAAAAACAAATGTTGGTTTAATGTTTTGAGTGTGTCATTCATTTGTTGTGGCCATTATTATCCAACATACATGTGTGTGGTCTGTTTATTGAGGAAATCAGGGGTAAGGGTCAGAGCTATGGCCAGGGCTGATGGGTCAAAAAGGAGAGTAAAATGTTGCCTTTCTGCCAGTCATGTTAGTGATAGGGTGCTAAGTGCCAAAAAAACATGACAGCTTGGGGCAGATTTACTATTGATCGAATTTGAGGGTGAATTAACCCTCGAATTTGACCAATCGAATTTTGGTCGGATTTGAATGGTTTTACCGCAATTCGTTTGAACGATTAAATCGTTAAAATTTAACAATTGGAACGATTTGAATTTTTTTTTATTCTATCTAAAAAATTATTTTTAAAAATAGCAATTTGGTAGGTTTAATCTGGCGAATTAGGCAGTCGAATTTAAATTGCAAGTAATTAGACTGTCGAATATTCTAATAGAATTTTATTCTAATTATTCTAATTATTCAAATGATTCGATCCAATCAAATTTTCAAAATTCGATGGTCGAAGTGGCCACAAAAACTATTGAAAATTCAAATCTGAATCTTTTTGAAAATTCGATCGAATCATTCATGTGAATTTAGCAAATCTGCCCCCTTGTGTCTGGTTTTTGCACAATTACAGCCATTTGCAACTGAGCCCTATCATGTTTTCTGTGCACCACAAAACGCTGTCCTAAGTATTTATATAACCTAATTGAATTTTTTCATATATTCTATCTTCTTTCTTTTTTTTTCTTCAGTCTATCTGGTGCAATGACATTATTTGCCTTTCATACATGATACTGTAATTGCATTGGTTAAGTGGAGACAACCCAGTTTCATTTAAACTGATGAGGTATAATAGCAGAGAGAAGTTTCCATGGAAACTGACCAAAACCAGAGGTTGCTAAGGGTCACTAAGCAATTGTAGTGAGTGGCGGGAAGATGAGCCAATCATGGATATAATAAGCACAGAAAGTGTCAAAGCATATATAACATAGCAAACAAATTAGCCTTTTGTGTACATCTTCCACAGATATTTAAATGTAATTGTTTTCTTACAAATGTTTATCTGTGTGGTCTGTACATTTTTGGAAGCAGTTAGAGGGGAAGCTATTATAAGAACATTAAGTACAAGATGTATTAGATGCTATTTACAGATCCATTTTTGGCATTATTAAAATGAATAGGGACTGAAGGATGGGAGAGTGTTATTGTGAAAAAAGCCATGCATTCAATACATTCATACAGTTTTTGGTTGTTTGTATGGAACCCTTGTAAACATTATATCCTGTTCTTCTCATGTTTTGTGGATGCCAGTGTTGCTAAATTATTAAATATGTCGTTACATAAAACTTGTCACGATCAGCACCCAAAATCCAGAACGAATGCTTGGCTCCCTGAATAATCGCCTGTGCCTATTCACATGCGGCGCTGCATTTTCCAAAGTCGTTCGAAGTTGCCTCCTTAGGCAATTTCGAGCGATTTCGGGAAAGCGCAGCACCGCATGTGAATAGGCGCAGGCGATTATTCATTAATCAGCTGGAAGGCTGGGGGAAGCGGTTCGGGGAGATAAGTCGCCAGGCGATTAGTCACCAGGCGACGGATATTCCCGAATCTTCCCATCTGGCCTTATTATGAAATATGGAAATGCGTGCCAAGCGACCCCTAAGTAACCGGCATTACAGGAGCAGAGGAGCAGCGTGGCTGGCAGACCACCAGGGTGAGTTTTACTCACAAAAACTACTGTAAAATACTCTACAACAATATTTATAGCACAAAGTGCTTTTCTTGAAGCAGTAACTTATGTGTCTCTCATGTATTTACTGCAGGACTAGTTGTTTTATTACAATGTTTGCATTTAATCTCCCAGCTGGATGAAGAGGCCTTTACTCCCTGTACCTGCATATGCTTAATATTGTTCTGTGTTGTTACATATAAATCTATAATATATTTTGCATTGGCACACAAGCGAGTGAACTACCTTTGTTATGGCACAAGTTTCCCTTCTGCCATTTGTAGAAATACTTTGAAGACCATATTTGGCCCATGGTTCTTCTGTTAGACAGCTCTGCTCCAAACAATTACTTACAGTAAACATATAAATTATGTTCTTCCTCTCTTATATTTCCATCCTCTAGATGCTGTGTTTGTCTGCTATAAATAAATTTGTTCTTGGAAAGTCAGCTAAAGATTTTGCTGTTTAGGACAGCTGTGTCCAAGAGGCAGGCATGTACATGGGATAAAGCTTGCCACTAGAAATAAGTGTAAAATAGAGTCTTCACTGGCAGGCGGGATGACCCTGTCATGGACTGCTGTCTGTTGTGATTAAATTCAATTATAGTTGAGGGAAATTAGAAAGAATTTATAAGCTAAACAAACATTGGAGCATGAACAAACAGAAATAGTATTTTTTACACCAGAGCTCTCTGCATTGTGAATAATATTTCTAATGCACAACAAGCTATGAGTCCACCACTGTCAACTTTGCATGGGGGGGTAGCACATGGGATTTTGTTAAATAACCACCTGAAAGGACAATAATTATATCTTATTTAACTAGTGATGGGCGAATCTACCCAGTTTCGCTTCGACGCGCGTCGCATCTTTTTCGTCGCATTGTTTTCGTCGCATCGCGTCGTTTCAAAAATGACGCGCAACTCGTTTTTTTCATGAATTTTCGCTGGCGTTTCGCGAATTGTGGGTATTCGCCGCGAATTCGCCCATGACTAATCTTAACAAAAGGTCAATGTAGACCTGAAACCCTGCTGTGTTGGTCTGTGCCAGTTTGATGAATAAAGGCATTTTAACCATTTGAAAAAAGTGATTTTGGAGTGCTGTCCATGATCTGAAAATGTTGTGAGCTGTGAAGGTGAACACAATGGGACATACACCCAGTATACAAGGGATTTGGTGAAGGTGCTGACTTCTAGTCTGATCTGCATGCAAAGGAATTTTACAACCCCTTCAAATACAGTACATTGATCCTTCTGGACATACACGTGCTATTGACCTTTATAAAGACTTTCACATCAGTACATCTAAAAGTCAGTTTTCCACTATGAATTTAAGTCAATCCAATGGCTCACAGGCTCAGATATTGATCACTCTTGCCACACAGTATGCATACCTAAAGTGTATGAGAACATTAAATCTGTTGTACCTGCTTCAGCTGTCTTTATCATTGGCAAGTATAAAGAAAATAAATAATACATTTCAAAAACAGAGGAAAAAAGGAATGGTTTTAAGCATTTTGCTATTTACTGATTTTTACCGTGATGCATAAGGGCTCATTTACAAAGGGTAACTAGGTGCAAAATGCTGAAGGCAGCTGTTAAGTACTGATCTTACCTGTGTCAGTGACTATTCCACTCTGTGCCGTGCACCAGATAAATGATCAAAATAAAAGCTGTTTGTCAGGCACAAGCACCATGTATA
>CM044444.1:64133690-64143799 GCA_024363595.1 Xenopus borealis
GGTAGACCCAAAATATTACCCCTTGTGGAACTAGTTTACAGGCTTTGCCAGTATTTATTTTTCTGCTGCTTATTGTTCAGTGATTACTTATTTTCTCCATGGCAGCTTGTACCTTTTCCTAACATGTGTATTTAGGGCTGTTCTTAACACTCAGCTTTCAAGTATTGAGCAAGCAAACTGAAAATTATGATAAAATAGCACATTACTTATTGATAAGCATAACAAATGCTGTATAAGATGGATACCATCCCATATAATTGTATAATATCCATTCCAGGCACACAAAAAAGGAGCCAAAGAACAGAAAGAAATACAGGTACTGTATACTGCGTGAGAAGCAGTGCTCCTCTGTGTCAAGCAATTTTGCTTCACATAAATTTTACATAAAATCAGGGTTAGACTGGGGGGCCCAGGGCCCACCAGGGCTGCTGTCCAAGGGCCCCCTTGTGGACCCCCCTGCTGTGCCAATATGCTGGTGCTCTGTGCAGCGTTGCGTGTGTATGCAAATGCTCAGGTGCGCACGCACACGCTAGGTGCGGATCTTGGCCAGCGGGGCCAAGAGCAGGGACCCCACTGGGTTTTCTACCGGTGTCCCACCTGCCCAGGCCGACCCCTGCACAAAATAATACATACGAAGATTATTTATTGTGCAATACGTGCAACTAATGGGAACATCCTTAGATCCAACATTCTTTATTGCAGATACTGGGGTGAACTGAACCAATTTGAGTGCAATTACCATGTTTTTTCCCCATAATACACCAGTCTTTCACAGAATTCCAGCAACATTGTGGAAGCAAATGGGTGATTCTCTTGATGCAATTGTGCTGCACCTACTGCTAGTACATCCAATTTGCTAAAACAGATGCAACTGTGCACAAGTTCCACTACAAATTGGACACTATTGTACAGAAGTCTGTCTGGCATAATTTCCAGTATCCATTTATTAGGACATACAGATGAAGGCCTGACAAATCTGACAGTCTGCATCAATATTTCTACTTTGCTCTGATTCTTTAGGTGCAAGTATTATGTGCCTATTTATGCTGGGCATGAAGGAAACCCTAGAGCTCTGCACTCGTCTTAATCAATAAGGGCGAATGATTCTAGGTTTCACACGCCGCTGTGCGTGACATCATTGCAATTGGAGCGAAATTCAAATATTAAAAGGGCTCACTTTCTATTGTTCGCTGCCCAATGTAGGTCTATTCTAATAGTTGATGTTATTTCTAGTGTTTTCTGGCCTGTTCTGGACCCTGCCTGACCCTGGCCAAGTCTTGTTTGCTGCCTGTCCTGACCCTTGCCTGTACTTTGACCATTCTCTTGGATCCTCTCCAGGGTCAGACTGGGGGGGCCCAGGGCCCACAGGGGCTGATGTCCAAGGGCCCCCCTCCGGAAACCCCTGCTACGCCAATGTGCCAGTGCTCTGTGCAGTGTTGCGTGTGTACGCAAATGCTTAGGTGCGCACATGCGCAATATATTCTAGCAGGAAGAAGCCACTGAAAGCTCTGGGTGTGGATCTGGGCTTTCGGGGCCCACAAGAGCTGGGGGTACACTGGGTTTTTTCCTGATGGCCCGCCGGCCCAGTCCGATCTTGATCCTGTCTAGAAACTGCAATGTTAGTATACTCGTCCTGTGACTTCTACTAGTCTCCCGCCTCCTGATTTTGTACTGTGTTGCCTGTTTGGTATTGACTTGGCCTGTCCATTGACCACACAGCTATTCTCTGTTCCTGTTGTATGTACAAATACTTTGCTTGCCCAGAACTCTTTCCTTGGTCCTCTCACATTAAGACCTGGTAGCATCCAGGTAGCAGAAGGCTCCTCCCGAAGCGAAAGGCAGTTGTTATAGGCACAACAGTGAGCCGTTGTAATGAAATTACCCGGGAGACGGCAGGGACGCCTGACGCCTCCTTGGCGGGGATGCCCGCCACGCACCGCATCCTCTCCCTGTTTCATAGGATGCACGCATGCCCATGTCAATCCTCTCAGGAGCGCAATCACACTGGCGTGATTGCGTCAGCGTGCCTTGGCGCCAATTAAAGGGTTATTTTTGGGTTCTCTTCCTTGCCCGTGATAGGATTTCTCCTGGTGCCTCTGCCTTGAGCCTTGTGCTGTTTAGCTTCTGTCTGTCTGTTTCCTGTGTTTGACCCTGCCTGGCTTTTGACTACTGTGATCTCCATAACCTGACCTGTGCCTGATTCCTGACTACCGATTTTGCCTCATCCTTCTGATTGATTACCCGGTTTTGACCCTTGCCTGCCTAACAAACCTAGCTATCTGCCTGCCTCGACCCAGCCTGTCCGACCATGAATCTGTCTAACCCTGCCTGTACCGGGACCCTTGGCCTTTAAGGCACTAATTACAGTCGTGCCCCATTGCTGACCAGAACTCCTGCCCTGCACCTCTCGTTTAAGTCCAGGTGGCATCTGAGTAGCTGAGGGCTCCTCCCGAAGCCAAAGGTGGTCACACTACTGGTGAAGTAGGAGCTGAGACCAGGGTACTTGGCATTTGTTCTGGTATTGGGAGCCGACCGTGACAGCCGTGACCGGGACCTTGGGGTTTGTTCTCGGTTTGGGATACCCAACATCATACTACCACCTGGTCAGGGGGTGGCAGTAGCTCCAGGGTTCCCCTGTGTCTATAGGTGCATTAGCATCCCATTTGGAACAAGACTGAGCCCTGCAACTATATTAAAGTGTGAGGAGCATTAATGAAAGTAGATTTACATGCAACACACGATGTAGCAAAATGCAAGATACCGTTGCCTTTGTACCTTCTTGCACTTAACGTTTGTCTTCAATAATTCATATGCATCTCCCATTTCAAGGTTTATAAGTTCACATCATGGACTGTGTACACTTTAACATTGTTAGCAATATGAACTTCATTTGCTACAAAGGCATTTTTCAACTTATCATGGTGCTTGGTGGATTTTTTTTGGTATACACATTTTAATGCATTGAATATAGGTTGACTATATGGACATCTTTATAGTTGATTACAGTTGATCTTAGAACGAGGGGATTACAACAAGTGCCCACATCCCGATAATTTTAACTTAAAAAGGACAGTGTAAAATTGAGGGGAATGTAATTAAAGTCGCAAAGAGAAAAACATTGCACACCAATAAGAGTTAAAATCCACATCTCGCAATGTAATATTGTTCCTTAAACGGTTATTGCATTGCGAACCGTTATTGCGCATTGTGGATTATAACTGCGCACTCTTAAGAAGTGCTTGAAGGTGTCATAATCTTTTGGAGTAAACATTGTGACTTTTTCAGTAAGAAGTTTTATTACATTGACAGCATATTAGCGCAAAGTATAAAATTCGCAAATGGCCTTTTGCTGTTTCCGGGTTCACAAAAGGTAGATTGCATTTGCGCAAAGCAAAATTTGTTCGTGCAAAGGCTTAACTTTTTGCATTGAGAATAGTTTTTGCGTTACCAACGAATATTACATTCCCCTAAATAAATCCAGAAAACAAATTCAGTATTAAACATATACATAACATATATATAACATATACATTATGACATTAACTTATTCTGCACAATACAATGCTATAATTTTGTATGTAAATATAATTAACTCCATTATGAATCTACTATGCACATTGTTGCTAAAAGTAAAAGTGTGCCTATATTGTTAAAAATACATTTCATTTATAACTTAGCAAATCCAAGAAAACATAATACAAGAAAAATTATAGTCCTTTAGAAACATCATCTATTCTTCTTACAGTAACTACATTAACACTATGTAATTTCAGATTTCATGATTTCAGAAGGGGGAAGGTAATACTCTATTGGGAAAAGCTTGTTCTCCTACAGCAATCCATTCAAATGCAGATGCTGGAATGGAATTAATTGGTATTGTAAGTGTTGTATGTTCTCTGCTGGTATCACCCCAGAAAGTTCTCTTATTCATTATGGTGCAGATCCAGAGGCTTACAGTGGTTTTCAGAATCAACACTAGATGACGTTTGAGCTATTTAGCCTGGTCTTACTAAGTGAAGTTTTGTGGAGAGAGTCTATGGTTTTATATTTTTTTACTGTGATAATAAAGGTAAGTTTGTCACAGTTTGTCCAGGCAGCAAGGAAACGTCAGTGCTTAGGTCAGTGGGAGGAGTCTTATCTGGTTGTGGTCACTTCCCCTTTTTGGTTTCTGTCATCATCCTGTGCTTCTGTCTCATTTTCTCACCAGGAAGTACAAGATATTGTACACTTATGTATACTTGCTCCCAATTTGATTTATTAGTAAGACATTCACTGAGAAACCTTGACAGTTCCCTGAAGGTGTTCCTGAAGGGTGTGTTTGATGCTGGGTTGTGGGAGACTGGGTGTGTTTCAGCTTCCTTTTGTGTGTATAATTACATGCTCATGTTACTGTGATATGGACGTATCATGGCACTGGGGTGCACAGTAGGGGACATCTGGATGCTGGAGTATAGCTCTTTTTGGATGTCTGACAAGTTGACTTTGTTACATCATCTTTGGGGGAAGGAACAGGTCTCCATAGTGCTACTTGTCTCCTCCCACTTTCACAGTGAGCTAGCAGACTGAAAACAAAGTAAATATGCATCAGAGAGACTTTCTGAGAAATAACCTGATTACTACTATCACTACTGATCACTATGGCAGTGCATATAAGATCAACTTGGGTAAAAAATATCACCCTTTAATCAATGTCCCAGCTGTCATCTCACAAAACAATTGTGTTCTACTAAGATATCACAGGTATTCTGATTTGTCCCAAATTTTCCAATATGAAAACTTGGAAGAATATAAAAGAACACATCTTATGATTTCTTACAAATTAAAAAATAAATGCCCTATGCATACAAATATAAGAAGCATGGATGACATAAGAAGTTGTGTCGTAAAGTGTATTTACAGTTTGTTATTACATTGCCAAAGCCTTGATTCATCACTTCAAGCACAAAGAAGGTTTTGTATGGAGAGCTGAAGAAACAGAGTAAAATCGCCTTCTTAGTGAAAGAATAAGCCCGACCAATGTCTTATGTGGTAATATTGTGATCTTTTATTTATAAACAAGCAACATGTAGTACAGTTCTCAACTATAGGAAACAAACCTACATAGATTTATGAAAATATAAATAAGACACAATAGTAAAAGGGCACAAAGAGTCCTGCCTTCACAAACTGTGTGGAAAATATTAAATGCAGTTGACAAAGAGCTATAAAAGTGCCTGCAGTTACATTGAGGGCACATGCAGAGGCAAGGACTAGATGCTGAATTTGTTTTGTGCTGCAAAAAGTGCTGGTTTCTCAAAATACTACTTCCCACAGCCAAAAAGTCCATTTAGATGTGTATCAGAGAACTATACCTATAGGATCATACTGAAGGTGTAACTATGCCAAACCAATAATTATAGGACCAATGACTTGCAAGTGAGCAGGAGGAGCAAGCTGTGTGTTCACTGTTACTACTTTTCAGGTTAATTTACCCAACATTTGTAGTGTGTATGTAAGTGTTTTATTGACTGTCTGTCTGTGATATAATATATCTGTTTTACTGTGGATGTCTTTTACTCGCTCTCTAGTATGCTTTTTTGGTCTTTTGGTCTGTATTTCTTTGATTTAAACTTCTGGGGGCTGAATGTGTAGAGGTTCACTTTCCATTTTGAATGCCTGCTCTTCAATGTCTGATTTCTGATAAAGCAGCTGCCTGGCTATTGACATCCACCAATTAGAAAGTGCAAGCTGCCCTCAGATGTGCTTTCAAGGGTCAACAACAATAATAGCATTGATACTGGTATATCCAACTCCAAAGCTATACAACACTTAGACCTTTTCTGGGCTGCTGAGCTAACATTTATAAGGACAATAAAATTAGTACCCTTTAACCCCACCAACTGATGATACCTAAACACTCATGTTTACCACAAGAAGTTATCTGAGATCTCCTTGGCTACCCATGAACATGACGTAGATATTATATGTGAACTTACTGACTTGGGTATGTTTGTTTTCTATGTACACTATTATTGGAAAGTAATGAAAAATCTCTGATAAAATAATTTAAGTCCATAAAATGTAAGTTACAAAAACAGGCAAGGCTTTCTGGTGATTTTATAATATATTTTATTTAAAGCAAGCATAGGCTGTACCAACAATTTTCATTTAATTTTAAGCTTATGCACCACCAGCCAGTTAGGAAATACTGAGGACTGCAACCTATTCTGCACAGCTTCTTTATAGACTATGGATGGCTGGGCTTAGTACGCAGATTAAAGCTGGAGTTAGGAATTGGTATATCTTGGTATATTGTGTGTTTATTCTTTACCCCATTTACTGGAAGCATTTGGGTTCCTTAAAAAGCCTCTATTAAATGTACTAGCATTTTTTTAAACATAAACATCCATAGTTCTGTTTCTTGTAGTTTATTTTAAATTAATTGTAATTTTATTTTGCCATTTTCCATATATAATATATATAATTGAGTTGGTGCCTTTTAGGAAGCTATACTAGAGAAGTTTTAGTGATATCACATTTGATTTTTTTCCCATAAGACTGTATTCCTCTGATTGCAGAGGAATTATATATACATTTTTTGCATTCTAAATTTAAGATCAGCTGAATGCCAGGATATATATTTATACATATATATATATATATATATATATATATATATATATATATATATATATATATATATATATATATATATATGTATGGAAGCCTACTACAGTCAGTGCTTACTTTAACATTGTTTATAGGTATTGGGAACAGGTAAATCAACTGATTACCAGCTGTTAACGACTGTATCGTTATATAATGTTTTTTGTGAATGGTTTATGAATGTATCACATAGTTGTGAATACAGACTAAAATACACTCCAGGGCTATATTAAGCACCTCCCTTATTATTTGCTTTTTACTCAAATCTGGCTCTGTTGTTAAATGGGTGGCATTTACTGGCTGCATTGCATTATAGAACTTGCTGCTCTACCGCATTGTATTTTTATCCGGTAAAAATACACACACAAGAACACTGGCTTTTCATGCTTTTGCTACATTCTACCAGATAAAAGCCTCAATCAGCAACAGATATACTTTTAAGTGAAGCAAGAACCACACAATGTCCTGAGCTCTGTCTCCTTGCAAATGTACTTTTTGGGGAGTTTTAAGCTACAATCAGAGCATCTAATGGGAATGGAAAGCTGGAAAAATAATAATTTCTTTTTGTAATGTGGCATTGAATCTTTGAGCCTAGTGGGGGTCCAGACTGATCGCTGTGTGTCTGTGTGTGCCCCCCATGCCCCCTGCCGTATAGAAAACTATCAAACAACATGCTGCTTGTGATATTGTCTTCTTTTTTTTTTACTAAAAACAAGTTGAGCAAAAGAAAAAGACATTCTCTAGTGAAGCTGGAATGTGACCAGATATATGCTGGGACCTGCAACTATAGCATAATAACTCACTGAATCCTCATTAACTCAGCTGGAGACCACAGATTGCTACTTTTCAATCTGATTCTGATTTTTTTTAAATGTTAATAGGATTGTTCTATACATGCTTGTTTACATATTATTATACATTAATATGCGTGACCTTAGCTAAAGTGTGTTAAATTTTAAGGAAGAAAACCATTAATAAGAAAGACCATGACCCCATAATATATACATTATTTAGAACAAGTTAGCTCACCCGCATGTGAACGAGCTGAGCAGACAAGAATACATTGTGCCTATGAAACCTAATCATATGATGCCAGGACCCTATCTTACAGCATTACAAAGAGCCTCTGCATTTAACACACCAGCCAGATATATATACATGATTGCCTTTTTTGTAAGAAAATTACATGACCATTAAGCAAATAGTAAAAAATGCTGCAAATACGGTGCATGGAATATCACAGCCTCACACTCCACAGTGAAAGTGGCATCCAATTAAACATGCTTTGATCATGATAAATTGAAACTGGTACAGTTAAAAGAAATCTCGTTATGCCTTATTTTTGGTTTGTAAATTATTTTGTAAATTCCACATGCAAAAACTTTCTTTTGCATTCTTGCTCAAAACAGATCATCAGTAAATAGAGACAATTATCAAAACAAATAGCAATCACAGAAATCCACCACCTTTTTAGAACATATATATTTTTTATTTATACAACTTGAATAAAATGATTTACAGTCATTTTCACAGTAATTTCTTACAAACACACCCCTGAACAAAGAACATAGAGGTGTGGAGCCACCCAAAAATTAGTAACAAAACAGTAGAAGCTATGGGCCAAAGTGACAATTTCTAAGAATATTCATTCTCCTCTTTCTTTTCTACTGTAGAATGTGCATGTTTTGGTAACTTGCAAGGATGCACTTAATCCCCTGGGATCTGAGTTGAATCCCAGAGCTTTTTGAAGGAATCGTATTTAAATGAATCTTGAGAACCAAATTCAAACCCTTAATGACTTTATACCACTGGACAGCTGAATGTGACAATTATTTTCATATGCTGCACCATGTTCAACTATCTTTTTATTCCTCTTTATGTAGTTTATACGGATGCAAAATTATGTGGGTTTTAGGCTTTTGCTACAATATAAATGAGGCCTTATATTTTTAAAAAGAGTTCATTCACTCTGTAGAGCATTATTTGGTGATTGCAAAAGTAAGTTTAAGGGTGGTGGCACACGTGGCAATTCCAGGAAGATTAGTCGGCCAGCAAACAATCTCCTCTTCTTCGGGCGACAAATCTCCCCGAAATGCCTTCCTGTTGGCAAGAATATGAATCGCTGGCGGTTCATTTGGAAAATGAAGTGATCCAAATGCCATCCCACTGGCAATTCACATTCTTGCTGGAGGGAAGGCATGTGGGAGAGATTAGTTGCCTGAAGAAGAGGTTTGTCACTAATCTTCCACGGGATCCCACATGTGCCACCACCCTTAGAGGCACATTGACTGGAAAAAGTTACTGGCAACTGCTAGTCTCATTAAACATCTTTTTTCTAATTACCTGCTTTACTTACTAATATGAACTGAAGAAGGTCTTACAAGTTTAAAATATGTTGGTTATCACTGGGGAAGGAATGTACCATATATAATATAGGTATAATTTGCAAGAGGGCCCAGTGTTTAAAATGAGAATTTAATTGAACTGGGTGTCTCTTACGGTACAATATATTTAGGATGTTGGCATTTGGGATGCATTTTTTACGTCATTGAACTAGCATAGCATGTTTTTATATAAATTGCATTTATTTAAAGGCTTTGAAGAATGCTTTACTGAAGGAATAAAATATGATGGACCAGTTATCCAGAATACTTGTGGCTTTGGGATCTTTCTGGAATTTGGATTTCCATACCTTAAAACAATAATCAATAAGATTGTTTTGGTTCCAAGAAGGATTATGTATATCTTAGTTGGGATTAAATATAATCATTTATGAACACTGGGCAAATGTGCCCATGGGCAGTTACCTATAGCAACCAATCAGTGATTAGCTTTTTGAAGCCAGCTGCAAGTAGAACAATGAATGCAGCAATCGGATTGGTTGCTATAGGTTACTGCCCATGGGCAAATTTGGCCAGTGTTGATAAATGACCCCAAGTTGTCTTTATTATTACGGAGAAAAAGGAATTTAAATATTTGAATTATTTAATTATAATGGGGTCTATAGGAGATGGCCTTCCTGTAATTCAGAGCTTTCTGGAAAGTGTGCTTACTGATAACTAATCCCATACCTATACTGTATGTACAGAATGTAGAAAAAGATGGTTCTATGCACAATATTCCTGTGCTTTATTTTATAAACACTTTCAAATTGCAGCTGCTAGAGCAATGGATTCCAGTGGAGGTCACACACACATGCCAGACTGAACATGTTTTTTCGGTTTCAGCACAAATGGTATTGTCAAAATTAGATTAACCAATTTGTGCACAAGTATAACAATCTTTAAATCTGTGCAGACACTGTGGACTGGAAATCAGAGCCACTGTGTAAGAAGTACAAATTAGTAATACTGTTAGCTTAAGAAAATTCATGGGCTTTGAGTACATTGTTCTGTCAGTCCGTGCTGTTTCAGATTGAAAAAAGCCAATTTAATGGATTTGGCCCCCTTTACATGTTAGCAGCC
>CM044444.1:64169283-64184359 GCA_024363595.1 Xenopus borealis
AAAAAAAAACAACCAAAAAAACCAACCGCCACCAATGGGATGATCTATTCTGTAGCACAAAAAAACAACTTGTCCAAAATAATAGCACATCTACAGTATTATTCTATTATTATAATCTGTTATTGCTTCCAATCAGTATATATATAGTTCACAGATATAAAACTGAATATATATGTTCCCATTTTTAATTAGCAGAAGTTGAAATGTACATCTGGTGCTTGATCTGAACCACAAAAATAAGAAAAATTAAAGTAAGGTGTCTGATAGTTTTCTTTTCTTTGCCACAAATGAGTTAGGTAACCCTTTGACATCCCATTAACATTCTTTGTTGTTTTTTTTTTGTTGAGTCTCTATGCAGGTTTGCGTTGTTTTTTGCTTTTTTTTTCTAAACAGAATCATTATAAAAGGTGCATTTGTTAAACCCATTAGAAAAGCAGATAGATCTAATCAATTCTAAAAGAACTCTCAACTTTGAGAGAAAGCCAATTCTGCAGATCATTCAGCCTCTGAGTCATTGCTTGTCAAAGCCTGGGGCTGCCTCTGGACATAACCCAGTTTTTTTAGATGGCACTTACTTGTTACTGGTAGAGCACAAGGAGTTTGTCAGCTGTAGATATAGTTAGATAAGAGAAATGTATTATTTCAACTTTAAAGTACAATTCCTCAGATGTTCTACCAACAATTTTTTAAGGATAGAAACAGTGAGATAAATTCATAATTTGGGTTTTATATGTTTGCTAGTATTACTAGCAGAGTTTTCATTCCAGAAGCATCCAACTGTTTGCAATGATTCACTATTTAAAGCCAGAGGGATGCAGATTAGATGTGCCCTAAGTCTATACTGAAAAGAGTTGTTGCACAATATTATATATCTGTATTGCCATTACTTTACCTTCAAATTAGTCTTCTCTAAAGCATGTCCTGTTTTGAGTACATATATTTGTACAGAACACCTATAACACTTACACAATTGCAATGCAAATTGAGTACTGTATTTTTTTGCTGCACACTGAATGAATAAATAAATATACAGTAACATTCAATGTCTAACTCTGTCCAGGTCAAAGTGAGAATAACTTTGTGTGCAGCTTTCAGTTTAGTCACAGTTGGTTTCCCATATTGAGCTATACAATCAAGTTTCTTTTGTAAACCCGAACATGGTTACTGTTCTGCTCAGTTGCTTTTTTTCACAGTTTGCCTGTGAATTCTCTCACTCACTTCTCCTCCTGTTCATTCCTACCTCCACCTTCCGAGCTGGCACAGGTTCAGCCAGAGAGACTATGACTTGCTTGTTTCTGGGTTCTTTGAAATCTAAATATAGTTTTCTGTCTCCATTGACTCCCTGTTCTGCACATTATACAGAGCTTTCTATGTACTTTATCTTAACTGTGCCTCCTCTGAGCTGCAAACTGCAACACTACAAGGTAGGCAACAGTTAGGCACATTAATAACAGAGAGAATTTGCTGCCCTAGTGGGCTGTTTCAGAAATCTGGATAAGTATACATCCCATTTAAACTGAAGTCTTAATTCAATTTTATTTGTCTCCCTTGGATACCTGGCAAGATGTAAAATCTACAAATAACCGAGGACCTGTGCAAAAAATCTGCTTCTCTTGCTATTAAAAAGGGGGTACAAAGGCAACAGAAAATTTTATTTAATTTAAAAATGTATTTACATAACCTGGAGAAAACTTTTTTTAAGATGGCTATGATGTTCAGCCAAAGAAATAGAGAAGATAAGGATATTGTCCAAATTCACCACTACAAAAATTCAGAAAATACCTAAAAATATCATTCACAAAGTGCTGGAAAGTCACAGAGGTACTGCGTAATGTAAAATGCATCACCCAGTTTTCAAAATGCCCATAACGTTTACGGAAAGAAGTTTTCCATTCATCACCCTGTCTTATACAATCTAAATTATAAGCTCCCTGAAGATCCATTTTAGAGAGGGTTCAGAATAAAAAATAAATGGTAAGCAGTGACAAAGGTAGGAAACTACTTTTTTTCAGGTAGAAGTGTCTTAGGCTCTGGGAGTTTGGGTTGGACACTAATGATTGCTTGCGAAAAGGAAGCAGTTGCAGTATTAGAGGCAGCGGAAGGTGTAGACTGGGTGAGATCTTGGATCTGTGTCTGCATCTGTTGATAACCACACTGTAGATTCTGTACAGCTGCTTAAGGGACGACTCTTCCCCAGAAGACTTCATTTTCCTGGCTAAGTGATACTTATCCTCAGCCTTTCCTGCAACTCATGCACTGAGTTCAGGACAGGCAACATAGTAGGAGGGTCAGAGAGCAGAGTGGGTCAGTAACCTATCAGGAGTAAACAGTACAGGCACAGTTCATGCAGGGAGTGAATAAAATACATTTACAGGATACGGTCTGGTTTCCATACATATACACACTCACACCCCTCCATACTGGCCCCTCCATACACTCATATAAATTATATATAGATTTTAGTATCACAATATCCTATGATATTATGCTTGTCTAAGGAATTATCCAATTCTTTCTTAAAAGAATTAACAGAATCAGTTATCACAACATCACCCGGTAGTGCATTCCACAACCGCACTGTCCTCATTGTGAAGAACCACCTACACTGCTTCAAATGAAAGTCCTTTTCATCCAGTTTAAAGGGTGGTCTCTGGTGCTGTGATCCTCTTTATGGGTAAAAAGGTCCCCTGCAATTTGTCTATAACCTCCTCTATACTGATAAAGTGTAATAATGTCCTCTCACAAGCATATTTTTTCCAGAGAAAAAACAACCCAGCATTCTATAGTCTACCCTCATAATTTAAGTCTTCCATCCCTCCAACCAGTTTAGATGCACCAGAACTGTGTCTCTGTAGCTCATTTATATCCAACAGTACAGTAGCTTAGTAAACACTCAAGGAAGGCTAGAGGAACCACTTAGCATTGATTCATAGGCCCAGATGTCTATTTATATTCGTCCTGTGCACACACTTCTAGGCACTGCACAGTGACATGCATGTGCCATTGCATCATCACATGCTGCATAACATCATGACATCACAACATTTTTGTGCATGTGTATCACTGCATGGTGATGTACCTGTAAGTGCCCACAAGAGGAAACTGCGCCACGGGTCTGTCCCTTACACCTTAGGATTTTATAGCTGGGTCTCTCTAGTTAACACAGATTTGTAGGTCCCCCCCACATAATAAATGACCAAAACTGCAATCACATATTGCACCCTAAATGTTTACCACTGCAAACCTTTGTGCTGCTTGTATCTGTTGTACCAGTGTACTGTATGTACATAATTTTGCTGTAATTCTTGAAAAAATTCTGCAATATGGATAGAAATATCTGTACCTTTTTTATTATTTCACATTGCCTATGTTTGTAATTGAGCAGCCTTACCTATGAATGTGCCAGTGGGTCACCCTGAAATCAGACAGACACAATCAATGTCTTGTAGCTGTATCTCTACTTATTTAAGCAGATTTAAATAAGGTTTCTGCATGCAGGTGATGACTTTTCCACTTTTGCAAACTCAGTGTACATCAAGACTTGTGTGTATCACAGAATCCATGAATTGTGACCTAGGAGTTAATGAAAATGGGAACATAGATGAATTGTCAAAATGTAAAGAAATGATGTGTATACTGCTCAAATGTGATACAATCAAGATTATGAGGTCCTACGGCTGGAAATAATGCTTCATATGTAACTCCACAAGCAGAATTCAGTGTTCTCATATAATCCATTTTTCTGCAGCATAACAGGCTGATTAAAGCATTACATTTAGAGCTAATTATGCAATTACCTGATTATATGGGTCTGCTAATAAAAGAAGCATTTTTAGCTAAAACTCACTGCCCTCTCTTGTTTTTATAACCAAGAATCCAAATGATTCAGCTCCCCTCCGCCTCTCTGAATTGGGTCGAATTCTCCCCTAGACAGGGTTTGTGGAGACTGGATGCATTTTGTGCTGACACTTCATTAGAAGGTAATTGTTTAATTAGGATGAAATCTGTCTTTCCAGGATGTGGTGTTATCAGCAGCATATGGCAAACTATGCATTAATGAATCAAGAATTTAGGACATCGCAGGTTTCTAAAGGAGCCACATCACTTCTCTGCACCTTTCTGAAAAGCCCAGTCATGCAAACATCTGTTTTTAAGGCACTTCTTTTTAGCTAATATTTTTTACAATACTATATTTAAAATTCTAATAAGAAATACATGGTGAATTAAACTGTGCAGGTTAAATGGTCAGACTTTACATTATCAGTATTTTGATTCATTATGTATTGCTCTAATCGTTTGTCTTTATTTGGGTTAAACAAAGATTTGGAAGATTGTGTGGAATTTCCTCATATTAGTAGCCTCTGATTTAAAAGGTCCAGCCTTAACTTCTATATAAATTTTGGTATTTCCTTCTGTTGTAAGTGTTTTATAACTGTGATCTCCTCCATATGTATTTTCTTCCTTTTTTAAATACACAATCTGTTTTCTGCTTTCCAGAGATTGTAGTTCTTCACTAATGTCATAAAATCCATCCTGTTTGTAGTAGAGTAAGCAGTAGTTAGCCAGTTTTTGTCTTTATGAGTCATTACTCAGTAATGTTGTCTACTTCTAATAAACTTATACACACTTTTTCAGTACCAAAAGATTTGCTTTTAGTGTTGTTCCAAGCTTGGAAAACCACAGAATATTTACCCATATTGCATTTCCCACACTTCAAACATATGACTTAGCTTGTCTGGAGATAGTAATGCCTGATATGCGTCCTAATTACAGAGCAGACTAGATTTTAATTTAACTAGAGGTTAAATTAAAAGATGAAAGCAGGAATATTCCACCAACTGTATACAACCCCAGTCAAACTTAAGTCTATGGGCAAAAGGGTCAATGATGCATGCCCCAGATGTGGTAACACATCGGCCAACTTTATACACATGATTTGGGCCTGTCCTGTAATTAGTTCTTACTGGTCTCAAATAATGGCCTCTCTATCAAACACCCTTGATTTCCCAAGGGTGCTATCCCCTACGGTATGTATACTAGGTGTTATAGACCAATTAATACCCACAGTACATGCAAAATGGAGGCTTAGGGCGCTATTGTATTATGCAAGGAAAAACATAATTATGCACTGGATGGGACCTACTCCCCCTACAAAAGACTCCTGGATAAACTTAGTTAATGGGGCAATACCCCTGATAAAGCTAACGCATGAAGCCAGAGGTACAGGCCGTAAATTTGAAAAGATATGGAGTCCGTGGTGGGAAGCAGGACCCGGTACTTAAACATGTGGATATGTATAGAGTGTAAATGTGAGCTAACTGTAATGGACTCATAACTAACATAATAATCCAAACTGTTAATATGGAGTAATGACCTTGATGCAGTGTAAAACAAATGCAAAGACGCATGATTGTATCAGCAATATTTATTGTTCCGTCAATGTTTATTGTTATAAAAACAAATAAAGTGTTACCTTTAAAAAAAAAAAGATGAAAGCAGGGCCTCTAAAATTAAAGAAAACACATTGGTGGCCATGGTCCCCCCTATAAAGACTATTGGTGTTCAGTGGAACTTACTTTTTACATTTCTTACTTTCTTTGGCTCCCTTTGTTGGCTTTGGCTCCTTATGTTGGCTTTGGCTCCTACTTTGGTGGCTTTGGCTCCTTCTTTTGGCAACTCAGAGGTAGGCTGGCTGTACTGCGCAGCATGGACGGGCCCCCCATAACACTAAAAAGCTGCTGGACCTGGACGTGTCCTGCCATTGTCCCCCTAATGGTGGCCCTGAGTGACAGTATTTAAAGATCTATTCAAATTATAAGTATACTGTACGATATCTTATCCAAAAAGTAAAGCCCTGGAGCTATAAGCTCAGAGGCTGCACAAGGGGGCATCCAAATGTCCAGCAGAAATATTACACTGGTTTATGTTCAGATATTGGAAGAATCTGTGATTGGGTAAGAAGGAATGAGTTAAGACAAGAGAAAGCTGGGCCTGTGAGTGAAGAAAAAGAGAGATGTGATGTCACCGTAACAAGTAGAAACATCACACCCGCCCAGTGTTTTCATATTTATGTTCTCATATTATCTATTAATAACTGAATGTAGATGTTTTCCTTGTATATTATACTATACTGAATGTAGATGTTATGGTGTGGTTTCTGTATCTTTATACAACTTTTTTTCACTGGTGTTTATACTGTATGGCTGGGGCATGAGCTATGCTGTCTTGAGGTCTTATTCCAGGGTTCTTTCTCCTTTCTTACTGTGGATTCTTTTTGTCTCAGTCCAAAGAGACGTAATTCATTCATTCATTGCTGATCAGCTTATGGAAGTTTTCTATTGTACTGTTAATAGATTTAAGTATAGTTAAAGGGTTTATGTCATAAGCGTAACGGGAATACAAATAGTTTATATAAAATTTGCATTTAATTTTGCAATAGTGTTCATTAATTGTGCCTTTTTCCATTGTCTGATGGTGCAAGGTGTTCACAAATTATATCTTCTTAACTCTGTGCAAAGGAAATATTTGTGCAGAAGGAAATGTGTTCACTGTTTACAACATGAAGGAAAATCTATATATTTCTTACTGCATTGGTGCAGTAACTTTGTAAGCAATATCTTTGCAAAGATTATATTGTGCCTTATCTTATTAGGTAGTTAGATGAGTTAGTAAGCTGGTTTTAAGGCAGAAAGAAGATAAATAAAGAAATATAAAAACCTAAAACAGAAAAAATTAGACCAGTATTTTATAAATATAAACTTAACTGCAAGCTGTAAATATTAGCATATGGCTTCATATTTTCTAGAAAACAAAATCAACTTTTCACGTGAATAAAATCTATGTAAAAGTCTATAAAAGGTCCTACATATTTATAAAGTTCCAACATGCCCTATTATAACATTTGCAGCTAATACGGGGAAAAGCAATTTCCTCAGCTCTGAGCTGGGGGCACATTTAAGTCAATGGAAGTACAGCTGCTCTTTTTCTGTAGTGCAGTAAAAAAAAAAGTTATTAACCCCTTTGTGATTATAGATCAGCAGAGGGGATGAATTAATTTCAATAATTGTAAATTTAGTATCAAACAACCCCTCCATTGCTTAGCTGAGTACTTAAAATGCATGCAAGATGCAATGCACCAACTGTAAGGTTCAAATACTGACATTTTGGTGCAATGCATTCAGTTTAAAACTCCAAATTATCTCTACCATGTCTTGTGCATCAACAATGGAAAAATAAAGCAGTAAATGGCCCCAGGGTAAAAAAATGAAAGAAAGAAAGCTGCATATATGAGGGTTGGTTTGAGTGCAGCAAGAAGGTTCTCTATACCTACCCCTTCCTTTCCTCTAACGTCTACATCATACAGGCACACAAGTTAGGGAGCGCTGCTGAAACCGGAAGCAGCAGGGTCCTAAATTTACTGCATGTAGAGTGCTGAATTGCATCCTCGGCACTGCACCTTGCACTGCTTTTTTATTTGTGAGATTGTTCATGTACAGTTGAGCTTTTCTACTTTTTAGATTATTCAGACCAAAGTGCATGACCCAGGCTGCCAAAAAGTGCTCTATAAATGAGCGCTAAGGGGTGTGATTTTGCACCCCTCTGAGCTGTAGCATTTACTGCAAGGGATTTCCTATTTCTGCAGGTCTGGATTCACAGCACATTTTTGCATTTTACTATTGGCAAATATTTTTTAGATCATTTTCACCAACAAAATACCCATCGTCCACAAGGTATTATGTGCAAGCAAAAAGCCACTGCGAAAAACCATCCATAGACTACAATATATTCTGAGCAGAAGACGTCACCTTGGTAAAAAAAAGTTGCTTGGTGAAAAGACACCATGAAAAAATACCCACAGGCTGCAAAGTATTTTTCATGGAAAGAGTCTCACCAAGAAATCCACCCATTTTCTTCAACACATTTCACAAATGTTTACTGTTTCCCTAATTTTCCCACAGTTTTGCATGTTTTTTTCTGAAGTGATATGGGAAAGATTCCCTTGCGGGAATAGGGTTGGACTGGACCAACCGGACATTGGGAAAAAAACAGTGGGCCCATTAACCCAAACCTACTACCCAACCTGGGCGCTGCACTCTTGCCTCCCCCAGGCTCCAACCACGGATAAGATAAACATGGTGAATGGGGGGGGGGCTTGGGCTGGGAGGTGTTGTGCAGGCCCCAAAGGTGGGGGCCCTGGTGAGAACCTGACCCCCAGTCCAATGATGAGTAGGAGTGTAAAACAGGATGATTGTTTTTTCGCCATTTGATAAATGACCCTGTAACATTTCCCTCTTAATAGTAAAAAAACAAAACAGATTTACAATAACTGAATTTGAATTGAATGTCTAAAAGTGACCAAGTAACCTGAAAGCAGGTAGTGATTCCATTCATCATCACAGTATATACACATACATACATTTAATCAGATTACAATCATTTATTGCATTAAGCCTAAATAAAATTAATTGTTTTTGAGTATTCTAAACTAGAGCAAGTTGTGAATCAAAATATGGCCGATAGCTAAAACTTAAAAGTTAGAATATCATTTAGGTCTCTGAGATTACGGGAGGAATTACCCTAATACAAATAAAATGTTTCCTAAGCAGCTGGAAAGAGGTTTCGTTTCCTACAAGGCAGAGCGGGGGAAGCAGTCAGGTGTGATGGGCAATTTCACACATTGTGACTTTATTAAACAGAAACTATATTGGAATCAGTTCATAACAAAAGATCAACATGTCCCGTCCCAACTAATCCAGCATCCACATTGCACATCACCTTTCTAGCTAATCCAACGTCTACATGGCCTTGCAGGCCCATCTAAATCAGCAGTTGCATATTTTGGCACTGTCTCAACGGATCCAGTGTCAAGACTGTTCTTTATCTTCCTTGTTTATACAACACTCACAGCTAATAAACGGGTCATCAAAACCTCAGCTAATCCATACTTATCTGTATTGCTAACCTAGCAGTCCATCTTCACTAATCATTTTCATCAAAGCTAAAACAGGTCATTTAAATGTAAAAAAAATCCAGCCTTCAGTCTGCATTTATTCATTCCAGTTGATCCATATTCCCTTGTGGGTAATGTATTAAATGTCATAACATTTGCTTAACTTCACATTCCCAATGAACACAGATCTACAGTATGTTGCTTCTCCTTGACGAATACATTATTCTAATCCAGATTGTTGTTGTTCTGTCTGATTCAGGCCCATATTTTTGTCAGCACAGCTACAAACTAGTGATGGGCAAATCTGTGGCTTTCGCTTCGGCGAAAAATTCGCGAATTTTCAGCGAAATTCACGAAACGGCGGAAAAATTTGCAAAACGAGTTGCTCTGATATTTTGTTGCACACCCAAGTTGACGCGCGCTTATTTTGACACGCGTCAGAATAGTTTTGACGCACAGTGCAATTTGATAAAATTGCCAGGTCAAATGCATACCCCTAACGGTCCCTTATTTTGGAGGGACATTCCCTCTTTTGACAGAGCAACCTGCAGTCCCTCATTTCATTTGTATTGTAAAGTCCCTCTTTTCTCTGCACGGAATAGCCACAAAAAGAAACAATTAAGCCTATGGGAAATGGCATATGGGAAATGGCCTTCACAACATTTGGAGCCTTCTGTATAACAAGCTTCCAGATCCAATCCTGTATAGGCATATGGAGAGTAATTTGTCCAAAAGCCAATTAGCAAAGTGGAAATATAAGAAATAATAAAACTCAAATGAGCCATATCTGTGAGTTTGACTCTGAGTAGACATTTTTGTAGAAGGCATATTTGTAAATAATTATAACTATGAACAGTTTAGAATCAGATGGCTTGTAGCCGATTTATCTACTCACAGGGTAACTGCAGGTAACTCCTCAGTTGATGAAAATTTGAGCAGACACAATAAACACAATCAACTCCACCCCATCTCAGCAACAGAAAGAGAACACAACAAAAGCTGTAGATACAACTTTACAGTATAGTAGGTAAAGTGTATCCTCAGTATAACTCATGTGCACATTGGCCTCTACAGGCCATTTGTATAAACACCACATATTCCCCCTATAGTAGGAAAGCATTTGGGCAAATTTAATAAATAACAACAATGAAACAGTACACATCTTAAAGCAATAATATACATTCTTCACATGACATAATCCTTGATCCATGCAGGTAGTTTTCTGATATTCTCAGTATGCCTTATAGGTTCACTTTCTTCAAGCCTATTGCAGTTGGCATCAGGAGTAGGAAAATGTCCTTCATCAAATGGAGCTTCTCCAAAGTCATATCTATCAGGCGCAAGACGACTTGCATTCCATATGCGTCCATCAGATAGTTCATATGTGTATGGTCCTCACTGGCATCTCATTTCAAGTTGTTGGCTTCTATCACAGTGTATATCACTATCTTTATTTCTGTATGTCTTCCTAAAAGCAGCTAGAGATCTTCAGATCTCCATTGTAGTGTTTGCTTTCATTTTACTGGCAAACATCAGCTAGTGACAAGTACACATAAATAGTATACCCTTCTAAGATTGGGGAGTATATTATTTTGATATAGGGTACATTTCTTATTTTCACCTTTTCAACTGTCATGGGGGATTATCCCCGCCATGGAATAATGCATTGGCAAATTGTTTTGCTGAAAATAACAGTAGGGAACCTGACTACTTAATAAGTATGCCATGGAGCTTCATGACTTAACTTTGCTTACGTTCTAGCACACTGTAAAGTTAGGTCCATAATGTAAAATATCTGCTTTATATTTACAATTGTCCATAAAGATGGTGCACTCAAGGGACTTAAAATATAAGAAAACAAATGTGTATGTAGTCAAGGCTGAGCCGAGGCAAGATACAGTATATATAGTATATATATAGTATATATATATATATATAAGCAAGGGGAATACTCTCTTTAATTCATCATCTGTACTAGCTGTTCAGGCTTATAAAACTGCACACTGCTTCTTGGAGTCTTGCATGTTACCGTATTGACACAACCCTCCACTGCTTCATCTATCCTAGGATCGGCACTGCTGTTAGTGAGGGGTAATCCATCTTCAATACGATTGTGTTTTAGCCAGCAAGTGAATCCATCTTCAGCAAAAGGCATTCCTATCCCTGCTAGATCCACATCCACACTATTGCCCTATCTGTTACCTACACAAGGCCTCACTGTCCTGGCTAATCCATGTTCCACACCATGAGCAATATTCTATCATCTGTAAAAAAAAGTTATCATTGGACTTTATCTAAGAAATCCTATTATAGTCTAAGGGGAAATACAGAAATAAAACCTTTGACATAGGCAAAAGAATAAGACTCTATTTCTTAAAATCATAACAAATCCAAAGTTTACAGTGCGCTTCACTGTCTTTGCCAATACAGATTACACATTACTCCTTACTGTCCCAGCAAATGCTGAATCCATACTGATTTTCATCCTCAGAATTCTCCCACAACCAACCCTTTATGAATCCTTGCCTCTCTCTCTCTCTGGCATATTCTGAACCTCCAGGGACTGCAGAAAGATCGTGAGCAGATCTGTATTTCATCTTTTAAACAACAAGCTGTCAGACCTAGCAGCAAAGAAACCTAAGTGGGTGTACAAAGCTCTGAGATGCAGCTCTCCCTAACACTCGGGAGATACTAAAGTAATTACCTATGGCTCTAATCACCAGGCTCTGTGCTCTCGGGGGTCACTAAAATGTTTGCAAGTCGTCAGGCTGTTAATTAATTTTCGGAGTCTAGAGTTAAACATGAAATATATTAACGTGCTTGGTTTATTCTGCAGTAAATTCTGACTGGCTGCACGGCTGAAGCCCTTTATCTCATGGGAAATTCATTATCTCGATGTGACTCTAGAAATCTAATATTAGGGGGGTTATTTAATGCTGGTGAAGGCAAAAAAGTACACGCTCAGTTCTGGGGTTGGAAAGAGTTGCATTCATTCTGATTCAGATTGTACAGTATATACACAACAGGTCACTTCAATGATATTGTGTCTAGAAGAGTCTTTGTAAACAGCTGGAGGCTCATTAACTGCCCAGTATTTGTTTGTTTTTATATTTGCTAGGAAAACGATGCATCTCAGCTATGACCAAATGTCTTGACGTACATCAGGACCAAAATGTCTTGTTGATAACAGGATATATATATATATATATATATTCACCCAGCTGCTCCACATTGTTACTTGCTCTTTGCATAATGACCCCGCTACAACATCAATCTTCCCAATGAAGTGACTTGTGACTAGCGTTGACAAACAGCCTTTATTTCATCAGCTAGCCTCTGATTCACCACTACCATGGCCCTGGTTCCCTCCCAACTGCCAGACCATGCCACATACCCACCCACACCCATGCTGGAATTATATTTTTTAAAAGATGCCACATCACAGCAGAAATACACTGTGACCATTCTACAGTAGTGGCCAACAATGTGCTAAATCCTATAAAGTGACACTTACCCCAAGCCTCCCTTTATCCATGTGTGAGTGTTCAGTGAATCCCAGATTTCGGCAGAATTCAGAATTGGCAGATTTCCAGTGCCTGGCCTAATCGAAGCCAAATTCCAAATATCATGTGAATTTTCGTCACACAACAAAGGTATTAAAAAAATGTTTAACAGCACTCTGTTTATTTGGTTCTCTTTTCTTTAATTTACATATGCAAATTTAGATTGGGTTTGGAATTCAGCCAAATCTTTTGTGAAGGGTTTGGTCAGATCTTAAAAAAGTTAATGAATTAACTTCAGGGACTTAACTACAGAGGAAGCAGACCCTGCGGCCGCAGGGGGGCCCAGAAGGTATAGGGGCCAAATGAGGCAATAGTTAATATACAATATGAATACATATTAGTAAAACAGATTTGAACAGATCTGGGGCCAGTAAAATCTAGTTATGTCACTGTATAGACATATACACAAAGTATAGAAGTGTTGCTGATAGGTGTGGCTCATATAAAAAAAATATTAAACCCAGACTCTCTATATGACTCACAAGTCATGTAGCTAAACTTCCACAGGTTAAAGAACTAAATGACTATGGATAGAAATACTACTGTACATTTAACATACTGAAGTTATTGAACCAGCCTACAGGTTCAGCATCCCTATAGTAGTAATGATCCAGGCCTTCACACTTTTCACAGGCGTTTCCCCTTTTGAATTCTGTTAGGAGTGTCTGTGACACACACATGTTCAGTGGGCTCTGAGCAGTTGCTTAGAAGCTAATTTTAAAGATTGTTGAAAATTATCAAGCAAATAAATGAGGTTTCTCTGATCAAATGATACAGAGCTGATTATTAGTGATAGGTAAATTTCTCCCTTTTTGACAAAAAATTTATGAATTTCCCACAAAACGGTGAAAAAATTGTGAAGACGAATTTTGACACCCGGGTCAATTTTGATCCCCACTAGTAATGGGCGAATCCCCTATTGCCGGCGCCCAAAAACAGACACCGGCGTCTGAAAATGGACGCCCACGTCCAAAACGAGACACAGCAGCATTTTGCGAATTCCGCTGTGTCTCAATTTGGACATGGGCGACCATTTTTGAGCATCGGCATCTGTTTTTGGATGCTGGCAATGGGGGCCGACATCCAAAAATGGACGCCTGCATCCAAAACGAGACACCAGCGAATTTTCGGCAGCCGGAATTTTTCTGGCGTTTCGCAAATGTATTCGTCTACTGCCAATCGCAGGAATTCACAGCGAATTCGCCCCAGGCAAATAAATTCACCGACCGCTAATGCCAACGATAATTTTGACGCCTGCAACAATTTTGATACCCGCGACAATTTGACGCAAGCCCATGTTGTCCAAATGCATTAAAGTCAATGGCTGTCCAAATTATTTTACACCAATTTTTTTTTTATGCATTTTATTTTTTTATGCACAAATTATTATAGATCCCTAAGCTCAATAAGTGACAGCATCACAGAACATGTGCAGTGCATCAGCAGTAAAGAAAATGGGGAGCTACTGGGACATCTTCAAAGGCATTGAACTTTACTGCCAATAGTCTGTGGTTTCCATGAGCTGGTACAGAATCTCAAAAGTACAATATTTCTGCACTACTTCTTTTGTTCTTTTGTCCAGAAAGAGCCAAGTTACGAAAAGGCCTTCTCCCATAGACTCCAAATGAATTCAATAATTCCAAATTTTATGATTTTTTTTTTCTCTACTTGATCTCAGCTGAGTTGCATGAATCCATACTGGTGGCAAAACAATACTTTTGGTTTTTTTCATGTTAAAATTATTTTTAGCAGACTTCAGTTCTAGTGATACAAATTACAGAAATATCCCTTATCTGGAAAACCATTTCAGATAATAAATCCTATGCCTGTATATAAGGATATAGTATGTGTGTGTGTGTCTTATAAAGATGGAGAGAGAATATGATAAAAAAAAATGCATACTATCAGATGCATCATATTTCCTTGGAATAGGAACATTCTTTGAAAGTTTTACTGTTTTAGTTTAAATGCTGGAATCATTTTGCTTTGGTACAAAAGCAAAATGAATAATGATCACTGAGTCAGGAGAATGCAGCTATGGGTTCAGAATGTCAAGCACCAGCCAGGAAGAATGATAAATATAATATCCGGATATTGGACAGCAAGTAAAGCAACAAAGTGCAGTATTAGTTGTATGGAAGTTATTCACCTAAATGCTAAAATTAAAGGGATGAGTATTGTTTTGGAGCTTACTGTTTGACACCAGAGGCATATTTATGTTTTGAACATACAGTTCATCAGAGGAGAACTCTGCCGCTCTTTTCACTTGTACAGAGTTTGTAGAGGTCTCCATTGGGGAACTGTGACAAACTGTTGGTTCAATACAAATAAGTCAATGAACACCACTAGGAAAACAAGCATAAAATAGGGCCATTTTGGTATGTTGTAGACATTTTTAAATAAGAAAAACTGATATCATATACAATGATGTTTACTGATATTTAGCAAACAGGGATTCATCCTGGTTATTCCAAGAAACAAATGTACACAAGATTTTATTCATATAAATAAAACAGCTAGGTATGTCAACCAGTCAGATAGGACACACAATCCAATAATATAT
>CM044444.1:64207922-64218319 GCA_024363595.1 Xenopus borealis
AACAACTGAAAACAAGAATATACAACACCCAGGAATGAGAACAAACAATTCCTATAATTGGGCGCCCTATGGCATTCAGAGAGCCTTTAAATATTTAAACTTGGCAACAAAACCGGCGCCGTGATGTCATTGCGTCAGATGCGATGACGTCATCGCCCGGCGCTGCCGCCCACGTGGCGGCTATGGGCGCCTATGATTAAATGTCTTTTAGACACGAAGCGCGTCAGGCAAGAGATGAGTATATAAAATAAAGTTTACAATTTTACTTATTTTTGTTATGGTCTGATCTGAGTGTGGGTTACCAGTGTGCCTTGCACCAACCAGTTTGTGTTACATATGCGGCTATGGGCGCCGCTATTGTGGGAGCGACGCCGGCAGGGGAGGACGCGCTGCCCAGAGCTGCAGGTAAGACTCCAGGTGGCGCGATCCTGACAACACCAATCTTATATATTCTTAATAATAAAACTTAATAATTAAACAGATTATTTTATTTTGTTTAATCTCTTCCAGACTAAGCAAACTGAATGGGGATAAAACCAACACTATTTATACCGAGAGCACAAACTCTGACTATAGCTTAATCATACTGTATGCCAAATAATATATCTGGGAAGAAATATGCTGTTTTTGTAAAAGTTTCCCTGTGCATGTAGCATGTTGTTTTTCTATGTACAGTACCTTCTATCACACTGTTTTGCCTTTTTCTCATGTTTAATGGGCTGATCATAAATCCCATACAACTGGCTCTTTACCAGTTTTGTGTAAGGAATTGTTAAGAGGTTTTAGAAACATTGTCTTTACAAGTGTTTGTTAGCGGAGATAACTACTAGGGTTAAAGCTGATTCTTCTAGAATTTAATTTGTAGTTTGAATTATAGGTTCAGAAGAGAGATCATTTTGACCTAGGTCATTATGTTACACAATAAAACTTTATTGAAAGTGTTGCTCTACTTTGTATTCAATTTCCAAAACAGAAGATGATGGTCTTAAAGAGAACAACAAAGACAATCCAATAATTGGCTGATTTAAGAACATTCTGTAAAGTTTGTTTCTCTGATAATGGCTTTTTAGTGTATTTTTATCGTATTTCCTTAATCCACATTTTATTTGTAATTTGTCAAATGTAAAATGCAAAGAATCCACAAATACAAAAGTAAACTAAAAGTTGCTGAAGTCATGTAGAAATCAATGCAAACTGCCTTTCTTGTCTTGCAAAAATCTGTCTTTTGTTTTCAGTTTTAGAGGTTTTTGAAGATCAGAAGTTTATTTTCATATGAACGTGAAATGTCGAGATTTTGCTATTTTGCTATCATTGGTGGTTTTATGGAAAATTAGTTTGATTGTGGTTTCAAAAAAATCAAATATCACTAAAATCAACCTATAATTAATGAGCCTCTAAGGGATGAATGTGCTATGTGCCAATCTTTTTTTCTGATCTTAAATTGAATGATGTGTGATTAGAAAAATGAATTGAGATTTTACATGGTGTGAGTAGACTTTATTATTTGTTTTACATTTTTTATTATTCATACACTGAGGGTTCAATTTCAGTTGCCTTGTGGGCAGAAGAAGCTACTAGATATCCAAGTGATTCTAACCAATTCCAACTTTTTATACTTTAAGAATTCACATCATGAAACATTTTCTAAAAAGAAAAAAAGCTTCCACAGAGCCTGCCTATATTCAAACTTGAAGCCATGACTATTCTAAACTTTTTTTACAACTATACCAACCAGCCCTTGGCCAGAGTGCTCTCATGTGCCGAGATAACATTTCTTTGCAGGAAGATCACTGGATCATGACAGTGTGACGAACAACAGCAGGTAGTAGCATCAAACTTAAATTCATATAGAACAAAATTGGGTATTTTTTGATATTAAAAGATGTAAAATCTTTTTGATCTGTTCTACCTAATGATATACAAACACAACATAATTTGCAGTAGATACAATGTTGTACTACTAACTGAAACATGTTTCATATTTTGGTTTTAGTGGTTCTTTAAGTATGATTTCTATCTATCTTTGCTGTCACAGATGCATGTTCCTACATTTTTTATTTTACAACTTCAATGGCATCTTGATCTTCAGAGCACTGAAGTTCTTTTTTAATTTGTTTTTTCAAGTGAAAGGGAAATATCTGTGATCTTGTACAGCTGAACAGATATTTGCATCGCAATGAAGGTACATTTGAAAATATTTTAGTTTTCCTAGTCCACTGAACAGAGAATAATACTTTTTAACCATGACATTTTCTTAGGCAATACCTTCCTCTGTGTCCACAATGTAAAAGTGATATTGACAAAGTTAAACATCCTGCCACATGAATGATCAAAATCTTTCTGCCCTCTTCCATTTTGTTTTTCTGTGTTGGCCTCCATCCATGGCTGCTGTACCCATCATGTGTGCCCTTAGTGTTGGGCAAACACCCAATAGCCCGGAGGAACTCATGCAAGTAGTGATGGGCGAATTTATTCGCCTGTTGCAAATTCGTGCGATTTGCCACAGGCGCATAAATTTGAAAAACGCTAGAAAAATTTTGCCTGGTGAAAATTCATCTGTGCCTTGTTTTGGATGCTGGCATCTGTTCTTGAATGCAGGCATCTGTTTTTTTTTACGTCGGCAATGTGCATCGCTGTCCAAAAATGGACGCGCACGTCCAAAACAAGACTTGGTGGCGTTTCGGGAATTTTAGACAGTTTCACGTATTTCTAGAGAAATTCGCAAAAAATTTGGAGAAGTGAAACTTCCCAGATTCGCCCATCACTAGTAAACAGTTCCTACTCAATAAAAGCTAGTCCCATAGCATTACATCCACCTGTACCATTTTCCTGCTGCTGCAACTTTTAGTAAAGATATTTTATCTTTTATAAATTTGTGTTGATTTGTTTAGGGGCAAAATAAACTATTCTGTTAAGGCTTTATTCTGTTTAGGCTGTAATTCTTGTGCTTTCAACTGGCATCATGTTGTTTACAGTATATTATAGACCTCAGCGTCAGAATAGTGAGGTAATGAGGGCTTTTTCCTTTTATCGTTAATGTCTTTTGCTTCCATAAAAATGTTTCCATCGATGTGGATGTTCCTTTCGACCTACTATTTTATTTGTATCTGCAGTAACAAACTATACTTTTCTGCCATCTCAGATAAAAACAGAGGTGGAATACAGTGGCAAATTAAGCTGACTCTATTGGCACTAACAGAATCCATTCTTAACTATATAAGGTTTGTAATGTCTAGGTTATAGACTGAAAGTATGTGATTTTCATATTTTGCTTTATTTTTTTCTGGCCATATTTTCTCAGTTGTTTTCCCCATTGTATTTTATGATCATCTTTCATGTTTGAAGGCTAAATCCTGGGAAAATAGCATGGTCCTGGAATCCACTACATGGGTTTCCTTTTTGCCATTTTTCCCCATTAAATCAATATTTAATTAAGGTCCATCTCACTTACACATCATTACAAACACAATACCCTCCTCTTTACCTTTGAAGACTTTTTTTTACTTTAATGGGGTTTAGCTCTTATTCTCATGTTAGGGTCACACTCTATCTGGCACCAAGCCTTTAGCAGTTCCTGCCTCTGATATAACAAAAGGATGCTGGTTTGTGCAAGAGTGCTGCAGATCATCAGACTCACAAAGAAATGAAATTAAATCAAGATTTAATTGGGATAGCCATGTTTTATTCATTGTGCTATCCACAGGAGGAGGCAGCAGGCTCAAGGTAAAGAACGAGAAAGAGAGAGAAGGGGGGAGAGAAAGAAAATATCTTTTGAAAAGTTGTTTCTTTTCAGATTAAATTGAGATAGTTTCTGACTTCAAAGCAGCTGCTGTTTTTCGTGTATTTTGCATGATCAGATGAGCTGTGCATTGTTCACTTCTCTCAATCCACAGGTGGATGTTGCAGAGTCAGATTCTCACAGGATACATTTGTCAGCATCCTCAGAGACAGGGGATGTGGAGACAAAGCAACACAGAGGATGGAATGCAAAGAGTCTGCCTTTTGGTTTAGAGGTGCATTGTATTTCGGGCACAATACACATACACTTACATATACAGATTGAGGATCACAAAGTTAGAGATATGGGCACTAACAAATGACTATATGGTTATACACACTGCAGGCATCATATTATACTAAATGTGCCCCAGCTGTGGAGATCTCAGAAAAAGTATGATTACATTTGGATAGTTGGTAGTTTTGTATGTAACCAAGTTGCTAATTCAGCAGCTTCTGCTTTCAGTAAGAATCAGTGATGTTCCTACACGTTGAACATGAACTCGAACAGTTTCCATGATATGTAATAGAAATTGTTTGCTGAGACTTAGATTTATTCCAGTGTTAGATTAAGCAGCGTAGGACTGGATGAGAATGGGCCCACCGGGGCTTCCACATCAGGGGCCTGTAACCCCCCTCCACTGACCGCCAATCCCTCTCCTCTAAACTCAATGCCCCCCCTGCCCAAGGGCAAATTCCCCTCTGTATCCCCTTCCCCCCCCATGTGTATACCTTTATTCAAGCACTTTGTGTACCTACGGGGGAAGGCCACAGGAAAGAAGTGGCTCTGCCAGCCACTATGTTTTTTTTTGTGGTGTAACTTGCTGAGAAATTTTAAATGAAGATTTTTCACTGCTCATCCAAACAGCTTCTTCAGTTCAACTGACTGGTGTAGGTGAGTTCTCGGCATACAGACTCTTCCAACACTCCAATCACAGCACATTGTAAATCTTCAGAGAGGTGACATCTGAAATTCACAGAGGTGTTGATTCTGTGTAGTTACTGTGATAGGATTACCAATGTGTTATGCAACTCCTAGACACAGGTGTTACTTGTGAGAGTTGCATGAATGGGTGTGTGAAGAGTTCTGAAATCGCCGGGGTACAGATGTTGTAACAGCATTGTATGTAGCAGACAGGTGGTGTTGAAGGCCCCTGCCTCTGTTCAGGGATGGTTTCTCCACCTTAAAGGGGTTGCTCACCTTCCAAACACATTTTTCTGTTCAGTTGTTTTCAAATTGTTCCCCAGAAATAAAGACTTTTTTCAATTACTTTCCATTATTTATCTTTTACTGTTTTTCCAAAATCTAAGTTTAAAGTTAAATGTTCATGTCTCTGGTGTTTGAGTCTGGCAGCTCAGTTATTCAGGTGCATACTGTAAACCAGGGGTCCCCAACCTTTTTTGCTCACGAGTCACATTTAAATTTAAAAAAGAGTTGGAGAGCAACACAAACATGAAAAAGTCCATGTGGATGTCAAATAAGAGCTCTGATTGGCTTTTTGGTAACCCCTATATGGACTGGCAGCCTAAAGGAGAGAATGTTTGGCAGGACATCTGTTTTTTATGCAACCAAAACTTGCCTCTAAGCCAGTAATTCAAAAATAAACACCTGCTTTGAGGCCACTGGGAGCAACATCCAAGGGGTTGGAAAACAACATGTTGCTCGCGAGCTACTGGTTGGGGATCACTGCTTTAAACTGATACAATTTTGCAACATTTAATAACATCTCTGGAGTTCTGCTCAGAGATTCTGCTCAGCAGTACCAGTTTTTGTCTCAGTGTGTTGCTAGGTCTGAAGAGTCTATATGCAGAGAACTCCCCTACACCAGTCAGTTGAAATGAAGAAGCTGCTTGGATGAGCAGTGAAAAGTCTTCATTAAAATTTCCCAGCAAGTCCAGTTGTTTTGAGTTACTTGACCTGGATGAATGAGAATCTTCATAGTCACATGCATTATACTAGCCTTTAAGAGCAAGATTAGCAGAAGTTAGTCAAAGGCAGCATTAAGATTTAAAAATAGTGATATGGTAATTACTGTGCAAGCAGAAAAATATGGTAAGAAGCCACATTAACTAGTACACTAGTATAACTATAGCTATAGTAGGGGGGCTACTTTTGTGTAATAGCAATTTCTTGGATCAAACCCTTTTCAGAGACATTACCTCTCTGAACTTTCTTATAATTAAAATGCACAAGGAAATCTAAAAATGCCTATAAAATACATAATATCAAGAAATCCAACGTTTGCATATAATAGATATCGGACTTCGGCAGCAATAATGTTTCAAAATGACAGAAAAACTGCTTAAATTTCCTGTTCCCATGGAAACGAAGTAAGATGTGGACTGACTTACTGCATGGCAAAAGTAACAAGCTCTGCAATGTAAACAGTAGGAAGACTGCAAGCGGGGATACCATATCAGGATGGACCAGTTGGTTAGTGCAGGGAGGGATTCTCTGAGTTTTCATTCTAAACAACAAAAGTGTTTGGATAGTGTTATTTTTAGATGCAAAAAACACTATAATGTGCTAACTAGTATATGTAACACAAAACAAATTAGAAAGATAAACTTTTTGTGAGCTAGTAAACCAATTAATTTATAACAGAACATGCCATAGATACAATAAATATTATATTTAATACTGTGTTTAATTAAGAGGGGCAATGATAATGAAAGATTCAGCAATGTTCCCAAGTTTTAAAATAATTATCAAAAATGCTCTAACTAAACAACATCTTCTTTGTAGCAGCATCTGCGGTTGCAGACATAAATAAGGCCTTTAATGTAATTAGATTAGAGTGTCATATCTGACCCTCTGAGATTGTACATGAAAAACAGGACAGTAGGACACAAGTAACTGCCTTTTCTACTTAGTGCTATCACCAGGGAGGTGTATGAACCTTGCTTTGCATATGTAAACTGCAAGCCATGGGGTATTTATAATAAAAGGTGCAGATTTTCCTACTGTAGTAAATAGTCAGGAAGAATTTAGTTGGCAACAAAAATAAAACAGCTATAAATGCATCCAAAATTCAAAAGACTCAATCATTCCAAAATATATAGGGGGGGGGTGATGGCACATGGGGCAGCTCATGAGTGGATTCTGGAAAGCAGTTTAATTCATTGCTACTTTCAGTTAATCAATCTAATTAATATTGTTTGATTTGTTCTTTGTGGTATTAAAGTTAGTTCAGACCACAAACAAACATATGGTTTAAACATATTCGTTGATGTGGGTAAGTGATATCTTTGGAGGGAGGTAGTGCTAAATCCTTGCATTTACCACTCTTCTGCAGCAGTTCCCTGTAATAGGGCACTCACCGTGCCTGTGCAGTGCTGTAGACAGAAGGAGTGTTGAAAGGGTTCCATTTTGGAGACACTGCTGAGATTCAGCGGGGACCTGATCAAAGAGAAAGTGAGACAAGATGGCATCATCAGTTGAGAGTTCCCAAAGAGATCTGAAATGGTGAAGGGTTTGGTCCTGAACCCAAAAAGGACTGCGGTAGTAGGCCTTTGGTACCCAGAAAAAAAAAGATGAATTTGTTTACAGGATCCTAGATGTGAATGGATTTGTTTATTGAGTGGTATCTTCACGACGAGACACTTTCACTTTGGAGTGGCACAGGTTTGTCCCATGCTATCAAGTATGTGCCACATGTGGAGTGTAACACTAAAAGAAGGGGTTTCAAAAGGGTTACAACTTCTATTGGATTTACTAAATAACAAAATTTAAGTGGAGTGCTAAGGGAAGGCATTTCTTTCTGCCTAATCTTTAAATTATAGGGTTAATTTACTAACTGTATATGAAAAATTGACATTAACAAATAAATAATTATAATTGCTCTTGTATGTGCCCCTATAAACCTGTGGGTAGTTCCCCAAATGTTCTCAATGGTATTTCTTTGTACCTCAGGATCTGGGAAATATATTTTCATTGCTCTGAAAAATCTGTACACTTCATTCATAAAAATTAGATTTTTAGTTATACAAGATGGCCATAGAATATTAAGGAATACCATCCTTGTCAAGGGAAATCTCTTTGACTTGCTACATGTCTCATAGAGTTCTGCAACTCTATGCTTCTGTCTGCATACTAAATTAAAACTTTTCTGTGCACCTTAGAAACAGTCTAAAGAACTTGAATTATTAACTTGTCTTGATAGGGTGCTAGACTCTACAGAAAAAAATCTATAAGCTTTCTATTCCAATAGGTTATCGGCACACAAGTGCAATTTTTTTATATTTACAGATTTCACATTCCTGGGTTTTGTGTTTTTCCTAGAATTAACAGCATTTCCCTTCCTTCATAGGCAAACTGTACTTGGTTTTTTTTCTGTATTTCAGGGTTTCTCAGAATTTACCCCGTTTGAAAGTGGTCCCCTGGAAAACAGAAAATCTGCAGATGTTTCTCCTTATAATATTTACATAAATGCACATATATTAAATATTATATTTTAATGATTATTTAGAGGGAAATTAAATTAACTAGAACTACAACTGGCTTTGAAGCACTAATTGATAATGATTCTTTCATGCCACCCATTATTTCTTAAAATATTTCTTTAGGCCTTCAACATTTGGTAAGATTACCTGTTTTGCTTACAGTTTTTGTAGGTATAACCCCTGATCGTCTGATACTCTACTATTACCAGTTGGCCAGAGGTAATGCAAAAAGCCACAGACGTTTTTAAGAAATTGGCAACATGGCAGCTTTATTTGCTATTGAAAAAGGAGTTGTAGCACCGTGGGAAGGAGGTCCTCTAACAATGTAGTGCATTGTGTAGCAGCATACTGAGTATGCATGTGATTTTTGCCTTCTGACACCAATGCTATTTGGCAAATGTTAATACTGGTTTTGGGTATTCTGACACAAACCAAAAAATGGTGGATTTGCTCATCACAGTCAACAAGACTTGAAAGTAAGGCAAAAATGTTTTATTGGATTTGGAATGAAGGTGCCATGGAGCACTTACGCTGCTACAAAAAATTGCTTATAGACTGTCTTTTGCAAATTTCTCACAGTTTCATGAATTTTCCTGCACATTTTTAGGTGAAACAAAATTGGACATATTTGCTCATTACTAATCTCTAGAAAAATTTCTGGGGTGCCTTGACATAATAATACAGATTGTCCTTAGAAGGACTCCCTTTGGGTTTCCATGCCCTGAAAAGAGAATACTTTATTCTTCAAAGTCCTCCCTAACAAGGACTCTGCACCCTACTAAAAAGAGTGCTTTTCAGTCAAAGGGGGTTCACGATTTATTACACATCCATTATAGAAAATATCTATATCTCCCTAAAAATTCTGTAAAAAGGGTCAGAATTCACTGGTGTTGTCATACATGTCAAGGCAACCTTTATTTATCTGGAATCTAAAAAATGTTTTGGAGAACTTTAAGGGAGAGTGTTTTATTCTGTATTTAGACAGACTCGTTATTTAATATTCAGGGAGGAATCTAATATTTTCCTCAAGTCAATAAAACTTTGAATATACTGTATATTAGATTAATCTTCCTTATTAATCATGGCCTGTATCCTGTTAGTTACACCTATTCCATACCCTCAAAGTATGTAGATGCTACTTGATAGTAGTTTAGTTGTAAGCTACCAAGTAAACTTTTCAATAGGTAATTGACAGTTATATTTGCTGCCATTCTGCATTTGGATAAACTTAAATAATTGTAAGGGTCATCATTTATGGTTGAGATACTGTATCAGTTGCAGTTCAGCATAATAACTCTCAAGCACTGATATAACATTAGGGTGCCAGTGTCCCTTTGCTGATTTTCCTAGTTTTTTAGGCCACCATCACATATTGTCCCAAAGACCTGGAAGAGTACTTTAAATCTAATTATACAGAGAACAGAGAAACAAAACGTTCATGCGATTAAGTTAAATTCCATTTTCACAAGACTCCATAATGACCCCACTACGATCAAAATTTGCATGGCAGGCTCCATCTTTTATTTCTTGGCCTACTCTTGTAGTTAGATCATCTTCATGTAGCTGTGACAGGGAACTTATTGGTTGGTGCAAGGCATCTCCCCAATGTAAAGATATGCTCAACACAGTTTTTCGTTTAACTTCAGCCTATCAAGTCAGACAGAAGGACTTAATGCTTGCAATCAATTTACCAATGCTGCTTGCAGATTCCATTCAGTGCAAGCAGAGCGCTCAATTTTCTTGATTCATCAAAAAAAGCATGCTCATATTTACGCTGCATCATGCTGGTGAATTGCCACCTTGGATAAAATTGCCAAACTGATTATGGAATAAAGAAAGATATTAGAAGAATTTAAATGTGCATAAGGTTGAAAATGCAAGTACTTTTTCCCTTTAGCAAAAACAATTACTCACCAAGAAAATAGCCGCCAACAATAGCAAAAATAAATAAATCAGATATTTATTTATTTTTTTTTTTGTTTGCTGTTTATTTTTTAAATTGCACTCATTACATTACAAACAATTCACTGCCATTCAAAATGTTGTTTTGAACCAACAAATGTATTTTGTTTTTAGCTGTAATATTGGTGTGGAGGCAGTCATCTCAGTTCTTTGTGCCTGATTCTGAGCTTTGAGAAGGAGCCAACAGTTCAAGATGGAATTGCTTTGGTGCAGCT
>CM044444.1:64295986-64320026 GCA_024363595.1 Xenopus borealis
TCTTAAACGGTATTACAAAATGATAAACCCTGGTCAAGTGGTGTGAGACTTGGGGGCAGATTTAGTAAATTCACATCAGTGATTCGAATATTCGATCGAATTTTCAAAAAGATTTCGAATATGCAAATTAGGCAAATTCAACCGTCGAATAGTCGAATTCAAATAATTCAAATATTGGAATTTTATTTTATTTGAATATTTGAAAATTCGATGGTCAAATACTCCCCCATTAAATTTAAATTTGACCACCTACTTCGCCCGATTAAACCTACTGAAATGGGGATCATACCCTAAGATTGAATATAAAAAATTTGATCGATCGATTAAAAATCGTTGGAATATTCGTTTCGAATCGAATATTCGAATGAACAATCAAATTTTCTATATTCGATCATTCGATCATTTGAATTGTGGTAAAATCCTTCGAATTCAATAATCGAATTCGTAGGATTTTACCTCCCCACTATTCCCTGGATGAATTTCGAATTTTTTAATCATTCAAATTCGACCAACAGTAAATCTGCCCCTTGGAGTAAGATAGGTTTTTTTTTACCCTGGCATTTTTTTTTTTGCGTCATGTTCCTGCTGGACATCAATAGTCAGTAATAAAATAGGCAACAGAAGATATGAGAAGCCTCCTTTTGAGCATTTAATTTGAATTATAATCCTGTTCAGGAAGCATTCGGGAAGAATTAGAAAAGCTCACCTTAATAGTAATTAAGTCATTGTTATGAATAAATTGCAAGGGAAACAGGTATTCTAAAACACTCTTTTTCAAAAAAGGTTTACATAGAAATACTATAATAATTTCCAAGTCATACTGTATGTTAAAAGCGATGTAAAGTCAAAAATATGAAATCCCATTTTTACTTTTTTTTTTATGAAATCTATCTCCTCTATACTTAAAAATGTCTTCCATTTTTTATAATAATCCTGACTGTATGCTCTGAAATCCCCCCTTTGTTTTACTTGCTCTGGCAGCTGCAGATAGGAAACTTCAGACAGCCTCTAAATGCTCTGCAGGGAAACAATCATACTTTCAAATGGCAGGGGGGGAGCTCCCACCTTACTTCCTAAAACCCGAGCAGCTTTGTTTGTTTCCCTGTTCAGCTGTATAGATTTGTATCCACAGAGCCAGCACAGTCAGCATATTCGATTATTAATCAGTCTAGTTGATCTGTTTTAGACTTTAGTTGCCCTTTAAGGGCAGTACCAAATGAGACTCCTTCCTGGGTAGTGGCAAATGGTACACCGAGTTAAAGTACTGTATATATTAAAATGTAGTGCTTTTGGAATAGTTTTTCCTAAACCCTCAGTTTAGAGCAACATTTTACCAGGAATTTACCAAAATTTTGTAGCTTGCTGTCACATTTTTCAACATACTAAAATGTCTGCTGGCATCAGATCCCATTAGGTTTCAAGTGTCATAAGAGCTTTGCACGCAGTGGGAGAAGATACCTCTTTCAAAAGTGGCCACTTTATCATGGCAAATGTAATCCTCACTTAAATGAGCTGCTTCATGGGAATTGAAGTAATGGTATGGCTATGGTCAAATGTCTGTCACTGATTCTGCTATTACATGCTTAATTTATGGCAGTTATGCTTTGATGCGGTATGACAGGGAGCTAAGAAAAAAATATTTGGTTATAGGAGGATAGCATTCTTTAAGAAGAATAAAGATAAAATTGACAGGTGTCACCTCAATCCTTAGATTTTAAACAACTTATTAGGCTAGTTTAGGGCCAAGTGTGAATGTATTGCGCATTAATAGCAACATGTGCCTGGCACTAAAACTGAAAGTTTCAACTAGTACGGTATGTTCTTAATAGTGTGCTTTGTAGAAAGCTGAAAACTGCACTGTAAAGTAACAGGGCTTGTTTTATGATGACTAGGGGGCTATTTATGAAAATGATTTATTTCTCCATTTATTAAAAATAATAATTCAACCAAACTCCGATCCACCATTTGACTTAATTTTCTAAGAATTTGGATCACAAATTGCCCATGAGCAGTGATGGGCGAATTTATTCGCCAAACGTGAATTTCCGGCAAAATCCTGCGATTTGCCGCCCGGTGAAAAAAAGCGAAAGTTCGCTGGCGTAAAAAAAAAAACAGTCATAATGGAACACAATGAATCTCGAAATAATTCTCGTTTTGTCCCCCCTCTGAAAATGTATGTTTTTTCCCCTTAAAAACTCAACCAAAAAAAAATTTGAAGGTTAATAAATAGGCCCCTAGGTGTTGCTCTGTGTACTAAAATAGAAACATAATTGCAACCATCAGTATATTTGTTTCAGAATATCAATTCTTATTCCTCTGGTGCATAAGGTGCATGGTTCAAAGTGAGCCAGTAGAACTGCATGCTGTTGAAAGGAATGTAAATATAACTCCATATCCCAATTCAGCCAAACAGAAGTGGAGCAGATGGGTGCAACTAGATGGGTTTTGGGGTAAATTTTTAATTAATCAAACCAAAGTACATTCCTTCTATATTTAAAGGAGTATAATGCACTGGCATATACATTACTTGCTTTCACATTATGGGGCAAATTCACTAAAGGGCAAATTTTCACCAGTGAATGCTCTGCCACACTATGCACCACTTCGTCATGCGAAAATTAGTTAATGCTACACTAATTCACTAAAATGTGAAGTTGCACTTCAGCAGCTGAACACAGGCAAAGTTTTGCCAGCGTTATTTCGTCAGCGCAGGCATTTTATGATCTTTCACTAGAATTCTATTCTACCTATTCTTCATTAGTACTCTTATACATAGGTCAATTTGAATAGGGCATATAGACGTCTTTATTAGTGATTAAAGACTAAAGAGATGCTCTAATTCCCTAGACATGAGCCCAGCCTACATCCAATGTGGCATGCCCCTTAAATTTGTTAAAATAAATTATCACAAATTTCTTTATGTTTTGCTAGTGACGGCCACTTCACCCTTGAGTAAATCTGCCCCATGGCTCCTTTAACATAACATAGTGCCGTTTTACATATATACACAAAAGTTACAGCACATTCTCAGGGGTTTCAATGGTTAAATCTTTCACTCGAGGTGACCTCACTTCGTTCAAAATCAAAAATAGCCTGGTTAACAACTGCTCACCATTTGTAAATAGTGGCTCGGTTGCAATCTGCCCCGAGCCCTACGCTTGGTTTCTCGGCTAGTTCACCACAACATTCATTCACCATTGATATAATAAGGGATCTGCTTACCCTCTTACTGGGTTGACCCGGGTGCCGCTGCCCCGAGTCTGTCGCTAAGGGGGCAAATTCACAATGTAGGTCCAATTGTTGCAGCGCACTCCTGAGGTCAAGAATCGCTCAGCTTCAAATTCTTGGTAAAAACATCAGTCTTTATTTCTTACATTTCCTGGGGGGCAATGCAGACATTATATTAATGATACTTTGATACTATGTGCTGTACAACTACACTGCTGGGACAAACAGGAGACAATTTACTGATGGTAAAATTTTACTGGAACATTCAATAAAATATCAGGTGGACAGGGCCCAAATTCTTGCTGATTATCATTTTTAAATATGACCTTACACAACAGATGGCGAGGAGAAAACACATTGCTTGTTACATTATCTCAATCAGATGCTAGACTAGAATTAAAGGAAAACTATAACTCTAAAATGAATACTTAAGAAAAAGATAGTTTATATCAAATTAAGTAGCATATTAATATTTCTAAACTGGTATATATATTTACCTAAATATTGCACTTTTACTTTTCTTGCCTTGACTCACCATTTTGTGATCACCTGACCAGAAATACTACAACTGTAAAGAGTGGAAGCAAAATACAGAACTCTGTCTGTTAATTGGCTCATGTGACCTAACATATGATTTATTTAGTTTGTTTGTGTGCACTGTGAATCCTAGGATCCCAGGTTTTCTATGTATGATTACTGTTTTCTGCAATATATTTTTATAGATACCTACATTGTTCAGTGGGAGTATAGTTTTCCTTTAATGTGCAAAAATAAATAGCAATTTTTTTACAATGATATTTATTTACAAAGATGGGATCAGTAAAGAATGACAACAAACAGGGCTATTGTATAAATTCATATTGATCTTACCTACTTGTGCTTTAATCTGTAGCAGCCTACCACACAGTGCTTAGAAATAAACATATTCTTGCTGTTGTCCTTGAATTAATTTAAATGTTATTTCAAATGAATATTAACATTTAACACTGCAAGACTTTAAGATTTTTAATAACAAATATTGGGTCTCTCGTCAAAAATTAGTTGAGCATCTGCTTGTTGTGCATGTATTTTGGATACAGAAAGACATTGCTTATTTATGCAGAATGTTTAGAGAGCATTATTACAAGCAAGTGTATTCATATTGACACTGAATTTTTTTGGCCTTTGCTCCAGGCTTCAAAGGGGCCCCTGACAGGAATACGCATAGATAAAACTACAAAGAAATATAAAATAAAAAGTGTTGTACATGGTATATGGGTTCACTCCAAGTCTAAAATAGACTACATCTGGATAAGACATTAGTGAAAATATACTTCATATAAGGAATGAAAAATATTTGACCCCTACTGAAATTTGGGGATGGTGGTGGAGTGGTGATGGGGACCTTCAGCCTGAAGGTAAGTTATGGTGAGAATTAGGAAGAATTTTGTCCCTTCGAAAAACTTGAAAACCCACCTTAGGTTAGTTAGGGTGAGATTTGGGGTGAATTAATATTTAACAATCTAGATATACTTGAAACTATGGGGTAAATTCATAGTACAATGTCGACAGCGACGGCTTTGCAGCCATCGCAACACTTCGCCAGGCAAAAATTTGCTCAGACAACATTAATTCACTAAGTAGCGAAGTTACATCCCGGGCGACAAATGCTGGCGAATTTTCTCTAGTGTTACTTTGGCAGAGTGTGCAAATCAAAGCGAAGATGTGCTAGTGTTCAATTCTGGCTAGTGCAACTTTGCTAGAGGTCCTGCGCTCAGGCTAATTTGCATATGCGGGAAATTTAAAGAGGAATGGAGCTATTTATGTTACATGGTGCATCTAATACATTACATTAACACTGACAACTAACTCATGCCAAGGGAACCTAAATAAAGTAAATCGAGTTCTTTTAATAAACTATTTTAACACATAAGGTCACTGTAAAATAGTGTACCATGTGGTAGAAAATGTATGGGGGAAACAGAGTAGCTGGAAAAAAAATCTATGCCTTTTGCAGCCTAACACCCTGTACTTAGCAGATATTTCACTCAAAAATGATGATGTAAGTAACTGAAGATTGAGGATGTTCTATGCACTTCACCAGGTCATAGTTGGCGAAAGTAAGTCTGGCGATAGAGGTAACGTTCAGTAAAATCCGCATCTTAGTGAATTTCCAGAATTATGTCCATTCTCCAGAGCAAAAATTTGCCTGGCATTAAAGTGCAAAGCAACACTAGTGTCTCCTTCACTAACTAAGTGACACCTGTGCTGGCAAAGCATTAGTCACTTTGCCCACAGATATTTTCCTATAAGTACTTATTTCATGCACTTAGGGAATCCTTGGCCAAAGGTTAGACCTTAAAAAAGGCTTGGAACCAAAATGTTTTGACAATCAGTGCCCTAATGGTATCTTCATCAGTGGTTTAGTGAGAGGTGCAAATAGGGAAGATAAGTATGGAGTTCCATAGGAACTTAGGTCACTGGTGGTGTATTGGGAAATTTAGCTGAATGACATCTGGATGGAAAGACGCTATTTCAATGGATGTTGGCATTTAGAAATATGGACAATTATTAAGCCATTGCATATTTCTAACTGATGTGACCAGTTAATGACGCTGATATGACTAAAATATATGTGTGCGCATGTATGTGTTTTTCTAAGTTTAATTGATTAATAAGAAAAAAGTCAAGAATAAACTGATAAACTGAATTTATAGCTTCATCTGTATACATATTATCTGGATTTCTGTTCTGTACACGGTTCTTTCATACACGGTTAATTAGGTTGAATCAGGGTGGTAACACAGCAAAATAGAAAGCCTAATAATTCTGAAACCATCCTAAATAAATAACGAAAAGCAATTGAAAAGCTGCTTAGAATAGCTTAATATATATATAAAATACTAAAAACTAATGTAAAGGCTAGCATTCCCTTTAAGTAGGGCATTCCTATCTATTAGATGTCCGGTAGCTGAATATCAGAGTGATCCTCATAGGAGCACCCTGCTGTCTAGCAGCAGAAATAAGAAACCAATCGTTTATTTTTTGAGGAGAGTTGGAGCTAGATATAAAATATGTTCACAATCTCTTTTGCTCTTTTTTTTTGCTCAGTATGAACATGCTGCTAGATTTGTACCAGATCCTAAATGTTCTGAAATGTCCAACACAGCACATCATAGTTTGCAAGGTGACAGTAATTTGCTGAAGACAGGTTCAAACAATTTACTATTTCTATCTAATCTAGGTTGACCTCTTTCTGGAAGAATATAAGGAAGAGGCTCCCGGTTTCAGATTTTCATTTAATGTAGTGTGAAATATCAATCCAGTGGAGGTTAGCACTGGCAGGCACAGCAAGTACTGAGCTTACATTTAAAACATGAATTCCAGCGTTAGGAATTTATATTTTTCCCTCCGAGAAGACCTTCTACCCAGATAGTCATGGTTATCTTCAAAGAGTAACGGGTTAATAATGTGGGTAAAGCAACTGTAGATCAGAAAGAGAAGAACAATAGCTAGGGCTTTGTCATATCAAATAAGCTATGCTTCCTTACTTGTAGGTAGTACTAAAATGTTTTTTGGCAAATAGTTCAGTGTTGGGACTATTTATTGATCAACTGGGTGTCTGTCCAGTGCCCTCATTGACTTTGCCCCAATTTAAAACAGGGGAACAAAGAAAAGATAGCACAGTATCATAAAAGTACCGTAAAATATTTAACTTGGATAATAGATTCTGTTTAATATTGAATTTGTTGTTTGCATAATAAACATCTGTGATTTTCCTAAAATAAATTGTAATGTTATCAGACCATTCAGAAATATAATCACTATTTCAATGCACAATAAAATGCAAAACATAAATAAAACCTTTTAAATAAACAATACAATAAACCAATAACGTTTAATTAGTAACTGATGCTGCCTTTAAGGTTACCATAACCCTGTATTGCACATTATGTACCATCCACAATCAAAAATATATTTTATAATTTCTCAATCATTAATAAGACTGATTTAGGTGAAGCCTTCATCCAAATGGATTTGGCTTTTTTTTTTTAAATAAATGCACACAAATGACTTTTTTTTCAATCTCAATGCTATGTCATAAGGTGTTGTGCTGATCTTCTGCTTGGTAAGCATTGGTTTTTCTACCCTTTTGAACCTTGGGATATGTAGATACTGGAATACCAAGTAGACAATTTTGCTCCCAAAAATGCAGAATTATTTTCTATGTCACTATATAAGTTTCAAGTACCATGGCCTGGTTATTTAGCACAGTGATGTCTTATGTGGAGCCTGGTGAGTCTAGTGTATAGTAAAGCTGTACAAAACTACCATGCTGGTTTCTCTTTAAATATACGGATTCAAGTGTATCAAGAAGGCAAAATGTAGTGCTAAATCTGTATTTAATGCAGTGCAATCACTATGACAAGTGCAGGCAGTTGTTTTAATGAAACCTCTTGCCTGAAGACTTTGTGACAAAGTTGGCTTTTGTGTAATGCATTGTAACTTCATGATTTCAGGTTATAAAAGGAAATTTCACTCTGAGCTGATGAGAGTTTTTTTGCTTGTTTGCAATGGCCATTCTCTGACACTGCTGTGGCCTTTGAGATGGTTCCTGATGGTCTTCTTAATACACCAGTTCGAGGAAGTTTTGCCCAAGTGTCCCAATTAGCAGAGATCCAGACTCAGATAATTAGAGTTTGATAGAAACCAGCGTCTGTTGTCCGCAGGCAGAGAGGAAAAATGTCTTCTTGTTTCTGGACATGTATTTTTGGTTCTAGCTCCACGGGAATTATCTCTACAATTTCCAATGTAACACAGCTTCAGTCCTCTGGGAGAGAAGGGTCTAATGCTGCTTTAGCTTCCAGATTCATCGCCAAGTATAGCACAGTACCAAAATAGTATTCCATAGCTGCCAATTAGAACAAAAGGCAGCACTTACATAGTAACACAGTAATATGAAGTTGCGAGAGTGTTAATGTTATTGCACACAAATGATAAACATTTTATGTCACGTCTCTATGTTTTTAAAATAAATTTCCCATGATTCAATGTAAATCAGTCCAAGCATGTCTCAGTAGAAAACTGCCATTCACATATACAAATCCATTTGCCTTTTCATTAAAGCAGACTCCAATGAACTCTCTAAAGCAACCTTCTCAGAGTGCACAGAATGTGAGGAACATGAGCAGATATCTATTATACGTTTTACTATGGTTTCCCTGCAAATCTCTGGGAAACAATGTGGACAACGGTGACACGATTATTGGATTAAAGGGAAACTGTCATGGGAAAACATGCTTTTTTTTAAAACGCATCAGTTAATAGTGCTGCTCCAGTAGACTTCTGCACTGAAATCCATTTCTTAATAGAGCAAACAGATTTTTTTATATTGAGTTTTGAAATCTGACATGGGGCTAGACATTTTGTCAATTTCCCAGCTTCCCCTGGTCATGTGACTTGTGCCAGCACTTTAGGTGGGAACTGCTTTCTGGCAGGCTGTTGTTTTTCCTTCTCAATGTAACTGAATAGTACACAGTGGGACATGGGTTTTACTATTGAGTGCTGTTCTTAGATATACCAGGCAGCTGTTATCTTGTGTTAGGGAGCTGTTATGTGGTTACCTTCTCATTATTCTTTTGTTAGGCTGCTGGGTGGGGGAAAGGGAGGGGGTGATATCACTCCAACTTGCAGTACAGCAGTAAAGAGTGATTGAAGTTTATCAGAGCACAAGTCACATGACTTGGGACAGCTGGGAAATTGACAAAATGGCTAGCCCCATGTCAGATTTCGAAATGAAATATAAAAAAATCTGTTTGCTCTTTTGAGAAATGGATTTCAGTGCAGAATTCTTCTGGAACAGCACTATTAACTGATGCATTTTGAAAAAAATGTTTTTCTAATGACAGGATCCCTTTAACTTCTGCAGAACCATCCTTCACCCATTATTCTGCATAACCAGAGGTGATTTTTGGAAGGGCTATTCGGGTTTGTTATCATAGTTTATTTTATACACTCCATTAAACTTCAATTTATTCACAGTTTTCTGTGGATAATTTAATATGGTGCTCCGGTACATTTGAAGTTAGAAATGCAAGTATATTTTACAGCCAGTTAATACCCTGCATATACTGCAGCCTAGGCCTCCCTTTAAGGTCATATATGTAGTTGCGACCACCTTATCATATACGCATTAGAGGAACCCCATCCAAAAATATTTGTTTGCATAATGAACGAACCAAGAATTTCAAGAAACTTTACAATATACATAAACATTTTCAGTATTTTTACTGTTATATGAAAATGTAATTGTTTTTGAAAACAGTATATATATATATAATAATGTATTAATGTCTTGGCTGGAGTAGTGCTGCCTTCTACACATTGTTTTTCAAGAGTCTGAACCAGCAATGCAAGATAAGAAAAAAAACTATCAAATACTGCATTCTAAGCAATTACATTTACAAATAACTCTAAAACAACTGACAATGTGACAATTTTGTATATAAATTATATTTTATTTCATTATGAAAAATTAAATTTTGGAATTCCCCTTTAAAGTTAGTTATGGAACTTAGTGGTAATAGTTGCTCTCTTTTTGTTTAATGTTTAATGTTACTTAAAGTACAGTATATCTGATTATTTCTATGCTGTATGTAGGTAATTTTGCTTATCATATCCTCCACTTCGCAATGGATATATTATACCATAGCTCACCACAGGTTTACTTCTGCTAATATAAATATGAAAACACCATAAAGAAATATAGCCCATGATCAATAATCTTATTTGAGATCCCATCTAAGCAAGCAGTTTTGAAAGCCACATTAAAGTGCCATATTATAATTACTTACTAATACAATACAAGGTTGCATAACTATAACTCAAGCTATGGAATACAAGTGTGCGGTTTAGTTTTGCATTTCTCCATCCCATGCTTTTGGCATCCTATGTAACCTGCCAGCATGAATGCTGAGACATTAATAAATTATCTGGGTAAGTTAACATAGCAAACAAAAAGCTTTATTTTGACTGTTGATAAATGTAGACCATTATGATAATTTGTTTGGTCAATGTGCAGAGACAGGTTGGCTTAATAATACACCATATACTAATTAAGAAGTATGGACTGTAACATAATAATAATCAAAACAGATCCAGGTCAAACTATGAAGATGGTCTACCCACTACCCACTTATTCATTCCAGTGAAACCACCGTATTGGTTCGTGTACTACACAACTTGCAATTGTTATGTTTTGTGTAAGCAGACTAAGCAGATTTATAGTTGACTCAGCAGTGGGTGATTTTTGTTTAAGAGAGGGTAAAGTTGCCTGTGTAGGTGCTTTAACCCACTAAGGCTGCACAGAATATAAAGGCAAGAATATTATAGATTACAGAATGGTGGCGTCTATTTAAGATTAGTGATGGGCGAAATGGGCGCGTTTCGCTCCGCCGAAAAATTCGCGTCACGTCGTTTTCGGCGCCCGTCGCGTCAAAAACAACGCGCGACTCGTTTTTGGCGGCGAATTTTTGGCGGCTAATTTTTCCTGCCGTTTCGCGAATTTATTCGCCAGTGGCGAATTGCGGGAATTCGCCGCGAATTCGCCCCTGGCGAATAAATTCGCCCATCACTATTTAAGATGACTTTTTTCGGTACAAGATATCTTTAAAGAAACATCAGCTATATTGGTGCTCAGATATGTAATATGTCACGTGACATATTACTGAAACTTGTATATAAAAATAAATAATGTACCCAATGTTGTCAAGTATAAGGATAGTAGACTTCACCTCCATGAACTATGTAAAGGCAGATAGAACTCCAAGGTGACTTATAATATCCTTATATTTTACAGGGGGTACATTATTCACAATGTTATGTTATTATTATTATGTTATTATTCTTTAAGCCATATTTCATATTTTCATTTCATTGGAAATGGTAAACAGGCATAAGGCCTGTCTGGGCTTCATTTACTGATGAACCTACCGAATTGCTTTAAAACCCTATGGGAAGCACCCATAGGTGTTATAAAGCATTTTCAGATCGAATAAAAAAAATTAGTTTGAAGGGTTAAATTCGTTCCAATTGTTCGATCCGAACAATTTAATCGTTCAATCTTATTATTTCTATTCGATCGTTCGACCAATCGAATAGCGGTAAAATCCTTCGAATTCAATATTCAAAGGATTTTACTTCCGCTTTAAATTCGATGGTCGAATTCTAGGGTTTTTTTAACCCTCAAATTCGACCAATAGTAAATCTGCCTCTATGTTTTTTTGTGCACTATTGGTGATTGCATTTTATTATCCTCCTTACTTTGCCAGTACAAATACATTTTTCAACCTCTAATTAAAGAAACCATACATTTATGCTTGCATTGGTATTCTCTTGGATTTAGAACAATTCTGCTGGGAAACCTTTGACTAAAGCAGCCCTCTCAAAGATCAGCTGATAATTGCAAGACTATCCTGTGCATTGTGACTGTTATGGCTCACATGGAAGCTCATTTCATTACATATAGGGTCAACCTCATTTCTTTTGGCTTTCATGTTTTAACTCAGGCATAACATCAAGATATCTTTGAATATATGTTTTATATGTTGGCTATCAAATTTTATAGGATATTATACAAGTTCACACACTATTAAAACGTTGTGTGGAAATGTGTTTTCCATCTAGTGTCCAGGTTATTCTGCCATATCTCTAGGAACCATTCTTTCTTTGATTTTATGCCCAGACTATTATAATAATTTAAAGAGTGGTTGGCACATTTTCCCTATTGCACAGGATTCCAGAAAATAGATTAAAATGAAAATAGATGAAAATCTTATGGTACTTATGATCTAACCAATTTATTTATTGCTTAATTCTGCCTAATAAAGGGAGCACACCTGTGTGTCTGAATAGATTCATATCGTTGTTCTTTTTCTCCACATTATGTGCAAATCTCTGGTGATAAGTCTAAGTTTTCTTTTGTCTATTTTTGGATCTTCTGGTCACTAGAAACATCTTTACAGATTTCTGCTATTCATAGAGAATTATTTCCTTGGATGGGAGAGGGAAATGGCACTGCATACAATAGATGTGCTGTGATACACTTGTGCTCCTCCTCTGTCTGTCTACTTGAGAGGCATCCAGGCAGAATTTTGTTGAATTATATATAAACCATATATATATATATATATATATATATACCGTAATTATTGAAAAGACCCACACTCCCTTTTGTGAAAAAAAAACATTTGTGCTGAAATGTTGGATTGATGTACACAATAAAAGAAGTTAGATTTTTTTCACAAAATGGAGTGTGGGTCTTTTCAGTAATTCTATATGCAATATTTTAGATCCTGCACCCGCAGTTGACCTAAAGATGGCGGTTTAGAGTGTGGTAGCTAGGGACTGACTATATATATATTTATTTTGGTCAAATGTCGAATTAAAAAAAATTTGAAATTCGACAATTTTTTTGGGGGAGGACATTTTCGATTTTCGATCAAAAATGGACCTATTTCAATCGAATGGGTCCATTTTCGATTGAATTTGAAACGTTCAATCGCATCGTTCGAATCAAATGATTCGAAAGATTTTTTTTTTAATTAAAATTTTTTTTAGCAAAGCTTCCAGGAGGTCCCCCATAGGCTACAATGACAACTCGGCAGCTTTAAGGTGGCGAATAGTAGAATTTTAATTTTTTTAAAGAGACAGTAAGAAATTCTAATTTTGAATATTTTCAATTGGTATCTAATTTTGGGCTATTTCTTCAAAATTCTAATTTTATTAGGTAATTCACTTCTACCCTTAGTAAAGGTGCCCCTTTGTGTTGTAAGTAGCTTGGTTACAATTCAGACATCTTAAAGCAGATTTGGAGCCAAACAGCTATACAGATTTTTCATGCACACCTGATGATAAAGAGAAATAAGGATCGTTTACTGTCCATGTTTATTTTTGGATCAGAAAATATTGTTGAAGCACTGCCTAAACAAAAGCTTATATGTGCATATAGTCTACTTTAAAATATGTATACAATACCATGTGAAAAAACTAGAAACAATATTTTTAACCCTTGTTCATCAAGCGGGTTATTTATCAAAATCTGAATTTCTCTGATTTTTTTTCTTTTAAAAAAAGTCCGACCAAAAAAGAATTCACAATTTGACCTGTTTTATTATTTTAAAAAAGCTCAATTTAATTGGGGAAAAACTTGATAAAATCAAGCAAAACCCTGAGTTGCTCAGTTGTTTCAGGCTTTTTCCTGAAACACTCAATTTTTTAGGGCTTTTCGTGGTTTTTCAGATTTTTGCCTGAAAAGCATGACATAGTCAGATTTTAAGGCTAATTCTAGTACAAACCACAAAAACTTCCAAATAGGATAGGGACCTCTCCCTTTGACTTACATACAACCTTGACAGGTCTGAGATGGCGGAATTTTCATATTCTGACTTTTTGCAGCATTTTTTTACAAAGAACAAGAAAAATTTGAGTTTTTCCCCAAAAAGCCTGACCAGAGTTAAATAATCCCCCAAGCCCCTGACTACACACCCCTCACTTTCTCAATCTTGTCCTTTGGATCAAATGCATTAGCCCCTTGTCTCTTGATAAGATGAAACTGCAGTCAGTATGTGAAAGAATAAATAACAGTTGGCAGATCTAGTGAAATGCTTGCACATTTTAGGCTCCAACTCAAAGATAAACAGAGTTTCAGATAAACAGAACTGCTGAGCTCCTGGCATAGAAAAGAAATCAAACAGAATTAATGCTCATCAGGAAATGGCAGAAAGATCAGTGGGACAGGATGGAGTAATCAACAGATAATCTTCCAGGGGCAGTAGCTGGGGGGCATCAGCAACATGGCATCAACAGATCCAAGATATCTTAGAATAACAAACCGAGGGCAGCGGGTAGTAGCAAAATGGAAGTCCAAGGGAAAAAGAATAAATTTATAATATAAAAAGGACAAGGATAGAAGGCTCAGTTAACACAAGGCTCATGGAGATCTGGCCTGGGGCATATCAACGAATCTCTTTGTGCTGCATTCTCTCTAGGTAAGGGCTCGATTTGCCTAAAAATCTGTTTGGGCTCTCTAGTGAGAAGAAAAAACATGATGTAAAGCACTTCAAGGCTCATTTATAAACACACATGCAACTGCAAGGTGCAATAATACTTTCTATTTGCTGAATAAGTTAAAAGAGAACCTACAGGGAAAATGATGCAAAGAGGCAGCCATGATATTAACACTTGATTTGCTAACATGTTGCCTCATGGCTTTCTTTGTGTTCTGCACCTACACCCTGCACTTCGTACCAGAAATTATGCAATTAGCACTTCTACTGAAACAAGAAAACATGTAAACCACTTTGTCCTTCGATACTAAAGTGGACACAAATTTGAATTTGCATTGCTAAATGCTGTGCCAAGAACATATTATATAACACAACATATTAATTAAGCACTAGTGATATGGAGGTCAGGAAAAACTCAACCCTACTCGGCCCTAACCCTCAAAAGCATAACCCGCTCTCAACCCTAACCCATAAAATGTTGCATTTATAGAGCATGTAACCAAACAGTAGCCATATTTTCTTATTCTGTACAATACTTCTGTGGGTGCACCTGCTGGGAGTAGAGGAGGAATGTACTTCCCCAGTCTGAACCCACAATAGTTGGTAAAATAAGTTGGCCAAATATCAACCCCCCCCCAAACCAGTTGTCAACCTGTGGGTCATCATTGGGTTTGGGTGAAACCACACATAACTAAAGAGCAGACACTAATGAGCATTCCATACACTGGAATCCTAGGAACCAACCCTGTATTGTGGGAAAGAAACATGATGGTTTGCAACATTTGTGCACGTAAAAAATATTGTATTTATGTTTGTAAATGAGCCTCCTGTTTTTCTATGCAGCATGGAAGTAATTCACAATTTTCATATTAAGTACTGAACAGAAGTTACTGGAGAGTTTAAATTTCAATTTTCATAGTTTCTTTACAATTTTTAGGAAGAACAGACTACCATTATTAACACTATAGATTGAGTAAATGATACAACACAAAATGCTGTACATGACATGGCAAAACCTTACTACGTAAGAGCAGCTTGCAAAGTGTGCAAATTGACATGTTCTTTACCCACAAAATATTGGTTTTATCCCAGAATTTCAGTGTAACTGAAGTCATGTAGGAAGTTTTAGACACAAATTGCTATCTTCCTTATCCACACTACAACATATTTTTTTTAGAGTTCCAGTGTAATTTCTATTGTGCATGCATATGTTCTCAAACTGGATGTAAATTGTGGCTAACATTTTCAGTGGGGATTATGTAATTTGTGGCTCCATACAACCAGGGTTCCCCAGCATCAATAGGTCTTTTGTGCATACTGTATATGTGGCAGTGCAAGGAGCATGTTTGGATGCAAAAATGAATGGTATCAATATGCTTAACATTTGTGTCCATTTTAGTAAGACCACAATTGCACTTGTAGTCATAAATGACTATGTCTTTTCAGATGAAAATTATTTGAGAGCAACTGTTTATTTTGAGGTATTAACTCTTCAAATGTACTGGGCTCTTTAACATAATGGCATATGAGCCATACCACATAATCAGAAAACTCAGCAAGCACAAACCTAGATCGGCTTACAAATCATCGTTATTCTGTAAACGCTAGCTGCACTATATCCACCTAACATCTGCATTGAAACTGTATAGCTTAAGGCAAGTGTATTATAAGCCTATCCCATTAATTCAGGTCATATTTCCTGGACCATTAATCAACAGTAAGGGGAAAAAATACTGTAAGTAATAAGCAAAGCAACAAATTATGCATGTAGGAAAAGCTGAAATTTTAATGCAGTATATTGATGCAGTTGTCACCAACTGCTGGGAATCACAGGGGACATGGGAAATGATGTTAGTTTCAGCGCATGCCACAATTGTCTGCAATATCCATTATTTAAAGGTAATTAATTTCAAATTGTTTTGATTCTACACTCAAAACAATTCAAACAGAGCATTTATTAACTGGACCACTGGGCATTTGTAACATAATTTTCATTTTAGGGCTTCTGTTTCTTCACCATTATCAATACAACTATTGCATTTGTTTTCCAAGAAAATATGCAGCACTACAAGTGGATGGCATTATGTTATAAACATTTTGTGTGATATTTATTTCAGTAAAGCACACAGGATTGGCACAGATAGGGCTTCTCCTACTATATTCAATAGGTATCTATGTTTATTACATGAATGCTGTGATATGTCTAAAAGGTTCTATATGTAAGTCCACACTTTAAGCAAAGGTCCAGCTTTCTCACTTTGACTTTACTATACATGCACCGGCTTGGAAGAGAAAATAAGTACAATAGAAGTGATTATAATGACTGGGATATGGCTTTTGGCACCCGACAGATTTCATCTTTCCTTCTGCTTCAACTATGGCAAAATTGACTATGGTGTCAGGCTTACCAGGGAAAAGAGACTATGGATCTCTTTTAGTTGATAAGGACTCACAAGCAGCTCACACAACACAGAACCCACCCGGGGATGGTACACGGTGATCCGTGAGTGAAGAAAAGCCAGTAAGACTAAACCGTAGCAAAGTACCAGGGAGAAGAGAGAGAAGTAGTCAAACCAGATCAGAGTTCAAGGGCAGGCAGCAGTACAACAGGAACGATAGGCAAGCCGAAGTCTGGTTAGGCAGTGAAGATTCAGAGTCGGGAACAAGCAAAGGTCATACACAGGAGTCAGTAATATAAGTTTGTTTAACCTTGGCACCAATTGTCCAGCGTTGGAACACCTGAGCAAGGGCGCCAATGTCATGAGGCTCCACACCGTAACCAGCAAGGGCGCCTGCATACCGACGCCAGTGACATCAGAACCAGAAGAAGCCACGCTGAGGCGCTCCCTCTGTAATTATTCTTACATATGGATTAGCTGTGATAATAGGAGCATTTACATTGACGGACTGAAGTTCTGTAAAAACTCTTTCATTGCACTGGTTTAGGAGGCTTGCAACGTCTTCCACTTTAGGTCATTCCAGATGACTCTTATGTATGTAGCTATAGAGCAGGACTATTTATCCCTTCTTGGGGAGTTCTTGTGAAATGTAAACATAATTAAGGTTAAATACAGTACACAGTACTGTACAGTACAGTATGTCTCCTGGTTGTTTTTTTCACATTTATGGAAATATAGCAACGATTTTGAATGTGATGGCCAAAATCAGCTCATAGGCAATGTTTTTTAGATGTATGACAGCAGAAGTGTAGTCAAAACCTAATTATAACCATAGCTTATATTACACAGTATTGGTTTCCTTGTTACACGAAAAGATGAAACAATTTTATGGCAGGATCAAGCAGGTTGCGTCCAGCCATCCTTATCACGGCTCTCTGAACACCCTGCGGAGATGCAGAGCAATTAGTGTTTAACATTCTTCTTTACTCCTGTGGAGGACACCGGTATAACAATAAAAAAAGACAGTTAGAGTGGGATTCAGTCTGCAGCTGATATGTACAGTGAGTCTTCTGATATCTAAACATACTGCAGTTCCATAGACACCCTGCAATTCTGTAATAAATAGAAGACACTTTTTAGGCGACATTTTTATGCGACAAGAAACTAACTCTAGAGCAGGGGTCCCCAACCTTTTTTGCGCGTGAGCCACATTTAAATTTAAAAAAAGAGTTGGAGAGCAACACAAGCATGAAAAAGTCCATGTGGATGTCAAATAAGAGCTCTGATTGGCTTTTTGGTAACCCCTATATGGACTGGCAGCCTACAGGAGAGAATGTTTGGCAGGACATCTGTTTTTTATACAACCAAAACTTGCCTCTAAGCCATTAATTAAAAAATAAGCACCTGCTTTAAGGCCACTGGGAGCAACATCCAAGGGGTTGGAGAGCAACATGTTGCTCACGAGCTACTGGTTGGGGATCACTGCTCTAGAACATTGCAGAGGATTTTAGATACATGCAGTTACATAATCAATACAATTCAGAATTTCCACACATTACCTTAAACTTAAAGGGCACCTATGGCCTAAAATTTTTTCCCCAAACCGAAGGTACGGGCTGATTCCGGTTTTGGGGTTCTAGTACTTTTTTTAAAAAAATGTTCCCTGCAGGCGCTGGCTTACTCGCACCAGGAGCTCCCTCCCGGTGCGAGCCACCATGTCTTCTGAAGCGCATGCGCAGTATGAAAAGCGGCCCCGGAAATGTGGCCGCTTTTCAGTATGCGCATGTGTTACATCACAGGCGCATACTGCGCATGCACTTCAGAAGACATGGCGGCTTGCACCGGGAGGGAGCTCCTGGTGCGAGTAAGCCAGCGCCTGCAGGGAGCATTTTTTTAAAAAAAGTACTAGGGCCATAGGTGTCCTTTAAATATGTACAGTTTTTCTAAATTGTGCCTAGTTTAGAGGATTGAAAAATAATAGGCTTTGACTTTTATTCTGTCATTGAACAACTCTCAAATTCATTCAATTCACGCGAAGCGTCTAACGCTAGTGCTAATTTGCCAGTGCCAACGTCATTTCGTAACTTCGACTAACGAAGATAGACTAGCGCAACTTCGCACCTTAACGCCAGGCGAAGTTGCGCACTGACGAAGTATCATAATTACACTAAGATGACCATTTTACTGAATGTTACCTCTTGCGCTAGACATTACTTCGCCAGGTCAGACCTGGCAAAGTTCAATACAATAGATGGGAGTTTGAAAAAGAATGGACATTTTTTCTAAGTCCCAGAAAAACGCTGGCGTGTTTTACCTTTTTAGGGTGATGGTCTGAAAAAGAGCGAAATTTTTTTGGGGGTTACCCTCATTCCCCCCTACATTTCCTAACATATGGCAACTCAACTATACAGGGGGCACATGTTTCGGGCAATAGGACAACTTTATATAATTTATTAAAGGTTTCCTGGGCTTGTGTAGTGGAATGTAGTGGCTGTAACATTTACTTCTATTATACTTTGAAATTTGCGCTGTATGCAAATTAGGCATTGCTAGCGTAAATGTGCTTTGCCTGGTGAAGTAACACGAGCGCAACTACGCTACCATTCGCCGACCTGACCGTAACTTTGCACTTTAGTAAATTTGCGTAGCGCTGGCGAAAATTTGCCTGGCGAAGTGTGGCGAACGTTAGCAAAGGCAACGCTAGCGCATTTTCGCCGCTTAGTGAATTTGCCCCATGGGTCAACAAGGTGCTGTGCTTGAAGCACCTCTTAACTTATGTCATTGATGGTTTTTTTAATTTGGGCCCTTTCTCTAAAGTCATCAGGTCAAACTCTGTCTTCCCAAGCAGTTTTATTGTAAGAAAATGACTACGTTTGTTAGAGAGTTATAGCGAGAAAATAATGAGGAGTATGGAATAAAGACAGAAACAGTGATTTTTGTTTAGGTAAAGAAAAAAAATAAAGAAGCAATTATTCAGTTTCTTTTAAATAGCCATATTTTGCTGTTTGCAGTGCAACCCTAATATATTTACATGTCTAGCAGTATAATTTTTTGCATACCTACTTATATACTGTACTTTCCACTGAATCATTATGCTCATTATGCTACAGTAACTATCTAACAAGCTATTGCAAAGTTCTCTTTCATTATGGGAAAATGGTTATGTATGGGATCTGTTATCCAGAAAGCCATTATCCAGAAAGCTCCAAATAATGGGAAGGCCATCTACTGTAATTTTAAACAAAAATTTTTTTATATATGTTAATGGTTTATTCACATACACTCTGTTCCTCCCATGATTCCTCTGCCACACACAAATGCATAGCTTGTCTCCCTGAAACCTCCAGGACCCTGCTATGAAGAAGTGCATAGACCGAATACTTTTAGTCATTAAAGGGGGGCCCACTCTCCCAATTTCTTTTTTCCTTCCTCTATGTGGTGTCTGCATAGAGTACCCAAGATTCCTCAGGACGACCAGCCACTACTACTCTGCCACTTACATTATTTCTTCACACTCTCTTCTATAACCGGTGCACAGTTGCCAGGGGCAGTATCCCCAAATCTATGCTTCTCGTTGGGATGGAGACTGTCTTTGCTAGCAAACTCTATCTCCTTACAATCACTACCTAAATGTATATTCCTAGCAAGGATCAGGTACCCACCTTGTCTGGATCGGTATTTTCTTACTCTCTCCAGTGGATGATCATAGGTCAAATAGGAAGTGCACAGCTCCCATAGTTCCTTATATAGGATCCTGTGGTGGTGGTGGTGGTGGTGGGAATTCCCCTACAGGCCAACAGTATGGGTTGGTGTCCTATTATACTAATATTTACATTTATGAAAAAATAAAATATTTGACTTCCACTGGCATCAAATCTGGAAAAATGACAAAAAAATTGTGACTTGTATAAAAACAAAATTTATATATAAGATCATGATGTTCTGGTACCACATACCAGACAAGCAGAACACATTTTTGCCTTACTCACCTCCAGATTACTGGAGACTTTGTGGACAGAGAGGAACCCTAGAACATATATTGTGGAGTTGCCTCACTATCCAGCAATACTGTTTCTTCATTGGTAAACACACTCACCCCAGTTCCAGTCCAAAAACATATTACAATTAAATTAGTCAATTATGAGCTCACTTCAGCCAGGCTGTCAGTCGCTAGGAACTGGAAATTCCCCATCCCTCCAGCTATTACTTAAGTACTACAAAGAACTAATTGCAATAGGGAGTTTGAGTACAGAATAGCATGGATACAGACTCAAACACAGCAGCACCTAAAGACTTGGGACTATTCGGGAACTCCAGGGACTAACGAATGTGCATTCACTCTGAAGTTTAACTTGGCTGTTGCAGGACACAGGGCTGGATTTACATAGTGGGTGCCCCTAGGCCAACTGTCATTTTTCGCCCATGTCCCCTCCCTTTTATTTGCTAAAATTTTCATCATCAGGACAGAGCAATGGGAATTGGCACACGGGAAATTAAATTTTCTGAACCAATGTGGGTGTGGTTGGCCAGCATGCCGCCCCCTAAAATCCTGCTGCCCTAGGCCTGGGCCTAGGTGGCCTCTCCACAAATCCAGGTCTGGCAGGATAAAGTGGCAACTCATAATATAACAAACAAAACTATGGACCGTTACATCTTAGCCAATTATCAGAACAAATTTTTGTTGTCTCCCCCCTTTCTTGATTTCCCTTCCCACTTCCCCCCTCTCTCCTCTTTCTACTTCCTTCCTACCTCCTCCTTAGCTAGAACAAAAAAAGGAGAGAGTCTTATATGCTATATCCCTTGACACTCTACAATAGGCTGTATTATTATGCCTAATGTTTTCGTTAACATATGTATGTAAGCTACTTTTAATAAAGTAGATACTCTGAGCATCTGTTATGTTTGATTGTTATACCATATTTGTTGACTCACATATAACCATAAAACAATAAAATTATAAGTTACAAACAAATATATATTTGACCTGCTTACTATGGGGTGCTGTTTGTCCCAAATACATTCTGATTACAAAATTATCCCTAGCACACAGAATGAATGTCTTTCATTGTATGTAAGTATTTGTGACCATATACAAAGATAAACAAAATACTTATTTTTATTAAAGAATGAGAACAAATTCTGGTTAGTGCACAAAAGGGTGTCTATATTACAAACTCCATTCTGTACATTTTAACAATAATTATGTCTCACAAATGCAAAACATCCATGTAACACACACTTATGTGTAAAGTTACTTACAGAATGATTTATGTAAAAAAAACTTGGACATAATATATAATAGTGTAACTAACTAGTTCACGCTAAGTTGATTTGAATGACAAAATAGATATTTATGACAAAAAGATTTTATAGGACAGGATTCATTCTTTCAACAAAATAGATAAAGTAACTATTTTTGTGAAGCAATTCTGTCAGTCACATTACTGAACCAATAAGAACAAAGCTTATTGCCATATAACAAACAAGATTAAGGGACAGATTTACTAAGGGTCAAATTCGAGGGTTAAAAAACCTATCAAATTCAACCATGGGAATTGTTGGGGAATAAAAATCCTTCGAATTTGAATTCAAAGGATTTTACCGCAATTCGATTGGTCAAACAATCGAATAGAAAATCTTCGATCGAAGAAAACCAATTCGGTAGGTTGAAACTGGTGAACCAAGGCAAATCAAAATTCAAAGGGGAAGTTATTCAACTGCCGAATAGTCGAATATTCGAAAAGATTATTATTCAAACTATTCGCATCATTCGATTGGAACGAATTTTCAAAATTTACTTGTTGAAGTGGTCTTCAAAAACATTCAAAAATTCTAATTCGAATCTTTTTGAAAATTCGATCGAATTTCAAATCCTTCATGTGAATTTAGTAAATCTGCCCCTAAGATTTGCCAGCTCGGATCCACATGGCTGCATCATCCCTAAGGCACCTCCTAATGCCCCCCTCTGCTGTAAAGTAATAAACATGAAGAAATATTTCCTAATAGGGCTGCTATTAAACACTACAGGTTCCAAACTGGAAGTTCTTATAAATGACTGAGAAATATAATGCTGCACTGATTATGATTCTAGAGAAAGAAAAGTATACAAACACAAATATGATCATTATAGGTGATAGGCATTTCTGTAGTAACCTGGGTGGTGTCATTTCTTTTGTGACACGCATGTGACTTGTGCACAGTTGTGCTCTCTGCACGCATGTGCACTGAATCAGCAGAAAAAGATGCTACTGGGTGCATATTCAGGAACACAGATCTTCCCTGCTATGAGGCTATGGTTGTCTCGAGCTGATATAGAAGACCAAACATAAGGTGTAGACTTTCTAGACTAATTCTTTATCGATCAGTGCAGGCAGACAGAGATCCTAAATTCAGGTCAGAGCTGAGTTGGAAGCACTTGATTTACAGATTGGCAAAAGGCTTTCGAATCACAACTGTAAAAAGTAGAAATAGATTTTCACAAAACATCAGATTTATTATGCACTGCAGTGACTATTTCATGCAGGTATCAAAGACTCTCTCTCTCTCTGTGATGGATATAAGCTGCATGAAGCCTCTTTTTCCCATTTAATATAGAACATCTCTGTGATTCAGCACATTTGGGGGGAGATTTTGTTATGTGTCTTACAGAAGTGACAGGTGTATCAATTTCCTACTCTGCACGGACCTGGATGCAAGGTTTCCTAGAAGACAGCATTCACCATTACACCTGGCGGCTTTCAATTAGACAGATTCTGTTTAATGCTGCATGAGGTTGACAAATTTGGTTAATGAGGATGCAGTGCTAAATAAATAAAGTAATAAAACAGTGTTTTAGCACAAGGGATGTGCTGCTAAACAAAAAGGTGGCTACAAAGTGTCTCAGATTAGTTGATGTCTTTTCCATTTGAATTGCTTAGTGATAGCTGCTATGCTTGGTGATGGTGACTCCCTTTCTTCAATAAACCAAAATAGACCATTTTCCTTGTGCATTCCTTTTGTTAAGTCTTGTGTACCACTGACATGTTTTCTGTATCTGCATTCATTTCTCAATACAAAATGAATGTTTTCCACCTTATTGAACACTCATTTCAGAATCTTCTAGGTAGGTTCAGAATTGGCAGCCCCAACCTGCACTATGCATTGGCTGTTCTTCTACCAAATAACACTGGTTGCTAGCTACCAGACCCTCCTAAACTAAACAATGGAGTGTTGAAGAGAACAGTTTACTGAAGGCAAAATATGAAAAGATTATTGGAAACGATTCTATCCCATTTAAAGTACCAATTCAAGCATATTTTGAGAACCCAATAGGGATGGCGCGAACCGCGGAAATAAAGTTCGCGAACATGTTCGCGAACTTCCGGAAAA
>CM044444.1:64324237-64335282 GCA_024363595.1 Xenopus borealis
AACAGCCGATGTTCGCGCGAACAAGTTCGCCGGCGAACAGTTCGCGCCATCCCTACCAATGATTTACCCTACTCTACTGCACAGTAAGTCCCAAGTCATTTAACTATGCTTTGGGGAGGGAGGTATTCCTCATTGTTTCAGGGGTAGTGTGACTCTATCTCTGGTTTATAAAATGGGAGCAGATGGTTTCCATCTGGTACTAAAGATGGATGTGCATGGGTCATTAGACACCAGCAACCTTATAGAAGTTAAGGAGAAAGAATTTTGATGAAAGCAGGGAGCTCATTCAACCCCACCCATTCTGTTATTACTGTATTATTTAAGGTAACCACTATACAAATGGCTACAAATACCTAAGCAGTTATAAATCAGTGCCTGCACTGGTTCCAGGTACTTCCTTGCGATTAAGTCTCAGGCAAGGGATCAGCTGACACTGAAACAAAGAGAAGCCTGCAAGCTGCTAGAGAGAGGGGAAAAGGAAGGCAAGAGGAATGGCTGAACTACACAATGGTACAGTTTTAGGACCCTTACACACGGGCGTTTGTTACCTGCACTCCGTTTGGCTGCGTTCAGCCGCAGGTCTGACGCACTCCATTCTTTTCAATGATGTTGTACCCACGAGACGCGTGTAAGCGCCAAACGCAGGTTCAGACGGAGCCTGTTGTGTCTGAACCTGCGTTCGGCATTTACACGCATCTCGTGGGTACAAAATCATTGAAAAAAATGGAGTGTGTCTAGACCTGCGCTCCCCTGCGGCTGAACTCAGCCAAGCGAAACGTTGGGGAGAGCAGGTAACAAACGCCTGTGTGTAAGGGCCCTAAAGAAAGTCAGACAGACAGATGTAAGACAGGCCAGGTCATACATGGTAAAACAAACAACCTAAATGCGATACCAATGCATTATTCACAAAAACATGGTCAGGCAAGCCAATAATGGAACAGTACAATTTTCAGTTAGGGCCCTTACACACGGGCTTTTTGGACCTGCGCTCCCCTGCGTTGCGTTTGGCTGCATTCAGCCGCAGGGGAGCGCAGGTATAGACACACTCAATTATTTTCAATGGGGCTGTACTCACACGAACGCATGTAGGCGCCAAACGCAGGAAAAATGCAGCATGTTGCGTCTGAACCTGCGTTCGGCGCTTACACGCGTCTCGTGGGTACAACCTCATTGAAAAGAATGAGGTGCGTCTAGACCTGCGCTCCCCTGTGGCTGAACGCAGCCAAACGCAATGCAGGGGAGTGCAGGTCCAAAACGCCCTTGTGTAAGGGCCCTTAAGCTCCAAAAACAATTTGCAGATTTGCAGACATCCACACCAAACCTATTTGCTCAGACAAAGCACTGCAGCCACATAGTCTCTGATTTGTGCAGACGCAACATGCAGTTAACCCCTATCCTTGCTGGAACAAGTTGCAATTCTAACAGTTACCTAGCTTTATCAGCATAGAATTGGTGTAGAGAATGATCTTCAAATAAGATATCAGCTTGGGGAATCTATAGCTGGGCATACAGCTATAAGAAGTAACTAAGGATAAAATATCAGAATGTTTTTTTTCTATTCCCTTTTAAAAGATAACATTGGCTGAGTTTCCATTACAACTACCACAGATATATACTGGTCAAATTTATCTTATATGTTACAGTTACTCTATGGGATTCTGTCATGATTTTTTTTGGTTTATGGTGTTTTATTTTTAAATGATACTGTTTACACTGCAAATAATTCACTCTAACATATAAAATGTAATTCCTGAATCAAATGCATTCTTTTGTTGGTTTGCCAAGACAAAAAAGTTCCAACAAGAAAAACACCTGTTGACTTTAATGCATTTGGAGTGAGAAAAAACTATTATGCATGTAAAAAATTGATGCATAAAAAATGTTGACACCTATCGACTTTTTTAAAATTTTTCGCCATTACGTGTAATTCACAGTTTCACTATATTTTCATCAAAACAGGACATATTCACTCATCATTACCAGCAACTTTTGGAGTAATGTGATAAGATGTAACAAGTATGCAAAGGTCTACTAACGCTTAGCAATCCATCAGCAGGTATGGCTAGTCTCTTGTTTGAAAGAGAAATCTGATTGGCTGCGGGGCTTTGGGCAAACTTCCTCAATACATGCCTAAATGAGAATTCAACCCCTGTGTTTAAAATAAATCCCTACAACAGTAGACCCCCCCGCCTACCTGCTACCTTGGGCAAATGCCCAAAACTTTTTACTTACCGCTCCATGCAGATTCTGTCCAGCGGTGTTCACTGCAGCCATCTTCTTCAGTTCATCATTTTGGTGCATGATCAGTTGTTCGGGACCGGAACATTGCTCAACTACCATTGAAAACTAACCTTAAAACATCTGTTAAAAAGGAATGTATATGGAACAGTATTTGCACAGACTGTTTTAAATTCAAGTGTAATTTATCTTTATTGTTCACCTGAAAAGGCATCTTTTTGCCACATTTCTACAAAGAAACATAGTAAGTTAGGTTAAAAAAAGACACACATTAAAGTTCAAACTTTTTTAGTCTATATATAACCTACGTAACTGCTAGTTGATCCAGAGGAAGGCAAAAAAACCCAATGTGAAGCTTTTCCAATTTGCCTGAGAGGGGGAAAAATTCCTTCCTGACTGCAAGATGGCCAGGTACTAGTACCTGTTGCAACTTGTACTATGAGTTATCTCTTTCTCACAAAACCTGATTTTGTCTAATGGTCTTATTAAGCTAGAACTCGGCTAGTTGCAGCTCCTGGTAGAGCACATGTTACACGGACTCTTTCCTCTCAGATGGGCCCTGGTGCCACTGTTGGAGGAATGTTGAACCCCGTTAATTCCACACAAAGAACATGATCTCACAAATAACTTGGAAGCATGTGGTTGTTAAAAACAAATGAAACATCAGTCACATAGCAATTACTTCAAATACTTTCATCTTTAAAGGTGACCCTACATGGTCAGATTTAAGCTGCTTCCTTTAGACTGATTTGGGAGCTAGGCTGAATGTGTATGGGGCTTTACGATGGGCCCCCAGAATATCTGGCCACAAACTGGCTGGATATCAATTGAGCAGCTTTGATTTTTCCCACGATTGAGGACGACATTGGCTAATTGATTCAGTCTTCATCACATTGGCACATTCCCATTGCTGGGTGCCTGATATTGCCTGGCCTTTGGTAGGCATATGGGGTGTGAGGTCCAGTGGGCTGGCACGGATGCCTGCCACGCTTCTCCTCACTCCTCACTGTGTGACCTGACTAAATCCAGACTCCTGGACTATTTACAACCCACCCTAATTCATTTTATTTTCTCTACAACTTATCTCTATCTACCTGCAACTTCCTCATTTATTGGCCATGAATACCTTTCACTGGTATATATTCGGTGGCTATTCAGCTTTCATTTGTTTTTTGGCTGACAAAGGGAATTTGGGGCTATGTAAACTTGAATGTATTTTTTATTATTAGCCAATAGAGGAATCACTTCTACAATACTTTTGAATTTGTGTTTTATTGTTATTTTTTTACTGACTAACATAGTACCACAGAAAAAGGAAACCGTGCTTTTTTAAAGTTTGAAAACTTTATAAATTTAATTTATATGGACTTTTTTTATATATATATATATATTAGCAATATAAAAAAAATTCTGAAGAAACTAAAAGCAAATCTATTATATATACATCATCAATCCATCAGTTACTAGTCGTCCAGCATTTAAAATCCTTCAGTACAAACTTTTACATTGCTCTACAGATTCTTTCTCTTGGACCCAAACAATATGTTACTGCACAGTCCAAAATAGTCATGTATTAATAGGACCATGTTTCCCTAGTTTGCCTGGGGTTTGTTGAAAGTCAAAGCTGTGGGCATTTTTCAGTTGTGGCATTGTAAATATTGTCCAGAGGGAAGGTTTGTTCTCTTACAGGAAAATATACAGAATGGGCTCAAATGATTTCTGCTTTGCAGTGTATTTTAACACAGCACCTAGAAACGAAGCTTTACCTGTATCAAGCCAGATAACAATCTCAGAGACATAACTATTATAGCCAATTTTTTTAATGATAGCATTGATATTTGTAGAAATGAATTGTTAAAGGACCATTCATTAATGAAAAATATATAAATGTATACTATTGCATTACATTTCTATCCAGATTATTATGACAACAGTATATCAATTTTAATTTAATGGTGTGCTTTGTATTACCATTAATAGGAATATAAATTAGAAGAGTATTAATATAGCAATAAAGTAATTATTATTATAAGAATTTATAATGAGCCAACATATTGGTGCTAAGATAATTAAGAGATAATTGTAAAATATATGGATATTAGAAGTCGCCAAGTAGTTCTTTGACTATGTAAAAGGCACAGGGCTGATGATTGTATAAAGGTCATGAACTTCTTAGGGGATCTGTTGGTATCATTATCCAGGTATGGGATCTGTTATCAGGAAACCCGTTATCCAGAAAATTCAGAATTATGTAAAAGCAATCTCCCTTCGAGTCAATTTTAGTCAAATAATTCTATTTTTTTTTTTAAATAAAGATGTCATATTTCCCTGTAATAATAAAACAGTATGTTTCTGCATGAAGAAGCATGAAGATGTGTTTGGAAGAAATTGGTAACATTGGAGCCATTGTTTTTCTATGAAGAACAGTTGTAGAATAGTGAAAAAGCAGGCAATGGATATGCTATTGCAAAACTAAAATTGCCTTAATAATATATAATATGACCTTCTCATTTCCTTCAATGCATTTCAGTCAAACAAAATTAGCATGTCACTAAAAACTTGGGGTATAATGTGGGTGACGTAAGGAACAACCCTTTTCAAAAGATTACTTCCCTGACACATTCATTTCTTTTCTCCATGTGGCATTATGCCTTATGCATATACCAGTTTAACAATTTCTTTGAAACGATTTATTGCTACATGGTTAATTTTGTGGCAGTTTCATGGCAAAAGACAATCAGTTGTATCTGTGCAGGTAGCAGCCACCAATTTAGTTCTGGTATGAATAAATTCTCACTGTGAGTCAACATAAGAGCTTTAGCTTTAGTTGGGTTGGAAATTTAGCCAATGGCCCATATATGGCTCTAACTATTGGGAAATAGTTTCTGAATCTGGGTGCATACAGTTCTAGAACATGCATCAACATGAGCCTTATTATGAATTTTTAGAATCCAGTGAAGTCATATGGGGAATGTAGTAAGAGGTGCAAAATATCCCCAGGTGGTATAACCTATACCATAGACATATGGGCATGGACAATTGTTATGTAAACTGTAAAATTTAACTGTGACTATGGTAATAATCTCCACAATGGTAGAATCATTGTGCAAGATTGTTTAACTGTAAGAGCCCCAGCCCATCTGGCAATTCTCACTACCTTTAGATGCTCTAGCTGGTGATCCACTCCTTGGTGCAGATTTACTAACCGGTGAAAATTTGCCAGTGACAGGTTTTACACCCATCACAACACTTTGCCACCGGAAAATTTGCTTGCTTTTTCGGGGACGACGGACCCTGGTGATTTTACTCTATTGTTTCTACGGCAATGCAAGCAAATCAAAGAGAAGATGCACTAGCATTCAATTCTGCCTGGCCCAAATTGCGCTCAGTCTAATGTGCATGTGGCATGAAATTTAAAGTTGAATGGACATCTTTATGTTACATTTTGCATCAATACATTACATTTACACTTATAAGTAGACATGTCCAAGGAATATAGAAGTCAATAAAGACAATAGAGTTGTTATAATGCCCTAAACATGAGCCCGCTGTAAAATAATGTTCCATATGTCAGAAAAAGTATGGGGGAAACAGGTTACACAAAAATATTTTTTTAGCACATTTGCAGCTTTTCCCCCCGATAAAAGGAAAAGACGCATTGGGATATATTTGTGAATGAGTGAAGTTTAGATAATGCCACAGTCCTCCAGAGTGAAATTCTGCTACTTTCCGTTCATTTCCATGGAATTTTTAAAAGAGTATTTATCAATGGGTGAAAGTGAAAATTCATCCTTTGATAAATATGCCTTTTAAAATCCCATAGAAATCAATGGAGAGTGGTGAATTTCATTCTAGACGACTGTGGTGAACTCTAACTTCTCTCTTTGATAAATATACCCCATTGTTTTTGGTTATTATTGTTTGCCATCCCTGTCCATCACAAATATCCCTTCCTAAGTGGTTCCCTTGCCCTTTACCCAAGCTGGCTGGTTATTCAGATGCTGCTTCAGTTTTTGACTCCTGCCTGGTTACTGATTCTGATCCTTGCTGCCAGTCCTGACCATGGTCTGTTATTGATTTGCCTCCTCCTCAGTTGTATTTCATTTGACTCTGAAGTGTGCTGGTTCCCTCTTTGCTCCTCTGCAGAAAGTTCCCAAAAGTTAGTCAGTGAAGGCTGGGGCTGGCAGGGTTTTCCTTGTTACACGGAAAAAGCAGCAGTGCCAGGGTTCCTTGCAAAACTGTTGTGGTGACATTTCAGCAAAAAAGAAAACAATAAAAGCTCTTAGTGGATCCCATATGGGTGAATGCCTTGGTGGTTTTTCATGTACAACTACTGATTTGCAGCCCTAATGATGTAAATCAATTTTGTGAAATGTGTAGAGTTGACATGTGTGGGTCAAGGACAATGTGCAGATTAAGTGAAAAAAATCGTGCAAATCCATTGATGTGATTCTTTAGTGAAACATGAGACAAGTGGCATGTATTGTGATGCATATGAATATAAATACCTGTGTATTTGTGAACAGCCTAAGCATACATGTAGCATAGAAAAAGCCATGGGCAAGGGGACATATTTGTGAGCACTTTACACTTACTGCCTTATTGTATTCATCTAATGATGAATGCACATTCTGTGAACCAATATGGAAATATGTTAGAATGTAGGTTTTGTACAGATCTGGCCATAACTATAAATCAAATGACATATAGTTCTATCACTATTAGTGATGGGCGAATCTCCCGAGATTCGCTTCGGCCAAAAATTCGCGAATTTCCATAGAAATTTGCGAATCAGCGAAAAATTCGCAAAACGAGTCGCGGGACGCTTTTGATGCGCGTCACGTCGGTTCTGACGCACGCCGCGTCATTTTCGGCGCGCGTCACGTCGTTTTTGGCGCGTCGCGTCAAATACGGCGCGCGACTCGTTTTGTCGGCAAAATTTCGCTGCTGATTCGCGAATCATGGGAATTCGCCGCAAATTCGGCCCTGGCGAATAAATTCGCCCATCACTAATCACTATAGTTCTGTGCACCTTAGGAATAATGTAGAGGTAGCTCAGTGAAGAATCCAAATACATTACTATTGGTCATTCGCATTGGCTGGGGTGACTTTTAGTTTTACATTTCTACCTCTGGCTGTTTTTGACCCTTTTTTGTCTAATTTTCCCTCAGTGGCATAAACATGAAACACACAACTATTGCTTCTTTTATTTACTGCCAGAAAACAGGATATCTTTTTTTTTTCCAGCGGTACCACAGAATGAATATATCTTTAATGTTTGCCTGTTGAAAAGCTGAGCACAATCAGTAAATAAAGTCACACTCAGCCCACACCAGAAATGGCTCGTTCTCATTAAAAAGTAATCTGGCCAATTGTATAAGTCTGGAAATAGAAGGCTGATTATTATGTTACATTCACTAGCAGAGACTGTGTGTGATATATAGGATAGAAAGAATCATATTAATCATCCTCATGTACTGCTCATTCCTAAGAGCTGGCGATTTTATTGTCTAAGCTGCCAGGGCGCTGGTTATCTGCACAAAGTTTTCAGTCCATGACATTTACAACTCAATTTCTTAACAACACAATTAAGTGAAATGCTTGCAAAAGAAAAGAGGAAATGTTAAATGTAATCTAAAGCTGCAGTGTACATATTGTTAGTCCAGTATAAACCCATCAAAAGTTTCCATATAACTTATAAGACTCTTATCTTTGGATCTATAAATGCCTGTTTACTGTAAGCCCTTGTATTGCACTTACACCCAATATAAATCCTCACTTAGCCAAGAGGTCAAGATGAAGCACTTGACATAACAAGTATGAAGCACTTACAGACTATAAAGGCTGGATGTAATTTGTATCTTTTACACAGAAACAGTAAAATTGCATTGGATACACTTCGTGCCGTATGGTGTATTAATCAGGAAAAATTGTGTACCTTCAGCATCCGAGAAGTATATTATTGCTATTGGTATTATTGAGTTATGTCTGTTTTAACATATCCTCCTCTGTACCTCAAGGTCATAATGCTGGCAAGTGCAGTTGTATTAAATGTGACATCATGGTATGGCCAAATGTGAGAGGTCACTATTCACAAGACTCCCGCATCCCGTACAGCAAACCTTACCAAACAGGGAATACAACAAGTTTAGATTTAACACAGAAACAACTTAAAATGGGACATTGCAATCATTCAGTCCTTTTCTCCAGAGAAGAGCTTCCTGAGATTATCCAGGACAGCTAGACAATCAAAAGGAATAGAATGAAAGGAGCATAGGGGATAGGTATCTATGGCAGGGATATCAACACTTGAGGACATGCAAGCCCATTAGTTACCAGGCCAATGAAGATGATTTAGAGAATAGGGTGATATGGACAAGACTTAATTTCTCAGGATTCCCAAAAAGAGTAGAGAAGACCAATTGAGGCAGCTAATAATGAACCGATATTTATCAATACCATAGGTTATGTGAATATACAGTCTTTAAGCAGAAGCTAGCTGCAATTTACCTTTTAATGTATAAAGAATCCCCAGAAGAGCACCTTAGAAAACACATCAATATACCCAGATTTTTCTTTAGAAGTACAAAATCAAATGCCAACATTTTCAGAGAGCAAGAAGTAACTCCAGGCAGAGAAAAATAAATGTGTAATATTATACCCTGCAATACTGAAGGTACTGTAGGCCCAGTAGAATTCCATAATTGGTAAATACAGAATTAATCTTTGTTCACATAAATATAGGACTGGTTATCCAGAAAGCTCTGGACCTGAGTTTTTCAGGATAAGAGATCTTTCCATAATTTGGATTTTTGTACCTTAAACCTACTAAAAAATTATTTAAACATTAAATAAATCCAGTAGACAGGTTTTGCCTTCAATAAGGATTAATTATATCTTAGCTTGGGTCATGTACAAGTTTCTGTTTTTTAATTACAGAGAAAAAGGAAATACATTTTACAAATCTGAATTATTTGGATAAAATCTATGGGAGATAGATATCTATAGGGGAGCTCCGCCAATGAGGCTAGTTGAGACACTCGCATCAGTTGGCAGTGCCCCCCTGGTCACCAAGGGTGGCAAATATGCCGCTCCTGGTAACTAAGAGCTGAATTTCCAGTTTTCAAACTGGAAAAAAATCAATTTTTTTTACAAAGGGCAGAAGATGGTGAATAGAAAACACATGAGGGAAACAAGGTTGGTGGTGAACAGGGAGGAAGCATACTGGGAACAGGCAGATATACCGAAACATCAATGAAGAAGTCAGGGCTAACCCCAAGAGCCATTGAATGTCTGTGTTCCTGTATGACCTGTGTTATTCCTGTATTGTTTGTTCCTGAATTCCTTGTTCCAGTGTTCTTGTTCCAGTGTTCTTGTTCCAGCATTTCTTGTTCCAGCATTCCTTGCCCTCCTGTATTTTCTGGTAACAACCTTGGCTTGACCTTGTTTTTGAATTTTTTGCCTGTTCCTGTGTTTATCTTCTGTTGCCATTAAACCTGTAATTTCAGTATGTCATCTTCAATTGTTTATGGGTATCTCCCTGGGCTTCCGCCATACCCACTTCCCGGTGTGTGGCTAACTCCAGTTACAGCGGCTCCCTGCTGTGAGTGTTACAACATGGTGCTTAGCCTCATCTGGCATAGGAAATTCAGATCTGTTATCAGGAATCCGACTGCATTCAGTTATAGTTGGCAGGTACAAGCCTATTTGTCCATCTATGGACTCTACTTCTAACTCCTGCACAAGTCTTGAGGGAATATGGGATGCTTGGACACTTGATATTGAATACATCAAAGAAGGCTGGACAGGCTAGAGGTTTGTTGCTCTGATCGTCCATAATTGCATAAAGCTTAAGTAACATTCTACTTTTGGTTCACAATCAAAAATAATCAGCCTAATGTTTAGCCTATGTATAATAAGCTCTCTATCTCACAGCATAATAGACTGCAGAAGGAAGAGAGAGAGAATACTGTTGAGAACAGGAAATAGAATGTGACTTTACTTTCTGATGCACTGTCAATGGCAAAAAAATATCAAGCAATGAAACATTTTGTATTTAAAATAATATCTACATCTATGGCAGACTTACATTCAGCTGATTATTTTTTATCTGACAAAAAAGTCTACCAGGTCAATCTATTCTGTACAGTTATTTGTCTTTGAGAAAAGCAAGCTTCAAGGTATAAAACACATATTTTGTCACTGTGTTTCATATATTCTTTGGTAGAGAAATTAAGGACTGAAAAACTAAACAAACACATTACAGATGAGCTGAAATACCATCCACAACAAATATTATGAGAAATTTTATATTAATCCCCTTTATTTATGCAAAGTGTCAGTCCTGCTCATGTGACGGTGACCCTCTAAAGGACATATGGACATTCAGAGAATGGGAGGATTACTACAGGAGGATTATTACAGTTGCTTCTATTTTAACAAGAATCTATGCTACTTCTCCTGTGACCATAATATAGATTGATAACATGATTACAATAAAACCAGAGAGGACCAAGCAATGGTGTCTCATGTAGGGAAACTGTCCCCTCGCTTACCTTGGAATCACTGCAATAACAAGACAAAATCATCAAATGCCTCTAGGGACACATGCATAATGTGTATTATAATAATAAGGGCTTTCATAGAGAAGACACTAAAAATCTATTTAACAAATTAAATAATTTTGTTTAGGTCCACCAATAACAAGCAGATATTTTCTTTTAGCTGCCTGGTACGTTACCTGCCATTGGGTAATATTAGCTACTATTCCTACTATATATATATATATATATATATATATATATATA
>CM044444.1:64377523-64392812 GCA_024363595.1 Xenopus borealis
TATATATATATATACCTTAACCTTTGCTTCAGCAGTAGGAATCGGAAAAAGAATGAGCGAAAATGATAGAGGGTTCAAGCAGGAGAAAGAACCTCTGATTCTATTACTTTGAAATGAGGATCGTGTCTATGTGCTGGGAGGAGGGATCTGTGAGTTTCATTTCTGCAGAGAAGATATTAGATGTGGGTGATTAAATCTGGCATTTCTGCCAAACGAACTGACCCATAAACATGAGTCATACAGGAGAGTTCCCAGCTCACTTGAGGACTGAGACAGAAACCGTGTAGGGGTGTAGGGATGAGCTGTAGCCATGCACTGGACAAAAAGCTGCATCACTGCACACATATTTCTATTTTATCCATGGATGAAACTGCATCACTGCACACATAATATAATACACAAGAGCCAAGAATATCCTGTAAATTATATACTTATAAATTGTGCTTAGTGATGTCATCAATAATGATCATAGCTTAGTGATGTAATTTCAGATGACTCAGCGAAACTCGTGGATTATAAAAAAAAAAAAAATAAAGTACTCCTGGTGGAAAAATATGAAGATATTAGAAGTATAATATTAGAAGAAGGAGCTCCATGACTTAATAATATGCTTATCTTTTACAATAGGGTACTTTATTCAATATATATTTCTGGGTGAAACTGCATTTCTGCCAAACATACACTGGCATTGCTGGTAACAATAGCAATATACTTTAGCACATATTTTAAACTGCAACTTAGCTCAGCAGCAATATTACATATACAGATATATATGAGGCCCACAGGCTCATGCAATACTGTACACACACAATACCTATTATGTAAGGCAGTATTTCATCGTTGCACGTACTGTATGCATAGTCTCTATGTATACTCTGTGCTCTACTACTTTGATATATAATGTGAAACCAAGCTAGTACTTATCACATTACACAGATCATTGTATACCGGCAGAAACATTGTATTTTATGGTTCTTATTGTATCACATACCTATTCAAAACAACAGCAACTGAATTAGGCACAAATGCCCTAATGTTGGGAGAAGTGCATAGATGGTGAATGAGATTGATATGAGGAATGCATTCATCAGCCTCTGCATTTGTTAAAGGGCAAGGAAAGTGTAAAACAGAATAAGGCTAGAAATGCTGTATTTGTATACTAAACATAAACTTACTGCACCACAAGCCTAATCAAACAAATGATTTATGCTTTCAAAGTTGGCCACAGAGGGCTGTCATCTTGTAACTTTGTTATACATCTTTGCAAGACTAGACTACATACACATGCTCAGTGTGGTCTGGGCTGCTTAGGGATTGTCATAAATGATAAAAACAAACAAAGCTGCTTGATAAGTATGAATAAGTATGATTGTTTCCTTGCCAGAAGTTAGGGGCCGTCTGACAATTCCTATCCACAGCACTAAATGAAGGGAGAATTTCACTGCATACAGTCAGGTTTTTTATAAAAATGGTACACATTTTTTTAATTAAAGTATATTGGAGATAGATTTCTTTTTCATTAAAGAAAGTAAAAATTGGATTTTATTTGTTTGTCTTTTCTTGCCCTTTAAATGGTCTTTTTTTGCTAATCCACACTGAGAAAGGAAATTGAACAACCCCAGCAGACCAGCAGTTTATTTCACCCCAATTACCACCAATAATGTTCCTAATAGGCATATATATATATATATATATATATGTATATGTGTGTGTCTTTCTTATCTTAATTATACCCTAAGAGTTACAAAAATCAATTTGTATGCAGACAAAAGCAACACAACGCTGCAGTATTATTTGCTTATAGCAATACTGGATCAAGTGGAAATATTACAGTGGAGACATTACATTATGAGGAGCTCCAAAAACAACATTGCAGACTTGCTCACACTTTGCACAGCTAACATTTATTAAAGGCTTATGGGGTAATGTAATAAAAGGCACTAAGTTTGCCCAGGGGCAGTAACCTATAGCAACCAATCAGCAGGTAGAATTCACTAGTCACCTGTTTAAATGCAAGTATCTTATTGGTTGCCATGAGTTACTGCTCCTGAGCAAACTTAGTGCCTTATATTACATATAGGGGTATATGTTTGGGAACTAAACAGGGCTATTGCTATTTAAAAAAAAAAAGTTATCATTTCTATGCATTATCAAACATTTACATAAAATATAGTTACCCTATGAAAGATATATTATTTCCAGCATCTCTAGGGTTAATCTTGTAAGGCAAGCATGCAAACTTAGCTGCTGGTTTTTAGAAAGTTTGGCTTTCAGATCACTGGGCAGCCTGTTAGAGGAGATGGGGACTCCTCAGTGAAACTGCTCTGTTCAAAAAGCTAAACAGGTAAATATCTTTGTGTTATTTTATGTCAGGATCAGAATAGAATGTTAGAGAGAGAAAACCTTGTGTTTGTTCAGCCTCCAGACAGGAGTTGGACTTTATTCTGTGTTTTATTTTGTTTTATGTAAGACTTAAAAGGTGGCCTGTTTTGATATCCAAAGCTGCACCTTCTGTTGAGACACCTGCAGTCTGGCTCCTTCACTGGCAATCAGTCATAATACCTAGCAGATAGTATATACTATATTACAGCTAAAATAAGCCTACTCACAGCTGTGTACCAAATAGCTTTGTGGTGGATCTCACCCAGCAGCAAGTGACTAGTATTAGTTACGCTGGACCCAGAACCCTAATCAAATGTTTCCAGAAGAAACCATCTAGTTCAAAAATAGCAGAAACCTTACTGTATCTTGCACTCTGAAGACTCAGTAGTAGAAAGCAAGACTCTTATACACTTTCCTGGGCAATGTTCTGCTAGGACATGAAAAGAAACTGTCTGTGTTATAATTAATCTCTAGGGAAGTTATGGGCTGGCATCCTGCTGCTATTGCCAAGGAAAATCACTTCAAAGCAGGACAGTCCGTCTGTTTGTGATAATAAGACAAGAACACAGAACACGGACACAGTGTCTGTCACACATGAAAAGAGGGAAGGAGGAGCATGGGACATCAGAGAGAAGAAGAGGATACAGGTACCTTACTATTTCACCAAACTCTGCTTGAGGTACATTACAGAGTAACTGTAACAGAGATCCTTTAGGATAGTGTTGTGTTTGGTAGCCGAGGATAAGGATAGTATAACAGCAGGTTCATGCAGCCCTTACATAACAGCAGTAAGTCTTACTTTCACTTTCAAGTTGTACAGAAAGTCCTATGTATGCACAGTGCCACCTGCAGGCCATTTGTATAAACACCACATATTCCCCCTATAGTAGGAAAGCATTTGGACAAATATATAAACAGTAACAATTAAACCGTATGTATCTTAAAGCAATATATATATTCTTTACATGACATAGTCCTTGGTCCATGCAGGTAGTTTCCTGATTCTCTCAGTACGCCTTATAGGTTCACTTTCCTCTGCCCTATTGCAGTTGGCATCAGGAGTAGGGAAAAGTCCTTCATCAAATGGAACATCTCCAAAGTCATATCTAGCAGGAGCAAGACAACTTGCATTCCATATGCGTCCATCAGACAGTTCATATGTGTATGGTCCTCGCTGGCATCTCACTTCAAGTGGTGCAGTAAATTTAGATTGTCCTTGTTTCAGTATTCCTGGTTTCTTAATTCTGACTAAAGATCCAGGCTGAAAGTGCACTTCTCTTGCGCCACGTTTTCTATCAGTATAAGCCTTGCATTTGGCTTGGTGACGTTTGACAATGTCAGCAGTAGATGATTTTGTAGGAATAGTCTTTGGTGGAAGTTTGACATCAGCAACATGTAACTTAGTGCGTATCTGTCTGCCATGTAATAATTCAGCTGGAGATGATTGGGTTGTTGCATGGCATGTTGCTCTGTACTTGATCTACTGTATATGGCCAGTGTATCACTGTTCTTTACACAACTCTAAAATCATCTAATAATTTTGGTTTTGAAGGAGAATATAGGAATATCAGCTTTGCTTTTTGCTAAAAAGGGTCTGGTTAAAGGAAACATTATTCAGAGTATTTAGGTTGGATTATTAAAATATGTAGTTTGAGCAAAAACTTCTATACGTAAAACTCTCCTTACATAATGAGCTCTTTCACTTAGATTTGGAAGAGTGCCCTATAAACAATGGTTCTCCTACTGTGGGGTTGCCACTTGGGGGGAGGTGCTAGAGCTGCGGGGCGGGGAGTTGGTTCAGCCTGGAGGCCATTTAGGTTGATGTTAGGGATAATACCAATTTTATCTTCTACATACTTCTAAAAGCCCAATTAGAAAATAATTTAGAATTTAGAAGATGAAATAAATATAGGCAGAAGTCAAAGGCAAGAGAGTGAGGAAATACAACATAAAGTGAAATTAAATAGGATGTATTAATGAAAAAGCATTATGGGCATGACTAGTAAAGATTAAAACATGGATTAATAAAGAACAATGGAAAACAAAGTAGGGCATGAAGTATAAACAAAGGGAGATGAATAAGATTGGAATAAAGAAAGGTGTTAATGGAAAATTAGACCATCACGAAATGGTGGTTCAAGGCAAGAGATGTAAAAGGGCAATATTTACTTAAATATATATTCCAGTTTGGTAAGATTCTTTAATATATCACTTAATTAGATTTTCGGGTTAGAGTTTTCCTTTAAGGGGCAGATATACTAAGGGGCACATTTAGTAAGGGTCGAAGTGAATATTCAAATAAAATTCGAATGTAAAAAATTAAAATTTCGAAGTAATTTTGGACTACTTCAACTATCGAATAGGCCAAAATTCGATTCGAATACAAAAATTCGAACAACGAAATCGAACAAATCGAACGATTTTTATTCAATCGAAATTGGACCTATTCAATCGAAATAGGTCAATTTTCAATTGAGTCGAATTTCGAAGTTTTTTAAAAATTGGGCCCTTAGTAAATCTGCCCCTTAGGGTCGAAGTGAAAATTTGAATTAAAAAAATTCGGATTTCAAAGGTACTTCGACTATCGAATAGGCCAAAATTCAATTTGAATTGAAAAAACATTGTATTCGAATTTTAAAATTCGACTAATCGAAAATCAACTCTGAAAAATTCTAATTAGACCCTTCGCCACCTTAAACCTGCCAAATTGCTATTATAGCCTATGGGGGACCTCCTGGAACCTTTAAGGAGTGTTTTTTGTAAATTTTTGAAAATCAAAAATTTTTTGGGCAAAATTGTTCAACTATTCAAATAATTTTTATTCGATTGACAATGGACCTATTCAAAAATGGTCTATTTTCGATCGAAAAATAACTTTAAAAAAGATTTGATGGTCGACTTTTTTAACTGCAAAATTCGACCCTTAGTAAATCTGCCCATGCATTGATTTATTAGGGTAACTTGCAAGTGCATGCCAGCTGGTGTGTATATCTCTCACTGTGGACAATGCACATACAGAAATGCATACCATTAGAAAAGTCTGATATAAAATGCTGACTACAACTGCTGTAAGTGAAATCTGAGTTCAATAGATTTTATTTGAACCCTAAATGCAAATTAAGAATTTCCCAACAAAAATAAAACATTATTATGTCAAACAATGCAAGGCTTTACTTTCTATTTATGTGGTATCTTGGAAGATGGGTTGTCTTGAATCAGGTTGGAGGTGCCCAGTGTCTGGCCCTGTAAATTCAATTTAGCAGATTAGCATGCTGCTATTTGGGATCTTGCAAAGCAAGACAACACAATGGAATCAGTATACAGAAGGGTTCAGAGTAATATATTATTCTGTTACAGAACTTCTGCAGATGGTCATCCAAAGATAAACACAAAAACCATTTGTGTGTTGGATAATCTACCCTGATTACAATACATTACACAGTCTTACAAATGGGTAGATAACTCTGGTCCCATCTGTATGCCTCATTACTATGAGTTTATAAGAGTTTACTGGAAATGTTGCCATAGAAGATCATACTTTCTAATTGCATACATGCAGCACCAGCTACCTCTTTGTAGTACTAATACATTTCTACTGCACAGTTTCCCTTTTCAACCAATTTTTGTTCATAAAGATATCATCATAGATGCAAATTCAGTCACGAAACCTCTGAACAAAGTGGGGCCATAAATCCAAGGCCCTTTAAAACAACAAATAAACTTTAGATATGTATTATTTTCACAGTTACTGAAGTGAATTCTGTTTTATTATTTCAATATATGCATGGGACTAAAATAATTTTGCATTTGTTAACGCTAAATAACAATATGAATACATTAATACTGCTACTTTCTTTGAGCAATTTGTATAAAAGGAACTGATCTAAGAAAAACAGCGAAGCCATCAGCTGTGCGTAAGTAGATTCCGATATATTGTAAGAGGTCAAGATCATGCAGCAACTAGGCACAAAAGCAAGATATACATTAATAGATTACCAATGGCATTGTTTCAGTTGCAGAATATTTCTATTTTACATGTTATTTCAAGGGCTTTCCTGTGAATGCTGAATAGAGGTTTATGAAGCAGTTCCTAAAAATACAACATGCAGCTGGAGAGTTCAGAGAAGGTCAACAAAATCAATAAACATGATGGAGGAATTGAATTATGAAGAAAGATTATCTAAACTGGGCATGTTTCCTCCCTCTGCTAATAAAGTATATTAAAGAAGATATAATTATCATAAACAAATGCATTGCGGATCAATGCTGTGTTCACTCAACAGAAGTTCTCAGGCAACCAGCTGAGTGAATAACAAGAGCAAATGCTTTATGGATGGAAAGACCAATGTCTCTAGCAAGTGACTGTGAAAAAGCTGGTGAAGGTTAAAGGGCACCAATCACAGCCAAAATCAAACACATATTAACAACCTGACCAGTCCAACCTAAACATGTTTAATCAAACTACATATACAGTTTTTTTGGGGGGGAAACAGCAGTTTTTAAAAAATCCCATACTTTGTCAAATGTTTTTTCACTGAGGGAGTCCATACTGTGACTACAACATGCAAATGAGTTCATGAGCATGCTCAGATTGTAGCACTGCCCTGAGTATTCTACCCAGAATGCCTAGCTTTAGTAAACTCTAGAAGTATCAAGAGAAGTTCACACAGCAACTTCCACAAGGTGGCAGCACTAACACAGAAGTTTGGCAGATTTCAAAATAGCTTAGAAGGTTTATTAGGCAACCAAGAGATTTCAACTGAGCATGTGCGAGATTTCAGAGCTACAGTTGGCTGTGAAGATATAGGTAGGAGGAGTCAGTGAAATCCAAGATGCCTGCCTCAGCTAGAACTGCAGTGGAGATAGGGGAGATTTTGCAGAAGGTATAGTGAGCTGATGATTTAATGTACATTATACAAACTGTTTCAAAAATCAGATTTCTTGAACTTTCACATAGTGTATTTACTTAGTAAATCATTTTAGCTATGATTGGTGCCCTTTAAGGGTTATATAGTGATAATGGCAAAACCATTGAATGCAGAAATCTGCTTCCTTATTCAACTGATAGTTATGAAAACAATCTAAATTGTTCAATGTTCTATTGCTACACCCACCTCCTGGCCAGAAATTACTGCTGGCATATATTCTGATAAATACAGTATAGGTTTCAGGATAATTCTTATTTTAACTGAATTGCTGTATAATCATTGTGAAAAGCACAGTAAGCGTATTTTGCTTCATTAAATTTCCAATTCCATAAATCCATTCGTTGTGCGTTAATTTAACCTATCATGTATTGGCCTGCTGGAGAGTCTGGCTAATTTTAATGTTTTAAAAACATAATTGCTATAGTATGCAAAGTATTATTTTAACTAAAGCTGGTTTGTTTAATTGGGTAGAATAAGGGTGAACAAACGAGTACACCTGTCTAATGAAGCCTAGGACCATTTATTTGCTGAGGCAGCCAGTATGTGGAGCTCAAACTGCTGAGTCTTGTCTTTATTTAAATCAGTAAAAGAAATAAATCAAAGAAACTATTCAATTTAATTTTACAACTAAACAAGGCTAATCTCATCTTTACACACTTTTTTTTACAACATAAATTGAAGTTATGAATAAAATGTGTTCTGCCTTTTATTTAATTCCGATTTTCATTGTTTATTTTTGTTTTAAATGCATTTATAGCCTTAGTAACTGCCCTGCCCTCTCCTTGTAAACAGTTAAATTAGTTCACTAAGAACAATAATAATAAAAGCAAACATATTCAACATGGAGAAAACAGACATCATTCTTAAAATGTTTATTTTGTTTTCACTGATCATTTTATTGTATAGCAGTTATAGAGCAATGTTTTCCTTCCTACTTGTATCCTTAATAAATCCTTGTTATGCCCTGGCCCTTCTCCTACATCTGTACATTTAACATATATGTTTACAGAAGACAGGGAACTGTCTCAAATTCATTCTATGGAAATCCTAATTTGCAATAGGAGCTAAAACTGTAGCTCCCACATTATAAAATAGGCATTCTTTATGGGTTTTGACCATCAGATAAGGATTGACCTCAGGGGACTTCATGGTCGTCTGTGCCAACTACTGACTTGTAAACAATGTAGATATTGTACCAAGCAAATAGCAGAGACATCCTCTTATACACAATGCATTTATTGTACCAAACAAATGCCAGTCATGTTCTTTTCCATGCAGCCTGGAGTTTTGTACAGAAGAACATTCAGCACAGATGCACATAAATGGTTATATATTGTTCCTGTGCCCCAGAATTTAATGTTTTACTTTCAAAATTCTATTGTGATAGATATATTAACAAGAATTCAATAATGAATAATAATGCTATATTACAGACATATTGTGGTGTTTATCCTCCAACTTCTACTGAACATTTACGTATGAGAGTGAATTTTGATCTGCTTTGAGGATGAAAGTTCAAAATGTCCAGATACAAAATATAAATTCCATATAGAACATGGCACCAAGGTGACGATTGAGGTGATATAAATAAGGGCAGTACAAAGACATACTGGGGAATCACACATGATCTAGGCTTCCAAGGGACTTCCAAAGACCTGGTTAAACAAAGGAGCATACAAAAACACAAGTAAGTAAAAGTAGTGAAGTTAAAGGAAGTAACGGGCTTTAAATGTTCACAGAATAATTAGCTATGCTTTCCTTTGTGAGACAAGCAGCCATAGTAGATGTTTTACTAGTGAAACAGGTTCAACCTTAGTAGAGCAGGAGGAAAAGTGGGTGTCTGTGACATAACTTAGCAGGAGGTTTCAATATTTTAATCAAAATAGGCTAAGGACACAAATTAGTTTTTTAGCAGTTGCTTCAGAAAACAAGAGACATATCTTGGCAGTATTTTGGAGGATGTTGGAGGTTTAAGAATTTGAGATTATTGGTCTCTGTAGGGGTGTCAAATCATTTGTGGATAGAATATTTGCTTTTGAAAAAATCCTGGGCTGTATGTAAAATTAGACTGTTTAGTTGGCAAGTGATGTAGATGGTGTTGAATATATAGAAAACAAGTGTCATAGATTGATTTGTTTTTATGTATGAGAGTACAATAGTAATATTGCATAACCTGAGAGAGGGCAGATGGGCCATGCATGTGCTGTTACTGTATATATCTAACAAAGATTTTTTTTGATAACAGAAATAATAGTATATGCCTTCTCCTACAATGTCCTTGTACAACACAATACAACCTTTCTCCATAACATTTTAATAATTGCTTCTAGAATAATAATAAACCTGCCTTTTAAAAGAGAAGATGAAATGTATTAACCTGGCTGCAATCTTTTTTTGCTGTTGGTAAAGAAATGACCTAACTTCGATATATTCAGAGAAAAAAAAATGAGCAAGAGGGAGGTAGACAGACAGGTAGAAGGCCATACAGTAGATAACATGGGGTTGACCAAACCAAAGTCTTGTTTCCATGTTAGCTTACAGCTTGAAGACAAGATGCTTATACTCACAAAGATATCTTTGAAGACCTGAACTAAATGTAAACATATAAATATTTATCTTTTTAGCTGACAGGGTGACAAAACAAGCAAAATCTAAATGTTGTTAGCCCCGTCTCTATACCATCTTATACCAGTTTTACTTTCCACTCATAATAGAATAATCTTCCTTTTTACCTTATAGTATATTGTCAGTTTACTTACTCACTTATGAGGACATCAGGGAAGTTTTGTCCTAAGAGTCAGAAAATAATAGAGGCAGCATTATCCCCCAAATTTAAAATGTGCCCATGTGCAGTAACCCATTAACACCAATACGATGCTTGATTTTAAAGAGGTGATGACCAGCAAATGGTACCAGCTTATTGGCTGCTATTAGTGATTAGAGCTTTAGCAAACCTTGCACAACACTAGTGCTTAAAGTTAAGCAATACTAGTAACACCTTTATAGATAGAATGCAAAAAATAATAATAGAATTATTCCTTAAAATATCAACTAACCCAGTAAGAAACAATAACATGATAAATGTTCCTCAAACTAACAATTGCAAGATTCTATGGTACAATGCACTGTATAACAAGCAGGTGCCATTGCATGGGCCAAGACAGTAGTAAAAATTGTGGAAACAGCTTTTCTATTATATATTCGTAAATTATTGATGGGCGAATTCGTAGCAAATTCCCGCAATTAGCGGCTGGCGAATAAATTCTCAAAACGCCAGTGAAATTTCGCCTGGCGAAAATCCGCTGAAAAAACGAGTTGCGAGTGGTTTTTGACGCGATGCAACGAAAGCGACGCGCGCCGATGTTGACGTGACGCACGTCAAAAGCATGCCGCAACTCGTTTCGCAAATTTTTTGACAATTCGCGAATTTCTCTGGAAATTCGCAAATTTTTCGGTGTAGCGAAACTCGGGAGATTCGCCCATCACTAATGTAAATCTTCTGAAAAGTTTCAGAAATCGGTATGGTCTCCAGAACAACGTGGACAGTCCACTAAATTTCAGTAGCCTAAGCCAACCAATTGAAACAGACATGATGAGTAGCTTTAATTCAATTAGTCTAACACTCTGCTCACTAAGGGATTTTGAATGTTTTAAATCACTTCTTTCCAATCAACATCTGAGAGATTGGGAATCATTTAGCAACATTTACGTCTAACCTTCGCTAACTGAAAGGAAGCTAAGTAATTAGCTTGCTGTATATGTTTTGGGTTTACGTATTTCCCTTAGACAAATTCAATATATTTTCAGACAAAAGACTGTGAAGGAGGCTGCTAAGTAGCCTTAGGCCCCTGTATTTAAAATGGGAAAAATCTGCAAATGTTCATTGTCCGATCACAAGCTGACAGCCTAAAAAACAACCCCATATGCAGGCTATGTAAATATGTTAAATTAGATGAGTTAATAATTACTACATGCATCACTAGCATCCTGCCTTCCCTTGGAGTGCAGGCAACTTCTTTCCATGTGACCTGAATGTTTTCACCACCATTGCCTGCACTTTATACAACACAAATATTACCTTCTGTAATGATTTATAGAATAACATAGGCAGAGGGTGTCAGTGGGAAGGCTACTTAACCCACTCCTTGTCAGTATACTTTAATTTTACCTTTCTGCTTATGTCCTGTAAACACAGGGCATGTCATAGAAAAAAAGCACAATTACTGTGTTTTTTCTGCTGTCCCATGCACCCTCCTATTTATCCTTTTGTTTTCTTACTAGTTTCCCACCTGCACATACCACTACTGTATTCCTCATATTTAATTTGTCTCTCTCGTTTTATACTGCTTTCCAACAACACCTATAAATTCTCTTTTTTTACCCCCTTTTCTATTGTTTCTTCTCATTTATCCAATTCATCTTCTCTTCTATCACTTCACAGGTCCCTTTGTGATTTTTACTAGTAACCTTGCATTTTGACCCCTCTGTATTTCTGTGCTCTGACTTCATGTTCCCCTAACTTGATATACATTCTCTACTATTTTTTTTTACTGTTTCCAGGCTGGTGGGGAAAGGGGCAGAAAGGAATTAAAGCAAAGGAATAAAGAAAAAGGGTAGCTGAGTGCAGGCTCTGACTTTCCCTCAAAATGCAAGTCCCAGTCTTGCCACTAGGGGATTTACAAGGCTGCAGGAAGTTTCAAATTTTTTCCACCAACCTAGCCAATGCTCTTGAGGCTGTACCGGGACTTACATCTTGAGGGAGGGGGGGTGGAAGTAAAGTTTTTTTTTTTTTCTTCTCTTGAATCTTTATTATCAGTCAGGAAGTTTGGGAAGTCTTAGCCTTGCCTAGCCTTAGTGGAAAACCACCCATGTCAATATGCTGTTCTCCCTAGATGTGCTGGCCTTGCCCTTGTTTTCATATTCATTGTAAGGGATGCGCTGGACAAGATCATCATTCAGTGCTCTCTGGACACCTCCTTGTGTTGGAGGGGTTTGTGGTGCTGCCGGAGAGGAGAGTAAACTAGGCTTAGCGAGAAGCCCAGATTAGGCAAATCTGACATGATTTTCTGAAATAGCAAAAATTTGACAAATGTATTGGGTTAAGTCAATGGGTAACACTTTTTTTTGACCCGTGACAATTTTTATTCACCCATTGGTGTCGATGGGCATATTTTTTTGCAGTGAAAACTGGTGAAACCAGGACATTCAGCTCTTTAAGTTAACAGGAGTGGCTTTTTGTCTCCCTGGTAAGTTGGGGTATGCTGCTATTTCTCAACTCGCCTCATGGCAGCCGTGCCCCTGGTTGGGAAGTGTTTGCCCAAAATAAACCTGGGTCTTTGCCTGAAGATGTGGTGTCCCTGTATCTATGCTCCTGAACCTAAGATTACTGTCAACCATTGTTATAGTGTATAGGCAGACGCATGGTATTCGCTTGTCTTCTACCCATGCTAAGGTAAAATCTGTACTTCTAAACTGAATCTCTGCAACTTCTACCAAACTTAGTTTTGTATTCTGTGATTATTCATCAATGCTGCTAAATGTCCAGTGAACTGGGAGGACACATTTATCAATGAGGCAAGTTTACACATGAATCATGTCCCGCTCTATTAGGAGGACATCAACTGAAAGTGAGTCTAACAAATTAGGTACTAGACCACTGTGAAGTTCCTCTGGTGCCATGTAGGCTATATCTGTTGTATCATGAATGCTAAGCAAAAATACTGTGTTTAGAATTTGCATTTTGCACATCCTTTGGTCATATAGAAGTCTAATCCTGAGAATTATTGACATACCCTGTCTAAATATACTAATGTTTATGGGTATAACTGCTAGTGGATATTTTCACCTACTGACTAATGACAGACAAAAAAGAAATCCAACACCTCAAATCACTATTATAAAAGCACTTCAACCTTCCCATCAGGCAAAGTACAGCTGGGAGCTCCTCTAGGATTAATAATGAGCATAAAAATGAAGTGCCATATACAGAGCAAGGTTCCTAGATTTACTAAGCATAAAGCAAAGTGCAATTAGAGGTTAGCTTTATTATGGATAACATTTCATTGGTCTTTTGAAGCTGTCTTCAGCCAATCATTTTTTACTATGCACCTGGGTAGATATGCAGCAAGCCTCTTTCACTGTACGTTAAATTAATTCATGTATATGTGCATTGAATCAATGGTTGTAATTTACTTTGCTAGCAATTTGCCATTTTGATGTACATGTGTACAAATATACATATTTGCTTTCTTTCTGGGATTATATTTAAAACCTTCCTGTCTCATTAATCTTAGTTAGTGAAGAGCGAAAATTTTAATTGTTTCACCGCAAATTAATGCCCATAGATTCTAATATGTTTAAAAATTTGTCGCATGTCAAAAATTTGTTGTGTGGTTTGTCATGCACCAAAGAAAATGTTGTTGCCCATAGAATTTAATGCATTTCGGCAAATTTTCACTGTTTCACAAATTTTCAGCAAAGCAAAATGGTTAGATTTATCTATCACTAATTTTAATGATAAAAGTTCTTGATTGTTTACTGGCAATATTTAGGCTCATATTTACTTCCAGATTCTTTGTTTTAGGGGCACATGGGTATTGGTATAATTTTTTTATTTAATTTAGGGTACTGGATACATTATCATTTAAAAAAAAAAAAAAAAAGCCGCCCCTTGGGATCCTAGGATTCACTCTGCATACAAACAAGCCATAATCGTTAGGTAACATGAGCCAATTAAACAGAGTTCTGTTGTTTACTTCCTGTTACAGTTAGAGCTGTAGTATTTCTGGTCAGGTGATCTCTGAGGCAGCACACAGACCATCACAAAATGGTGGTTCAAGGCAAGAGATATAAAAGCACAATGGGCCATGTTTACTAACACTGTAGATCAAATTTACTTAATGTGATACTGTCATGGGAAAAAACATTTTTTTTCAAATCACATAAGTTAATAGAGCTGATCCAGCAGAATTCTGCACTGAAATCCATTTTTTAAAAGAGCAAACAGATTTTTTATATTTAATTTTGAAATCTGACATGGAGCTAGACATATTGTCAATTTCCCAGCTGCCCCAAGTCATTGGGCAAAAAAAAAAGAAATTAGGAAATAGGGATAATATATTATAATATAATAATATATTTAACAGTTATTCTTGGTGGATCCTGGGCAAATGTCTATTTGTAAACCATCCCTGATTATGACCTCTAATCCTTTACTAAAAGCCAGCATAACAAATAAGTGGTATCAGTTCATAGAAAGGGCAAAGCAGTTCCCCATTATGACAAAAGTCAAGTATTTCAGCTTGTACATGTTTAGAAACATGCATCTTTGCTTCTAGTGATAGATCTGTAAAATCTGGCCCATCATCAGTTTTCATCTTTAAGCCTAATAAGCCATTAATACATTGCTGCCTGGTTAAAGTATTTACAGAGGGTGTATATATATATATACATATATATAAAATCTGTTGAAGAGCTAGCACTCACAGGACTTAAAAAAAATAGAAATTTTATTGGGAAAACACTAACGTTTTGGCTATCACACTAGCCTTTGTCAAAGTTACACAGCAATACACCTCAACCAAATGCTGAAACTAACTTTATTTCAGAGCTAACAGTGTGGACATGTCGGGTGTGAGGCGAGGGTTTCCTTGACACATGAAACACCATCTGCTAATGACTTTTCTGCATAAGGATTATTTTGTTACATGATGGTAATGTTGATTTACACTTTATGTTGTTACTATTGTTGCAGGTTTCTGTTTATTTCGATCTATGTATTTTCTCTATTACTTTGATGTTGGTTCACTTTGTTGTATTATATTGTTTTGAGAATTTTCGTATTTGTTGTTGTTTTCTGCACCTGCCTATTATGCTAATGATGCTGGATGACTTCATTAACTCCCCTTTCCCGCCACTTTGTGTTTAAATTTGGTTGAGGTGTATTGCTGTGTAACTTTGACAAAGGCTAGTGTGATAGC
>CM044444.1:64392840-64413887 GCA_024363595.1 Xenopus borealis
ATTGTATCTTATGCCTAACAGAATAGCTGCAACTGGGACATTGGTGAAGGACACTTGTGTGGATTGTATACCGCCTTCTTCTTCTCTTCGGTAATCTTTGGAATGAGAGCGTGTATTGGCACATGCTGTTTGTGACCTTTGCCTGTTTTTGACCTTGTTGTATCACTGCCTGCACCAACCCTTCCCTGTTTGGCCACTATTCTGGATCCTGATTTTGTTCCTTCTTGAGAATTGTTTTTGAACTCGGCCTGTTTATCCTGACTACACTCCTGGCACCTGATCCTGTCTGGTTGGTACTGTCCCTGCCTGTTCGACAACTTCACTCTCTGTTCCCTGGTCTTTCTGTGTACATTACAGTTCTCTTGCCTGCCCAGAACTTCCCCCTTGGTCCTCTCACTTTAAAACCTTGCGAGATCTGAGTAGCAGAAGGCTCCTACCAAAGCCAAAGGTGGCTGCTATAGGCAGAAGTGTAAGCTGAGGCCAGGACCTAGGAGTTTGCTCTGGGTTTTGTGATACCAGACATTTCACAACCCCTTTAAGATAAATGAACTGTGAAAACTAAAGCAGGAAGAGGGCAGCATGAGCAGGTCATGTGGAAAGAGGGTAACTATGGGTGCTTTTTGTGCGTGTATGAATTATGGCGTATTATATTTCAAGAGGAGGCAATGGGGAAAGGCACAGAGATTTATATGGTAATGCAGCAAGAAGTACTTTGGAGAATTTGGAAAAATGTGCATGATTTTCCTAAAGAGCAAAGCAAGTGCATTTTTTTTTCTTCTGTACATGTTCCCATTTAGCAACGCAGAATATACTATGGCTATTACAGATATTACACTGTTTTGTTATCTTTCGAATTACAAATTCCATTTGTCACTCTGTGCAGCAAAGACATGGAAGCCATAACACACCAATTGTTTGCTTTTCCTAAAATGCTTTGTTTAAGTGAAACTGAAAGCTACTGAAATCCCCTCTCTTCTTCTGCTGAGTTGTAACAGATAACACAATTTCCTATTGGCATTCCAAATAAACAGGGATATGCTGGTGTTTTTGTTTCCTTCTCTTGTTACTTTCATCTTCTGGAACACTCCAGATTGCAACAACCTATGCTTCTCCCAATGTCTGCATTTATTTACCCATGTGCCAGACATGAAGTTTGTTACCCGTATACCTCCTTTTGACCTACAATAACTCATTGAGAGTTTTGTTGCACCCTTTCTTTGTTTTCAATTTCCAGATTCTCAAATGCCAGTCTTCCCTTCATCCCATACCCATACCAAAGGCTCTCTTGCAATAAATATATTTGGTGGTTCAGTTAAGTATTAGTGATGGGTCGAATTTACTCGCCTGGGTCGAATTTGCGGTGAATTCCTGTGATTTGCCGCCGGCGAATAAATTTTTGAAATGCCGGTGTCGAAAAACATCCATCATTAACAAGTATGCATTGTTCATTAGCAGTCTGTGATGTTTCCAATGGGCGTCAAAAAACACACTTATACACACACAAAAATATAAATGTTCTACTTCACATCTCTCTTTAGATAATGACCACTTCTGAAATATGAACAGCAAGACTTTCAAAGACATGACTGAGAGTTACAAATACATGTTTCATTTTCCAGGCACACCATCTGCAATCCAGAATGAAGTGGACTCTGTTATTGTAGTTTTATATCTATAAAAAAATAATTGTTGTTCTGAATTCCTGAAATCATTTTAAAGGGATACTGTAGTGGTGGGAATAGAAATGTATAATACTGTACAAGGCAGTTTAATTTTGGGGAAACATGAGGACTTGGACATGAAGGACATGAACTTTTTAGAATGAAGACGCACAGAGCTACTAGTAGCAGCTACTTGTCATGGCTATAAAATAGACAATACTGATAACTTGTTTCGTGAATACACTATGGGGCAAATTCACTAAAGTGTGCAAATTCGCCAGAAATGGCTTTGCAGCCATCACAACACTTCGGCAGATGAAAATTCGCTCAGAACATGTTAATTCACGATGTAGTGAAGTTTTGTCCCGGGAAGCGTTAATTCGGCAGAGCTATCAAATGAAAAAAAGGTGCGCTAGTGTTCAATTCTGCCTTCGCTAGAGTTCTTGCGCTCAGGCTAATTTGCATATGGTGGGAAATTTAAAGTGCAATGGAGCTATTAATGTTACATGGTGCATCTAATACATGACATTTACACTGATATCTAGACATGCCAAGGGAACCTTAATAAAGTCAACAGAGTTGTTGTAATACCCTACACATAAGGCCACTGTAAAAGAATGTGCCATATAGTAGAAATTTATAGGGGAAACCAGGTACCTGAAAAAAATGATTTTGCCTTTTGCAGCCTCACCCTGAAAAAATTAAAAGATGCCATAAATGATTATGTAAGTAACTGAAGATTGAGGATGTTCTATGCACTCTAATACACTTCACCTGGTCTGAGCTGGCTGAAGTCAAGTCTGGTGATAGAGGTAACGTTCAGTAAAATCCGCATGTTAGCGAATTTGATTAGTTACATCCATTGGCAGAGTGAAAATTCATCTGGCATTAGAGTGTGAAGCAACATGTCTATCTCCTTCGTTAGTGTTGTGACGCCTGCACCTGTTAGTAAATTGCTCAAGTAATGAAATTACTTCAAGCTGGCGAATTTTGACTAGCGTTAGTCACTTTGTCCTTTAGTGAATTTGCCCCCATGTGTGTTTAGCAGAGGCAGTTCTCAGTATTGTCTATGGCAGGGTATTTTTTGGCATTCTGTAGCCACAAGAAGTAGCTGCTACTAGTAGCTCTGCATACTTTCACCCTGAGGGTGATGGCACATGTTCAGATTCTCTCGTCTTTGGGAGTCTAATCTCCTTGAAATACCTCTGCGACCGGCTAGAATGTGAATTGCCCTCGGGATGGTACTCTGATCACTTTGTTTTCCGAAGTCGCATGAAGTTGGCTTACCAGGAAACTTCAGCCGACTTTGAAGAGTGAAGTGATCTGAGTCGCCCAGAGACAAATCTCCTCTTCTTTGGGTGACTAATCTCCCCGAAACACCTTCTCGCCGTTTAGAATGTGAATCACCAGCAGGATGGTACTCAGATCCCTTTGTTTTCCAAAGTCGCCTGAAGTTGCCTTACAAGGGTTTTCTTGTACTCATGTGGCTGCTATATTTTATCTATGGCAAACAGCATCAGTTCTATTTTGTTGTATGACATTGCACATAATCTAGATACAGTACCAACTCCAAATCTGTAGGTGTAAGGGCAAGAGTCCAGATGAGGAGTGCGGACCAAGGAGGAAACAGCAGTCCAAGATATCGCAGTACAGGCAAGGGTTAGGCAAAAGTCTTAAACGTAGTCCAGATTCAATCTAATAAAAATTGTACAAATCGAAAGGAATAGTGCAATAGATCTAATTTTTTCAGAGTCCACCAATTGACTCCAAATGGGATCTAGGAAGTCCCCCATAAGCTAAAACAGCAATTCGGCAGTTTGGTCAGTCAAATTTTTAAAGAAACAGTACATGATAAATTTCGATATTCAAATTTTTTAATTTTTTTCACATTCAAATTTGGACTATTCCCTAGTCAAAGTACACAAAAAATTGCTTGAAATTCGATTTTTTTTTTACTTCGAAAAATTCACCTCAACCTTTGATAAATATGCCTTAGATGTAGAGAGAGTGTTGAACGTTAGGTGATTTGCAGGTCTCTGTAAAAAAAATAAAGGGGTAATGGGAATTGTACTTGGGCAGACCTATCCAACTGTATATTATGTATTATGCATTTAGGGTAAGGGCACATGGGCAGATTCAGGGAGATTTAATACCGAACTGAATCCTGGATTGCATCCCTAATAAATATAGTGTTATAGCTTGCACTATTGTGGCTAATGTGTTGCTTTACCAAAGCTTTGCCTTCCACTGTGCTTATATTGGTGAATGCAGAAATGGTTAAAGCATGTTCAGAATCATCTTCATACAGAATTTTATAAAGGAGACAGCTATGGGTGTCTGGAGAGCTTTCTCAGATTAGGTGGAGAGGTGATGCTGTTTGCAGCATGTGTCAAACACAGAAACCTTTACTGGGCTAGTGGGCTGTTTCAGAGCTAATAGTTTAATTCTATCATGAGGATATAAAAACTGCTATTTTCTGAACCCAAGAGAGTTCAAAGAGGTGGGAGCAGATGACTTGTTTCAAAACGCCAACAGGAACAGCAAGACATATATAGCTACAGTAACACAACCAAATTCATTAATTCCTTAGTAACTTTATATAGCCCGAGTCCTAATAAATTCTAGCATTTCCTTGATTCTATATTTACTCTCAACCCAAACCTTACTGCACACAAGCCCACTGCACTGAACCAATTTACCGATGCATGGTTAGTCATCAATGCATCTGAAAGATTCTTTATTTGGTGTCACTTTTATTTTCAGGGATTACTTCGGAGTGCTATGTAAAATACACATAACATTTTCCCATTTTCATTCCTAGCTTGTGGGCTTGTAACCTTAGCCGACGAAAGACGTGGAATCACAGAAAATAAAAAAATAGTAACACAAAGAATGAATATTATTAAAATTCCTTTCACTTATTAGGCTATGTGTGGTTCTCTGCACTCTCTGTGGGATTTTGAGGGTGTTTCCAAACTGCACTTACAGTTCGTTCTTTTTAGACCTCTGTCATGAGGACTGTGTATGAAAGGAGCATTTTTTATCGTTTGGGTTTTTATCTTTCTGTTGTTTGTTTGGACTAAATAAACACCAGTGGCTCCTCAATACATACACATTTAATTCATTGCTTAATGTGACACTTGTGACACATGTTTTGGGGGTGCAAATTTATTCTGACCATCTTTATCCACATTTCTTTTCAATAATGTTTACAAATTGTCTCTCTCAATGCATTTTATTTACTGGTTAATTGTCACCACTGTATTTCATGCTGAGACTTTGCTCATTATTTTTATGGCAATGCAAGGCTTTGATTAATACTTTGAGTTGCTTATATAGAAGTGAACTAAGGAGTTGCTAGGCAAAAACATTTTAATGACAGTGGATGTTCAATATTCAAATTTTGTGCTACTTAAAGGAGAAGTCAACCTATAAGGGGTAAACCCCATGCCCTCCCCCCGGCCTACTCCCCCCGGACAAATGCCCCTAAGTTGCTACTTACCCCCTCAGCACAGGTCCTGACCGTGGAGTTTGTAGGCGCCATCTTCTCCCCAGCCATCTTCTTCCTGGATTCTTTGTCACTTGACGGTGCATGTGCAGTAGGAGCATTTGCCGCTTAAGCTCTACTGCTCATGCGCCAAAAGTCATGAAGTTTTCCAATTCTAACTTTGTGACTTTCTGCTTATGCACAGTAGAGCTGAACTGGCAAATGCTCCTACTGCGCATACATTTGCATTTGCCTGGGGGAGAGTAGGCCGGGGGGAGGGGGGCATGGCGTTTACCACATTATAGGTTGACTTCTCCTTTAAAGAGAATGTAAAGGCAAAAAAATTAAATCCCATTTTTACTTTCTTTAATGAAAAAAGAAATCTATCTCCAACATACTTCAATTAAAAAATGTCTACCATTTTTATAAGAAACCTGGCTGTATGTAGTGAAATTCTCCCTTCATTTACTGCTGGGTATAGGAATTGTCAGACGGTCCCCAACAGTCATAGTTTCAAACAGCAGGGGGGAGCCCCCCCACCTTACTTCCCAGAACTCCAGCAGCTTTGTCTGTTTCCCTGTAAAACAGACAGTGACCGTGTAGAGATTTGTATCCACAGCCCCAGTATATTCTGATTATTAATCAGTCTTGCTGTATATGGCAGATATTATTTGACTTGTGCTGTTTTGATCATTTATGACGATCCCTAAGCTTAACCCTCCCAACTGACGCCCAGACCACACTGAGCATGTGCGAGTCTTGATAATGCAGAGATGTCTAACAAAGTTACAAGATGACAGCCCCCTGTGCCAACTTTGAAAGCATAAGTCTTATTAGGCTTCTGGTGCAGTAAGTTCATGTTTATATTTAGTATAGAAAATACAGCATTTCTAACATTACTCTATTTTAGACTTTAGTTACCCTTTAAGGGTAAGGGCACATGGTCAGATTTGCTGGCTATTTTTCATTGTAGAAGGCAGTTTGGGGGAAATGTTGCCCAGAATATGAGGTGATTAGTTGCCAGGCAACTAAATCTCCCTGAATCTGCCCATGTGCCCTTACCCTAAATGCATAATACATAATATACAGTTGGATAGGTCTGCCCAAGTACAATTCTCATTACCCCTTTATTTTTTTACAGAGACCTACAAATCACCTAACGTTAAACACTCTCTCTACATCTAAGGCATATTTATCAAAGGTTGAGGTGAATTTTTCGAAGTAAAAAAAAAAAAATCAAATTTTTTTGTGTACTTTGACTAGGGAATAGTCCAAATTTGATTTGAATGTGAAAAAATAAAAAAAATTGAATATCGAAATTTATCATGTACTGTTTCTTTAAAAATTTGACTGACCATTGGCCATCTAAAAACTGGCGAATTGCTGTTTTAGCCTATGGGGGGCCTCATGGATCCCATATGGAGTCAATTGGTGGACTCTGAAAAAATTAGATCTATTGCACTATTCCTTCGATTTATACGATTTTTATTAGACTGAATATGGACCCATTAGGCCAAGTTTCATCCGAATACCGAACCGAATCGGAACCCTAATTTGCATATGCAAATTGGTAAGAGGAATGGTAAAAGTGAGTCGCGGCAAAAAAAAATTTTAATTCCTTGTTTTGTGACAAAACGTCACATGATTTTAAGGATTCGGTTCGGCCAGGCACAAGGATTCATTCAAATCCGAATCCTGCTGAAAAAGGCAGAATCCTGGCTGAATACTGAACCGAATCCTGGATTCGGTGCATCCCTACTATGAATGACTGGGGGAGGGAAGTATCATTGTCCAATAGGAAAAAAGTAAGTGCAAAGCTTTGGCGTGATGATGTAAGCATTTAGGAAATTCTCCGTAAGTCAGGTTCAAAATAGGCCACTCCCATCCCCTAAAAAACTGTTCATAGAGGCAGGAGAAGGACTGATTTAAATATTTTTTTTTTACTTTTTAATAGCTCACAATTGGGGGTCTGGCTCAGCGGGGGGCCATGAGGGTCGGGCCCACCAGGTTTTTTCCTGGTTTTTGTACGTTTTTTTCTCACTTAATGAATCTTGAATTTTGCAATTTTTTTTGAAATATGGAAAAAAATTATTTTTAGAGATTGAAATTAGATTTTTAGTAAATGATCCCCTTAATGAATATTATGGGAAAATAATTTATTTTACCAGTTTGATATGTAGAGCAAATGTGTAAGTTAAATGGGCAGTTTTTGCAAAGTGCAATAATGCAAAGTGTAGCAAAAAACACATGCAAGACAATGTCATTTTTAATTATACTTGAATGCAATTTCCAGGGAGAAAAAACTCCTGAATGCACTTGTAGAACTGACATGCTGGATGTTTTTTTTTTTTTGTGAAAATACCTCCGCTACATCTATATTTTTCATTCTTTATTACAATGTACTCTTAGCAGTTATATGATTTAGAAAGCTCCTCAGGTCACCAACCTGTATTCATGGCGGAGCAGTGAATTGAATGCAGTTCATGAGTTAGCATTTATGTTCTCTCCTAAACGTAGAGCTTTCTGTTGATATTTTGCAGCCATGATCCTGGCCATTCCACTGATGGGCTTATTAGCTCGTCTGTGCTTGGAATGCACAATTTGAACTCAGATGTGTGGCTGTTAAAGGAACAGTAACATCAAAATATGAAAGTCATTTAAAGGAATGTCAACATAATGTACTGTTGCCCAGCACAGGTAATACTGGTGTATTTGCTCCCGAAACACAGCTATAGGTTATATAAACAAGCTGCTGTGTTATCATGGGGGCAGCCATTCAAGCACAGGATACACAGTAGATAACAGTTCTGGAGAATCCCATTGTATGTTATTGAGTGTATCTGCATTTCCTGTGCCTTTTCTCCCTTTTCAGCTTTGAATGGCTGCCCCAATGGCTACACAGCAGCTTGTTTATATAAACAATTGAAGAGTGTCTGAAGAAAACACACCAGTTTAGCCAGTGCAGCACAGCAATACATTATGGGGCCAATTTACGAATTGCATGTGAAATGAAACGAATTCGATCGAATAACAATCGTACAAATTTTTCGTGAAATTTGGCCTCTTCGATCATCGAATATCGAATAGATCGAATGATCGGATATTCGATCATTCGATGATCAAAGAAATAAAATTTTTAAAGTTATTCGAATACCTACTTCGCCAGATTGAACCTACCGAATTCTAATAGAAGCCTATGGGAAGCTGCCCATAGGCTTCTGAGGCTAAGTCCTGCTCGAATACCATTTGTACAATTGGAGCGTTCGAATCGTACTAATTTTTCGGACGCTCAAAGGAAATTTCACGATTTTTTCGTGAAATTGAACGATCGGTATCCGGTCGTGCTAATTCCTCGAGAAATCAGATATTGAGCAAAATGATAGCCTAAAACAATTCGATAAGCATTCGATGGTCGAATACTTATTGAATTGCGAATTTGGTTGAGCTAATTATGGGGGATAATAGTAAATTTGCCCCTTAATTTAATTTTTTTGGCATTACTGTTCTTTTAAGGTTACAGGCTATTTTTTGATGCGCTACCAAAACTTGAACGGGAGTTATGGCAATACCTTCCTCTAAAATAGCGTGCAGCATAGCCCCTGGTGCTTAGAACCTGGTAAGGGAGATGTTAGTCACAATTTTTAGTCATGTCACTTTAAGCATTATGCACCAAGCCAGGTGCAACCAGAAAAATGGTGCATGTTTCTAATATTGTTGAGTTTATGTAGCCACAAGGGTGCATGGCATTTTCATGGACATAATTATGTGCCTAACAATCAGGCCCAGACTGGCAATCTGTGGGTTTTGGCAATGCCAGAGATGCTGCTGTACGTTGTTATAAACAGTCACTATGTACAGTATACAGCGCTACGAAATAAGTTGGCGCTATAGAAATACATGTTAATAATAATTGGGCTGGTGGGGGGGCTGATTGGCCCTCTGTGTACCCAGAATGCCAGGGCCCATTGTCCATTCCAGTCCAGACCTGCTAACAATCATTAACATGCCCTCATGAATCATTCTGGGAAACAACCTTTGTTTTTTGCCTTTTCTTTGTTTGCTCTACAAGTAAGTAGAGTGTCTTCCTTCTTCTGCATGAAGCTTGTTACATTCAGTTTTCATGTGTCTTTCATCTGAACCTGCCACAAGCATGCTCTCTGTTGCTTCTCCTTATCCTCTCTAGTTGGCTCTCTACTACTGTCCCTTCAGTCTGTCCATTTTCTCTGTCAAATTTCCCACATGACAGTAATATATCACCTTCACAATGTCATATGGTCTTCCTCCTATCTATCATTGTCCATTTCCCCGTTCTCTTTCCTAATCTAATGATCACTTGTGCTCTCCACTTTGCTCAGCAAGAATCTTCCAATCTTTTTAGGTCAGTGACATGTCTCTTCTGTCAGTCTTTCCTACCCCCAGCCATTTTCAGTGACTGTTCATCCCCCCTCTCATCCAAAACATTACTTTGTCACTGTCATTTACCTTACCAACTGTCACTGTCCCTTTATCCTATCTGCCTTCTCTCTCTTTCAGTGTCACTCTGGTGAGTATATATACAATTAGATGAGGATGTATAGGCAAATTGTTTCTAAAACTGTGTTGCTTCTTAAAAAAAGAAGATGCAATGTATCTCCTGTATGCAGAAGATTTTTTCAATTGTGCATGGCCTGAAATGTTGATGTAATGCCTTAAGTATGCAATTAAGGCATTTTATTGGAATACATTTTTGGTGCTGTTACAGTTTACTCCTGTATTTGCGTGCTGATGGGAAATGGCCATTGGAGAATGTGCACTGCCAAGAAAAGTAAAGTAATTGTCTTGCTGACTATTTGCTTCTTATGAGAATTATAATACCACATCAGCAGTGGCAAAAGACTGTCCTGCAGTAGAGCACTACTGTAAAAGGACTATGTATGGCTGGTGCAACTTATGACTAGTGAGCTGTGACTCACTTTATTAACATGTATTTCTATAGCACCAACATATTTCGTAGCGCTGTTTTGCATTGATATTAGGGCTTACCGGTTGCTGATAGGAATTATCACCTGTCATTGAACCTAGATCAGCTAGAACCAGACTCTAGTAAAAGGAGTTGGAAAGCAACACTAACATTAAAAATGTTCTTGGGGTGCCAAATAAGTGCCCCTATGTGGATTGTCAACCTACATTGAGGCTCTGTTTGGCAGTACACCTGGTTTTATACAACCAAAACTTGCCTCCAAGCCAGGAATTGAAAAATAAGCACCTGCTTTGAGGCCACTGGGAGCAACATCCAGTGTTGCTCATGAGCTACTGGTTGGGGATCACTGCTCTAGTTACATAACAACCTTCCTTAGCTGTCTCCTGAGAGTCTTGCTATATAAAGATGAGGAAATGCTTCATGTCTACAAATACTAACAAGAAAAATTTGGAACCAGCTGGCAACGCCCTAGCTTGTGCTTCTGATTGGCAACCAAACTAAGGGGCATCCAAGGAGGCTGCCCAAATGCTCTCCATCTGCAATTAGAAATCACAGGGCCCCGTATAACAATATTTTTTGGGCCCCGCCCACCCAGTGTTGACTCTTCTCGTGACTTTGGGTCTTTCCACTGCTCCAGGACTTCGACTGTTCGGCACTTCCGCATTCAGAAACCACCTGTCAAGGCATCTCACAGAAGTACATTGCAAACACTTGCCTATAGCAGCCTGGCAGCAACAGGTGGATCAGAGTGCTCTCTTTAGCATGTCTCAGTTGTAGTCCAGCCACCACCATCAGTTCTTCCATAGGTAGTTCTTAAACACCATTTTTGAATATAGCAGTGGTCAAAACACCCTGTATTCTAGAGGATGTGTGTTTTATTGACTAAAATATATGAATAAATGATATGAATAGCATGGGCACCCAGTGAGTACAATCTTATAGTACAGTTGAGAGAATAAATTTCCATGTATGCCGATTCTCCTGTGAGCCCCCCCCCCCAAACTTAGAGGGATTCTGTTCTTAAGGTAGCCTTGATCACTAATGATGGGTTAATACATTTGCCAGGCATGGGTTTGCAGCAATTTCCATGTTTTGTTCCATGTTTTCCATGATTTACTAAGGGTCGAAGTGTATATTTGAATTTTTAAATCGAATAGCCCAAAATTCAATTTGAATTGAAAAAACTCAGAAAATTGGCATTTCAAAGTACTGTCTCTTTAAAATCCTTCAAATTCGACACTTTGCCACCTTAAAGCTGCCGAATTGCCATTTTAGTCTATGGGGGACCTCCTAGAACCTGTACTGAAAAGTCCTAGGAAATTGAAGGATTTTTCAATCGAAAACTGACCTATTTGGTCCATTTTCGATCGAAAATGCCATTTTAAAAAAATTGATGGTCGAATTTCAATGTTTTTTAACTTCGAAATTCGACCATTAGTAAATCTGCCCCTATATGTGTGTCAAAATTGTTGCACATCAAAATTATTCAGACACCCATTGACCTGAATGCATTTGGACAAAACTGTTGCACGTATAAAAATTGTCACTCGTGTCACAATTTACGCATGTCAAAATAATTTTGATGGCCATGGACTTCAATACGTTCACTGTTTTTCATTGTTTAGTGAATTTTTCAGCAAAGCAAAACAGCAAAGATTCACCCAGTCCTGCCTCCCCTCCTCCGTCTCCCTCCCTGTGTCCCCTACCTCTGTCTACCTCTGTGAGTCCACTCCTATCCTGCATCTCGCCCTGCCCCCTCTCTGTTTTTGTGTGTGCAGGGGGGCGGGGTTTCCTAGGGCGCCCATTAGTCCAGACCTGGTCCTGCATCTCCAGTTCCTGACATTCCACAAAATCACAGCATAATTTTGAGAGAACAAGGAACTCATTCAATCTTCAATTTCTCTTATTTAATTATCACGTAAATAATTTGAAGTTCGATCGCATTTAATATAAATTCGAATTTGAATCTTTCAATATGCAAATTATGCAAATTTGACCATCGAATATTTGAATGATTCGAAGATTCGAATAAAGTTTTATTCGAATATTCGGTGGTCGAATAACTTCCCCTTTAAATTTTTATTCAACTTCGCCAGGATCAAGCTACCAAATTGGGAATCATTAGCTGAGATTGAATTTAAAAAAATTCGATCGATCGATTAAAATCGTTCGAATCGATTTGAATATTCAAGCGATCTAATTTTTTTGTTCGATCGAATTAATAAAATCTTTTGAATTTGAGAGTCGAATTCGAAGGATTTTAATTCCCCACTATTCCCATGGTTGAATTCATTTTTAATTAGAAATTCGACCAATAGTAAATCTGCCCCTTAATGTAAAATGAAATGGTCCTGCTGCCCTTGCTGACCTTTAGTGAAGTACACATGCTCATATATACTTTTGATATGGAACAATCTGCCCAAACTGCTAGATCAAGAGGTACATTGTTGATGGCAAGTGATGAAGAGTCTTTTCAAACTATTCATCATATCATCATGTGCATTATGGAGCTTGCTTGCTGCAACTTTGGTTCAACCAGACCAGTTGTATAACCAATGGAATGTCCATTAATCTCTACTGAGCTCACAGGAATTCATTCTAAGAGAAATGGGAAGAACAAGAAAGCAGAGTATGAAAAATGTGCTATAAAATGCTTGCTATACCATCCACTGCAAAACGGCAGATCCATCATGACATGTTGGGTTCGATATGAGCTTATGAAACTACCAAAGTAGAGTAAACTGATATATTTTTATTATACTTTATTCATGTTTCACTGATGTATTCTGCGGAAAGAGATTATATATATTATTTACATCAGTGGAGCTTAAAATATAAAGTAAAGGAAACCCCCACAAGCATGTGGAGAAAACACAAACTCTTCCCAGGCATCACAGGTCTGCCACAGCTGTTGATAGCCAATTCTCTTTCTCCATATACAATTGCATTTAACAAGTCATTTCATATTATGTATAAGACCAAACAATACACTTTTCTTTGAAAGGGGATCTAAAGCCTTTATAAAGCTGCTCCTCCTTGTTCTCTATAGAAATTGACCACAAATATAATTACAGATGCAAGATTTCACCAATTAGAAATCACCAATGCTGAATACCAGAACTATGTGATACATATTGCTTCTTATGAAGCAAGATGAAGAATATTAGGTACAGTAATTTTGGCTATGTAATTGGCTAGTAATTACATGATGTTGGAGGACATTCTAGTTAAGTACTAGCAAGCTGTGCTTAAAGGGGACCCGTCACCCAAAATAAATATTCAAAATCCTTTTTTATCCCATTAGTCAAGCAAAATGAACTTTATTTACACTATATAAATGATTTGATTCTTGTTTCCTTCAGTCTGGGAATTCAAAATTATAACAAGCAGGCAGGAGCCATTTTGTTATTAAGGCAATTCTTGCATCATCTCAAACTCTTGTTTCTGTACCAGAATGGGGGAACCAATGTCCATCCCCATGCCCTGGCTACACAATTAAACAGTGAAGAGAATGGGTGAAAGTGTGGAGAGCAGTGACATCTAGGAAGTGCTGAATGGAAAGTGAAAGTAATTGTCTGCCCTGCCTCTATGCCAGGGACATAGAGGAGGGGCAAACAATATTTGATTGACAGCTGTTATTTTTAAATGAGCTTACAACTGCTAGGAATGCTTTAATAAAAAATAGAAATTGGATTTCATGTTTAATTTGAAAAGGACTTTTATTATACAGATTTTTGTGTCTGGGTGACAGGTCCACTTTAATGCTTCTATCCCATTACAGGTACAAAGAACATGGAGCCAATTTGGTGAAATCAGTATTAGACAGGGCTGCTGCATGGGGGCCCCAACCTCAATCCAACAATCAGCACCCACAGTTGCCAGCAGAAAAAGTGGACCTGGGTCAGTTGGGGCAGGAGCCCATTGGGTTTTTTCCCATTGTCCCACCAGCCCAGTCCAACCCTGGGTTTAATGGAGATGCTAGCTGTGGAGAGTTGAGGTAAAGTTTTTATTAAGAACTATTGCTTTAGAGAGGGTCAGTTTACCTTTCAGTTAACTTTTAGTGTGTTACAGAATGTCCTTAGCAACAATTTCATTGCTCTTCATTAGTGATGGGAAAAATTAGGAAAACTGTAGGAAAATTATCGACACACATTAAAAGCAATGGGCGTCAAAATAATTTTGACGCAAGCATCAATTTTAACATCAATTATCAATTATGTCCAAATTCATTAAAGTCAGTGGCTGTCTAAATAATTTTGACGCATGACAATTTTGACTTGCAACTATTTTTTTGTTGCGTTGGATTTTTGCGCCACAGTTTCGCAGATTTATTAGAGGGCAGTGAAATTTGGAAATTAGCCATAAATCCAATTTATCCTCCCATAACTACTCTTCATATTTATTATTTCATTTACTAGTGATTTGTCTTCTTTTTTCTGCCTCTTTGCAGCTCTGGAATGGGGGTCACTGACCCCAGCAGCAAAAAAAATGTTGCTCTATGAGGCTGCAATGTTGTTACATTTTATTACTTCTCTCCTATTCATATTCCAGTCTGTCATTCACACCTGTACCTGGTTGCTAGGGTAAATAGGACACTATTGACTGCAATTCAGGCACTGTGTATTTGCCTGCTTTCATAATGTGCTGCATCTACTGTTGCTTTAGAAACAACTATATTTCCTGTATATCTGATCTTGTTTATAGCAGAAATGTTGCTGCAATTAGTTCTCAAATTAAAATGTTAAATTGTAATTAACATTCTTCTTAATTGTGATTTAGTTACTGAAATACTATTGTGTTTATTACAGGTCTTTTAATGATTATGTTTAGGCATATTTATATGCAATATTTCAGGATGCGTAAAGTGCATTCAAATCATAATCTGTAAGAACATTTCCTCCTCAGAGAAAACAATGGAAATAGCCACATAATCATTGTCTGAATGCTGTTTGTTTAGTTTTTGTTTTTTTTAACTTAGAATTCAGCCCATATGCAAGAAGACTAAGCTATTACAGCTACTAACGAACACTTGAGGGCAAATTCACTAAACGACGAAAATGCGCTAGCGTTGGCTTTGCTGATGGTCACCGTACGTCGTTTTGCCAGCGCTACGCAAATTCACTAAAATGCGAAGTTGCGCTCAGCTAGGTGAACGGTAGCGAAGTTTGGCTACCGTTACTTTGCCAGGCAAATCGCATTTACGCTAGCGATGCCTAATTTGCATATGGCGCGAAGTTAAACGTATAATAGAAGTATATGTTACACAAGCCCAGGAAACCTTTAATAAATAAAATAAAGTTGTCCTATTGCCCTAAACATGTGCCTACTGTATAGTTATGTTGCCATATGTTAGGAAATGTAGGGGGTAACCCCCAAAAAAATGACGCTATTTTTCAGATTATCACCCTAAAAAAAAGTAAAAGATGCCAGTGTTTTTTTTTTTTGGGACTTAGAAAAAATTTCAAGTTGATTTTTCAAACTCCTATCTATTGTATTGAACTTCGCCAGGTCTGACCTGGCGAAGTGAAGTCTAGCGCAAGAGGTAACATTCAGTAAAATGGTCATCTTAGTGCATTAGCGTAGTTACATCCCTACGTCTGTGCGTAACTTTGCTGGCGTAAGGGTGCAAATTTTTGTCAGGGACACTGTTTGTAAATTGGCAAGGTGTGAAATGACGTCACGCTGGCAAATAAGCGCTAGCAATAGACGCTTCATGCTTTAGTGAATTTGCCCCTTGATCTCAAAGTAACTATCTTACTGCTGTTTTGTAGTATTGTGAGGCAGTTAGTGATAGCATTGACTGCATTGTGCGTAGGGTCTTGCCATGCCTGTACTTACCTCCTGATCCAACGTGTTAATAAAAATGCAATTTAAGTGCTGTTAAATCACAAAATTGTGGTCTGTGTTAATATTTTGTTGTGTGCATGATTAATACATTTAAAGAAAAGGGATAGGATAAGGTAAACTTACAAGCTAAAAATTAGAAGGTACGAAAAATCCCTAGGGGAGAACTTCTAAAAGACTGCTAATGAAAATAAATTACAGAGAATTTGTTGTATCAGTTCCTTTGATAATATCTGTAACTTTTGTAAAAGATCTTAAAATACTGGGGGATATTAAAAACAGACCCAAAATATGGACATTTGTTTCAAGCTCCTCCTTTATTTTCATATAGGAGAGGGGACAATTTGCACAATTAATCAAACCTAGGGTCCAACAGCATGGTAACATAGTAAATTAGGTTGAAAAAAGACACGTCCAACAAGTTCAACCTTTTGACTTGCTAGTTGAAAAAACCACATCTGAAGTCTCTCCACTTTGACTCAAGGGGGAAAAATGATTCCTGATCCCAAAATGGCAATCGGACTAGTCCCTGGATCAACTTGTACTATGAGCTATCTTCCATAGCCCTGTATTCCCTCACTTGCTAAAAAGCCATCCAACCCCTTCTAAAAGCCAGGGGCGTAACTACAGAGGAAGCAGACCCTGCGGCTGCAGAGGGGCCCAGGAGGTATAGGGGATCCATGAGTCCCTAATTCATAAGCAATTTCAATAAATATTGGTAAAACAGGTCAACTTCTAGACATTTTGGGGCCCTGAAAAATGATTTGTTGTGGGGCCCAGTAATATCTAGTTACGCCACTGCTTAACGCTATCTAATGTATCAGCCAGTACACCTGATTCAGGGAGAGAATTCCACGTCTTCACAGCTCTCACGGTAAAAAAACTCTTTCTGAATATTTAGGTGGAACCTCTTTTCTTCTAATCGGAATGGGTGACCTCGTGTAAGCTGGAAAGACCTACTGGTAAATAAAGAATTAGACAATTATTATATGATTGGATCCCCTTATATATTTATACATAGTTATCATATCACCCCTTAAGTGTCTCTTCTCCAGCGTGAACATCCCCAATTTGTCCAGTCTTTTCTCATAGCTAAGATTTTCCATACCTTTTACCAGCTTAGTTGCCCTTCTCTGTACCCTCTCTAATACAATAATGTCCTGTTTGAGTGATGGAGAACAAAACTGTATGGAATATTCTAGATGTGGCCTTACAAGTGCTCTATAAAGCAGAAGAATGACCCCTCCTCCTGTGACTCTATGCCCCTTTTAATACAGCTCAAGACCTTATTGGCCCTTGATGCTGCTGACTGGCATTGCTTGCTACAGCCAAGTTTATCATCTACAAGGACTCCAAGATCCTTTTCCATAGTGGTTTTGCCTAGTGCAGTCCCATTAAGCGTATATGTGGCTTGGATATGTTTTCAACCCAGGTACATGACTTTACATTTATCAAAATTAAATCTCATTTGCAAAGGATCACCTTTCAGAACATTGCACCTGTATATTTCCTTGCAGAAATTGTGGACATTGTAATGGTATAATTTTGGGTAATATTGTTACGCACCTTCAACAAGTTACCAAGGTTTTTTTTTTTACATGTGACAGCTGTGATGTCATCTATTACATCAAATGCCCATGCGGTCTTGTCTACGTGGGAGAAACCTCTCGACCCACAAAGGTTAGGCTTAATGAACATAAATCAATAATACTTAAGTATCATAGCCAAAACCATGATAGCCAAACACTTCTTTGAACATGATCTTCCAGTGGCACAAATCCGATGGCAGATCTTGGAGAAAATAACAGCTAAACAGGGCCAGGATAAGAAACGTTTACTCCTCCAGAAAGAATATTATTGGGTCTGGCTGTTGCAAACCAGATATCTAAGGATTTAAATGAAGAGTTTAATATGACCTGCTTTTTATAAATTATGTTTATACACCAACATGTGTTCCTTTTTCTTTACAAATAGGAGCACAATCTTTGACTAAACTACAGGGACTACAGAGTATTCTTAACTATCCATTCCCTCTATATGTAGGATAAGAGTATCTTTTAACTGTTTTTGCATTTATAATTAAATGTAACTATTCACATGTCTTCTTGGTAACTACATCGATGTATCATATCATATATGTTGTTCTCCACTACTTGAACTTTGACACTGTATCAATTCATCAGTGAATTATATTCTACTAGTATAGTCTCTAACTTCGAACTGTTGTCAATTAATCGGGAATTTTTGCAATATTTGTCTGCAAATATGAATTATGAATTTTGTGACAATTTGTATGATATTAATGTCTGAGTGCATCAGTTTCACATTGGTTTAACTTCAGTTGATCCCTATCACGTTAATCTGTTCCCCTTTTAATCTACCTGTACACCTTGGTCCACTATGCTTGACAAAGGGGCAGAGCCCCAAAACATTGCACTTATGCAGTAAAACGACTTGCCCTGCATTTACACGTCTTGTGTGCCAACGTTATGGGCGAATTTGCCCCGTTAAAGCTAAAATTTTGCAAAATGGGACATTTGTCGCTGGTGACAATTTTGAAAATTTTTTGACACCTGCGAATTTTTGTGGCCGATTATGTATTCACCAGCCACAAAACTCGGAAATTCGCCGCCAATTTGTGGCAGGCAAATAAATTCATCCATCACTATTCTTTATTACTAATTATCTGGAGGTTGCCATAGCTTTTTAACACTGAGCACCAAGGATGTGCGAGTGTTATTCCTACTACATTCATTTACAATGCACCACACTTTTTATAGCACAGAGATCTGTGGCATGTGCTGTGGATTGATCAATGACTATGTTAGTTAGTGGTCAATTGCAGAGGGCCGGGCAGGGAGGTGTCTCCATCTTGCCCTGGTGGGCCCTTATGCTCAATGGTGCATCAGTGAACTTAAACCCAGTCCATGATGCATTCAAGCCACACAACTCCTCACAAACTCCCACTTCTCAATCCATCTACCTAGCCTCCACCCCTTGCCACGAGGCCTCTGACTCAATTACTCAATGCACCCCCCTGATGGCAGCCCTGGCGCTCTACAGATTCAACTGCTGTTTTAGTAATGGCTCAGCCCTGAAAGGAGAGTCTACAGTGCTACAGTGGGTTAATATGATTCCCTTGATTGATAATTAAGAATCATTTAAAAATTATTTTTAGAGAATAGATCAAACTTCCATTACATAAAATGAAAAATGGCACAAGCAGCTCACAATATTATCCAATGAATGTCTTCCTCTGTTCCTTTTCTGTAATCCATGGGCTGCTGGCTACTTGTGGTCTTTCCTAAAATAGTCAGCCTGCTAAAATTCCCGGCAGCAATCAAAACATCCAAAATGCCGTAACCCCTATAGTTTTTACTTCTGTTCTTCCTGTGTGTGTGATCTCATGGCCATATTTTCTCAACATATAGTTCTTGATGTTCTTTTTTTGGATGTGACATATTCCCTGTTCTTTTACCCTTTTTATACCTTTGCCTTGTCAATGTCCCTTTCTCTTTAATCTTTTTGTCCCTTAACCTGACAACATTCAAGCTATGAAAACCACCTTTGAAAAGTTTTGTACATTCTCTTCCTCACAGAGGACTTCTTGTGCTGATATTTTAATAACTACATCTATATTTTTCTCTATCTCTTCCAGCTAGTAATTACCATGAAGGGTTTTAATTTAATTCACAGGATGCCATTTTCTTATTGAATTGTTTGTGGAGTGACGTAACCCAGGCCACTCCAAGCCCCAGCGAGACCCTTATGAGATTAGCAGGCGAAGTTTTCAAGATGTCACGCGTTGCGTCTCAGAGAGTCCGAGTCTGGCCTTGCTCTGCAAGATGAATATGTTACAATACACCTCGAGCAATTAAACTCCATTTCACACTTGGAGGTACTGTGTAGTGATGGGTGAATCTAGGCAGATTTGCTTTGCAGAAAAATTCGTGAATTTCTAACGAAATTCGCGGATTAGCGAAAACATTTGCAAAACGTTGCGCGTCTCATTTTTGACACACGTTGCGTAGTTTTCGTCGCATTGTTTTCGACGAGCAGCGCGTCGTATTCGACGTGTCACGTCGTTTTCGGTGCGTTTCACGAATCGCGGGAATTCGCCACGAATTCGCTGCTGGTGAATAAATTCGCTCATCCTACACAGTACTACTGTGTTTATTTGCATCTGAAAGTTTGAAATCTAAACATTTCCACTTATTGGGGACATGGTTGTCAAGGACATGGTCAGATTGTATCTCAATTTTCTTTGGATCTAATAGACACAGGATGGGAAGCAGTCAGGCATTGGATAGATCTCTCATGGAATGCACAAGAATTCAAGGAACATTAACATCAAAAATTTTTACAAAAAAATTTGTTAGAATACATCGAACAAATTCAAAGTCAAATTTAAAAATAGCAAAGGCTTTATTAAGAAATAACTTACAGAAACTCCACTTCCTGTCCTCTTCAGAAAAGGCAACATGGCGACCATCGATGGAGCGGAGCTTGATTTCTCCTTCCTGGCTCTCTGCTCATGGATCCTTTCCTTCAGTGCTTCCGTGATATCTAGTGCAGCGGTCGCTTCCAGCATGATCTCTCTGCAGAAGAAAACGGCCAGTAAAACATAATAGCAGAGGAGCTCGTCTGTCCCCTAGCTGTTTTGGCTGTACTCCACCTCCTGTTCCAGTGAGCTGAGCAGACCGGAAGGTGTTTCTACACGGGCTGCTCCACTCATCCACCTTGGGACTGTGGTACGGGGAGGTGTGAGGTGTCACTCACTGGGGTAGGGGATATTGCAAGGGTTACTGGTAGGGACCAAATGATTTGCAGACCTTATTGGTCTCTGGGGTTCCCATCCATTTCCGGGGTTGCCCAAGGATGCATCCCATAGGATTTTATAGCATTTCAGTAGATTCAATCTGGCAAATTGGTAGATCGATTTTTCTTAAAGGGACAGTACTTCAAAAATTAAACTTGAATTCGAATTTGATCAATTTGAAACAAATTTTGGGCCATTCGATATTCGAATTAGCCCAAAATTAATTCGAAATTAGATTTTTTTTTTAAATTCAAATTTGATTCGAATTTTCACTTC
>CM044444.1:64413897-64442709 GCA_024363595.1 Xenopus borealis
AGTAACCTGTATAAATCAATCAAGGAAAATGTGGTACAGTATAGAAAACAAAACAATATATTCCATACTTGTTTGCTTTCTTTGTGGTTGCAAGAATAATTTCTAAGCATACTTTCAGATTTTTTGTCACATAGGTACTTTATCTTGTAAACCCTATTTGCTTTTCCATAGATTATGGGAATTTAGCAGTTTGTATGCAGTTTCCAGTTTATTTGATGACTCCTGGGGGTTGATCATGAATTTTGTTCCTGTGGATGACTTAGATTTTGAATATAATGATCTGCTTCTTGGAGTTATTCTAATTTACCATTCAAACCTTAGTAAATCTGCCCCTTAGTGTGATGTAGACAATGATATTCTGAGACAATTTCCAATTGGTCTTCACTTCTTGTATGTGACTTTTTTTTTTATTTAGCTTTTAATTCAGCAGCTCTCAGTTAGAGTATTCCATGGTTTCTATGGTCATATTTACCCTAGCAACCAGGCAGTGGTTTGAATGAGAGACTGGAATATGAAAAGAAGAGGGACTGAAATTGCAGTCATTATAGAGCAAATGTTTTGGCTTCTGGGGGACTCCATTTGAAAGCTGGAAAGAGGCAGAAGACTAAGGCAAATCATTTGAAAACTATTATAAAAAAATAAAGAAGACAAATTTCAAAGTTGATAAGAATAGGGAATTCTATAATATACTACAATAATGCATTCAGTTTGCCTTGGTATACACTTGTTTAATATCTTTTACCTGTAGCAGTATAGACTATTAGGGTCAGATTCACTAAGGGGCACATTAACTAAAGGTCGAATTGATTCGAAGTGAAAATTCAAATCAAATTCAAATTTAAAAAATGCGAAATTCAAATTTATTTTAGGCTTATTTCACTATTGAATAGCCCAAAATTCAATTCGAATTGGTCAAATTAGAAAATTCGATTGTCGAAGTACTGGCTCTTTAAAAAAATTCGATATAACAATTCAACAGATTAAACCTACCGAATTGCTATATATCCCTATGGGAAGCTCCCATAGGATTTTTCCAAGATTTTTTGATCGAATAAAAAAAAAATCGATCGAATGCTTAAAATCGATCAATCAAATTTTTTATATTCGATCATTCGAAAAATTGAATTGCGTTAAAGCAACCTCGAATTCGAATTCGAGGGGTTTTAATTAGGCCTAAATTCGAGGGTTGAATTTGAGGGCTAATCAACCCTCGAAATTCGACCCTTAGTAAATGTGCTCCTAAGGGTCCAATTTAGAAGTGAAAAAACTTTGAAATTTGACCATCAAATTTTTTTAAAGGGCTTTTTTTGACCAATGACTTTTTGAAATGTGTGTGTGGAGGGGGGCTGGCAACCAATAGCTTTTTTATAACTTAGGGGGGTTTCCTGTTTTAACTCTGTCTGTGTGGGGGGGGCGAGATATGGAGTGGGGCTTGGGTATGGGCGGGACCACGGGGCCCAAAAATGTTGCCGTACAGGGCCCTGTGATTTCTAAAGGCTGCCCTGCCCACTCTTAATCCTATTCTGTTTACAATGGCCTTTTCTTGGATTCTGTTGTTCTTGAGTTTTCTTCACTTTTTTCTGCACACAAATGTGCAACTTGGACATCTGTATGAACCTGGAAATGCACTGTATTTATTTGTACAATCTATAAGAGTTCAGTGAACCACATGATGTCAGAATCCATATCTCATACTATATTAGCAATGATAATCTGTTAATCATTTCTGTAATGTAATATAAGCAGACCTCTGTAGCTAAGAAGAAGCTCATTGCTGAATTTCTCACACAAACAAGCAGTGACCCTTGACCAGAGACTAGTAGCAGGGCATCATGCCAACAAGATGTGCTCCCAAACTATTGAGTTGTTTTACATTTTAGAAGAGCTGCATAATGGTGTCATTGTACGCTAGAGACAGTTATCATAGAGATGCCATAATTAATCCCCTTTATACCATTATTTGCTGCAGCAAAATATTAGTACTTTAAAATCAATACCAGGTTTAAATATGGATCTCGTCAATGTGAAATTCAATGCAATTGTCCTTCAGACCTCCAGAGCTGGGAGAGTTTGTTCAGGCTGATGGTATCCCTGTGTCGGGGCTTGACCTGACCTAGATTTTTGCTTTAAGTTCAAACTGATATTTCATTGTCTCATTAAAAGGGTTCCAGTCGCTTTCTTTCTAAATAACTATAAATCTGGTTCTAGTGTCCTCATGATTTTAGGCCTGTCACAAGAACACACAGTGCTGGACTGAATGAGATAACTTTATGGTCAGGGAAGCTTGTTCCCGTCTGCAAGGCAGATGATGGAAGAATATAAAGTGATCTTTATTTCTGCTTGATATAATCAAGGAAAAAGATGCTGGGTGTGAGCAATGGCCTCTCACTCATTATACAGCAGTAAAAAGTTTATGCAAGCTCTGAACTCAGTGGTCTCTCTGGCTGGAGCTTGCATTGTATCTTTTATTTGTTATCCCTTATACGTTATTCCAATATTACCTAGCAGAAGCAACAATCATATCTGAACTGCAAATTATTTGCATGGCATTTTCATTTTATAAACATACATGGGGATTAAAAAAGCTCTAAAAAAATATTCATCATTGTTTTCCAATAGTATATTTATTTTTGTATGAGGACCATAAATTAAATGTGAGCATCATAAAAACACAAACAAAGCCAAGTGCATTTAAAATTAATAATAAAATATGGTTTAACATGGATTTTCACTTTGGAATTGTGGCAGCTGAAGTCAAAATAGCATCTTTAAGCCTTGGACCTGTTTAAAGTTGCAGAATCATAAACCTGTTTAGATGTCTTGAGTATGATACATATGGATTTGGCTTTGAAAGAAACTTTAGGAAGTAACTCCCATTAGAATATGATTCTACAAAGCAGATATTGTGCAGCAATCTTCTATGACGTTGCTGTTGCCTACATCAACAAATAAGTATTATGTCATTGCTCTTATGATGACCTAACTGATAGAGAGGCAACTCTCTAGGGCAGGGGTCCCCAACCTTTTGAACCCGGGAGCAACATTCAGAAGTAGAAAGAGCTGGGGAGCAACACATGCATACAAAATACGCTTGGGTTGCCAAATAAGCGCTGTGAATTGCCATTTGGTAGCCCCGATGTGGATTGTCAACCTACATTGAGGCTCTGTTTGGCAGTACACCTGGTTTTTATACAACCAAAGTTGCCTCCAAGTCTGAAATTTTTTAAATAAACACCTGCTTTGAGGCCACTGGGAGCAACATTTAAGGAGTTGGAGAGCAACATGTTGCTCACCAGCTACTGGTTGGGGATCACCTCTCTAGGGGTAGGCAAGGTAGACCTGTAAATCTAGCACAGTGAATCTCCCCACTCATAAAAGCACTGCTATCTTGCTATGGAGGAATTTGATGCACAAGTCAATCAGGGGTCAGGGGCACAGGTAGAAGCCCAGGTTTGGGTGGGGAGCAGGCTTTTGTTGAGTGGAAAAAGACTGGAGAGGTAGTGACATGCGCTAATACAAACCTGGTTCAGGGACACTCGGTAAACTATGACCTCACACTTTGCTGTCTAAAGTGACATTCTCAGGCATCATACACTGTCTACCAAAAACATGGGTGCTAAATTTTGTCCCAGTTAGTAGATCTTACAGCACTGCCCTAGTAGATATATAGACTTAACATACTCAGTTGACCTCAAGAACAAAAAAAAAGTGCAATACAGGATTCCATTGCATCTCAGTGCTTCCATTAAGAGGCAGAATTATAGTGGTAAACAAAAATAGAAATCCCGACTTTTTCATGTTTATCCTTTTTACCTTTTTTGTTTTGATACTGTATGTTTGTACATGAGATTTTGGTTGGCCTTAAGTTACTTTACCAGGTAAATTATGGTACATCGGTATGTGCTGGATCACTGCTACCTAGGTGGGTGTTTATTCTACTGATATTTTCAGTGGGTGATGTCTATAATGTAAACTTGTATGGGGCCAGATTAAAACCTTTCCATGTCAATTTACAAGGATAATCAGAGGTTTATTTAGTACAGCTTTCTTAAAGTATTGAAACAATATGGTATAATATGCATGCATATGTTTGTAGCATAAAATGTATGTTCAGATTTATCTTTTAGCAATGCATTGAGATCATTTAGATAAGGCACTGTCATGTGAGACATGAGAAAAGCACAGCACATCTGGTGCAGAGGCCACATAATATTTTGGGTTTATTTTACTGCTGGTGCTGGCAATGGAAAATTGTGATGATTTTCACTTCATACATTTCCTTCTTGGCTTTATAGCTCAAGTCAACAAACACCTTTTCTGTACTTTGTGAACTGCATTGACAGGCAGATAGCCACCCTCTCAACTAAGCACACAACTCTGTTTTGCCTACAGCCTATCACTGGTCTGTAGCATATGCAGAGCACAGCTAACAGAATGTTTGTTCTAAGTATTAAACTCTAGAGAGAATTCTATGTTATCAAACCAGTATGAAAAAAGATCTCTAAATGTAATGCTATTAGTTTTAGATTAGTTTTAGATTAAAGATGCAGGAAGTAGACAAAATATTGAAAGCACCTAATGAAAATAGAATGTTGGGTGGGGAGGTAAGGTTTTTTAAATTTATGGTTGAATTCTTCTTTAAGTTGCTGTAACACGTGTCTAATTACTGTATTTAAGTAATTTTTAGCACTTATCTCTAAAGTGGCTTAATAACTTACAACCCTATCCAGTTTGGCTAGTATTTCTTTTACCTAGCACCACTCTTGTTAGAATGGGCATCAGTCCATGAAAATATAAAAGATTTGCATGGTACTAAATTAAACAGAACCTCAGCATTTTGGCTTTAACCTGTTGCCATAAGAATCACCTGTTTAATTGTTATTATTTTGAGAGCCCTCTGTACAGTAAAATATTTTGACTAGGTGGTACCAGGCCAATTGGCAGAATTGCAAAGGGGCTGCTGTAAGATGCAACAGAAAGACTATTATGTGGGCTGGTGGGGGGGCATTTTGGGCCTTTGTGTACTTGAAATAGTAGGTCCCCAGTCTGGGCCTGGTGCCAAATCTTGGGCATATACTGAGGTTTTCTTAATTCACTTCATCAATCTGAGTAGTTTTAATTCTGTTGTGTATAACCTTAGGAAGTTGCTTTTGAGTGACCATGTTTTGGCCAACCTTATAATGAGAAAGCTGTCCATCTCCCTTTAGTGGACTGCAACTGATCATATGTGAAAGTTTTTAGGCTTCTTGCTGTGTATAGAAATTGTTGAGCAGTCAAGCAAGTGCTATCCATTAGGAAATTTTCAGTAAAAGAAATGTAGTCATTAGTAGAACTTGTGAATTTAGTCTGTTGGGTATAACTGATGTGCACATATTTAACAGGTGTTTGGAAAAAGCAACAGCTGGTGTTAAAACAAAAAGAATATCAACAGTCTTGAGTATGTATGTCAAGAGTATGTAATTGTTCAGGAAATATATCTCCAACATAATAATGGCATGTGTATATGGCCTGCATATGTTAAAACAGAGGGAAGTACTATGTTGGTTTGCATCTGATTGACACTGCAGACAATTTACAAAATGTTAACATGCACCATGTCTTAGTCAACAAACATTGTCATTTATTAATCAATCAATCACTTTTCTTGACAACATATCTTTGAGACAGCTATGCACTTAAAGGGCACCAACCATAACTAAAATGATTTACTTAGTAAATACACTATGTGAAAGTTCAAGAAACCCTGATTTTTAAAACAGTTGTTTTTAAAACAGAATTGTTTGTATAATGTAAATCATCAGCTCACTATAGCTTCTGCAAAATCCCCCCTATCTCCACTGCAGTTCTAGCTGAGGCAGGCATCTTGGATTTCACTGACTCCTCCTACCTATATCCTCACAGCCAACTGTAGCTCTGAAATCTTGCACATGCTCAGTTGAAATTTCTTGCTTGCCTAATAAACCTTCTAAGCCATTTTGAAATCTGCCAGACTTCTGTGTTAGTGCTGCCTCCTTGTGGAAGTTGGTGTGTGCACTTCTCTTGATATTTCTAGAGTTTACTAAAGCTAGGCATTCTGGGTAGAATACTCAGGGCAGTGCTACAATCTGAGCATGCTCGTGAACTCATTTGCATGTTGTAGTCACAGTATGGACTCCCTCTGTGAAAGCCAGGATGTGGCTCAAAACGTAACTGTATCATTGGTCTCAGCCAAAGTTACAATAAAGGCTTTTTATCTGAAGAGAAAGGTGCTGTTCATTACTGGAATTCATGTATCAGGTGGATTGTGGCCACTATCAAGAACCTGCACCAAGCGTTCTGTGGAGTGAGTGCTGACTTGAAAATTTCTTTCCTCTGTGAAAGAACCCATTTGACAAAGTATGGGAATTTTTAAAAACTGCTTTTAAAAAAAAAACAAAAAAACTGTATGTGTAGTTTGATTAAACATGTTTAGGTTGTACTGGTCAGGTTGTTAATATGTGTTTGATTTTGGCTGTGATTGGTGCCCTTTAAGGCATAGCAAGGGGATACAATGTGCATTACCAAAGAGAACACAAAATGAGCAACTTTCTAAATTTTGCAGGTCACAGGTCAAAATGCAATAATGGTATAAAATGGTATAATGTTTCTGGTACAAAATGACCAAATTCAGTAAAGATTTCTGTTAAGCTGTGCAAACTTTATAGATGACTCCCACAGTGCAACTTCTATATGACCCCAGCCAGTGCTCACTATGCATTTGTAGTTTAAACGCTTCCACAAAGAAAGGGAAATAACTGTGTTTTTTCTGCTGTCCCATGTACCCTCCTATTTATCCTTTTGCTCTCTTACTAGCTTCTGATCTGCAGGTGCAAATAGAAGAGAGGGATGGTATGGTGGTCAACACAGCTTTTCCAAATGATATGTGTCCAATTCCTTAATAGTTGCTCTGTGCTGCAACTGCTGCATATGATCCAAGTATAGGAGAAGGAAGAGGAACTCCAGCTGTATTACCGCAAACAACTTTTTATTCCATACAGTGGAAATGACATTTCGGGTTCCATTCCAAATCATTGTGCTGCAACACTAAGGGGCAAATTTTCTATTATTCCCCAAAAAAAATTTGAATTCCCTCGATATTCGATTAGCTTTCGATTTTCGAATGCTAATCGAATAGTTTTAGGCTACCCTTTTATTCAATCTTCGATCATTCGATGATCGAATAACGATCAAATAATGATCATTCGACCATTCAAATGTATTATTCGATCATTCGAATGATTTGTACAATTGAAACGATCGATGACTACGATCGTATGAATCCTATTCGATCAGGACTTAGCCTCAGAAGCCTATGGGAGGGCTCCCATAGGCTTCTATTACAATTCGGTAGGTCCAATCTGGCAAAGTAGGAAATCGAATAAGTTTAAAATTTTAAATCCTTCGCTGATTGAGTGATCAAATGATCGAATATTCGATCATTCGAATCTATTCGATCATTCACTATTCGATGATCGAATATGCCTAATTTGCATATTCTACCAATCGAATAGATCCTATGATCAAATATTCCATCGATTCGAATTCGATTTTATTCACATGAATACATGTGAATTTTGTAAATCGGCCCCTAAAAGAAGGGTCTGCAGTAAGCACACATACTAAAGTTAGTGAATTTTCAAATAAAATTTTAATTTTTAAAATTCGAATTTCAAAGTAATTATGGGCTACTTCGACTATGAAATAGTCCAAAATTCAATTCCCATTGAAATTATTCAAAATTTAAATTTTGATGTACTGTCTCTTAAAAAAAACTTAGACTTAGACCTTAAAGCTGCCGAATTGCCATTGTAGCTATGTGGGACCTCCTGGAAGCTTCTTATAAGTCCTGGAAAATCTAATTTTTTTTTTAATTATTGTTCGAATCCAATGATGCATTAGAAAATTTTTTATTTGACGGAAAACTGACCTATTTGATTTCAATTGAAAATGGACCCCAAAAAAATTGATGGTTGAATTTCAAAATATTTTTCTATACGAAATTCGACCATTAGTAAATCTGCCCTGTAGTATTTGGTCTATTTATACTCAACTATACAAGCAATCTGCACACATTTCCTGGTTATGCTTACCTTTAAGTGTTAAGCACATGCCTTGTGTTAGAACATGCATGGCTTGGCAGAGTTCCAGTTGTATTTTAAGCAATAGTATCTTACTCTTGTGCCCTTTCATTGCACACAATTGATTGTTTCTTTTCTGAGTTGCAAGCTGCACCCTGTGATAACTCACCCTGGTAGTCTAGTGGGGGGATGGCAGGGACATCTGCCGCCCCCTTGGCGGGGACGTCCGTCACACCGCACATGTTCTTCTTGCCGCAGGCGCCTGTTTGTTAAGGAGCGTACTTCCTTCAATTAAAGGTGCAGGCGCAATGGCTATTTGTGCTTCCTGTCAGTGCCCGTTATAGGATCTTGTTCCTGGTGCTTCTGAGATTGTGCTATTTAGTGTTCTTGTTTCCGATTCCTGTTGTGACCCCTGCCTGGCTTTTGACCATTCTGACTATCTGTATCCTGACCCCATGCCTGATTATCGACTCCGCTCCGCCGATTCTGCTGAACCCTCTGATTGATCTCCTGGTTTGACCCTTGCCTGCCTGACTACATTTGTACTCCGCCTGTCCGGACCTGGCCTGATCTGACTACGAATCCTGTCTACGCCTTGTACCACGACCTTCTGCCCAGAGACTTTGCATTACAGTTGAGCCCCTTCGCTTGTTTAGAACCTCTCGCCTTGCACCTCTCGTTCTAAGACCTGGTGGCATTCGATTAGCCGAGGGCTCTTCCCGAGGTGAAAGGCGGCTGTTATAGGCAGAAGTACAAGCCTAGACCAGGGTGCTTGGCATTAGTTCTAGATTCTGGGTGCCAACCGTGACACACCCATTTCCATGTGATTTACTAACTAGTAAAATTATGGCGAGCATAATGATTCAAACATTGGAAAGAACATTGTCTCATGAATAAAGAACATGTTGAAATGCAACCATTTTTGGCAATTTGCATTTCTTTGGTAAACCAGGCTGGCTAAATTTAAAAGTTAACCAATAAGACATGTTGTAGAGAGAAAGGCAGAAGACCTTGCTGGCAAACAATATATGGAGAATTACATCAAAAAGAAAATAAAAGTTTTCATTACAGCACAGCTATTATATTATTAACTCTTTCTTATTGGATCCAACATATCAGTGCCCTTAGCATAAGTACAAACAATTATTAGCTGTTGTCTTCAAAATACCAGCAAGTAGACAGGTGCCATTTTGTGGATACATTAACTAAGGCAAAGTTTATATCATGCCAAATTACTGTTAATGCTCTAGAATGGCATCTCATGCCTATGTCCATGCACTGACTAGACAATAAGATGGTGAGGAGGTAGGGGAATGTGTGGAGTACAGGGATGGCTAGGAAGTTCAGAATTGAAAGTGAAAGTAATTGCCTGTCCCACCACTATGCCTAAGGCATAGAAGAGGGGCAGGCAATATATGATTGAAAGCTAAGAACTGAAATATGTTTATATAACAAGTATGACTGTTTTAAGGAGAAAAAGAATTTAGGTTTCATGTTTAATTTGGAAAGGACTTTTATTATACAGCTTGTATGTCTGGGTGACAGGTCCACTTTAAATAAGCCTTCTGGCTGAGCCCCTACCTTGGAGGGACAGACCCACTGTTTTGGAACTACGGATCCAGTGTGCAGTAGTACATTTTATCATATTAGATTAAATAACTTAACATTTCAAAAACCTGCTGCCTCATGAATTTCATCAGAACATGTTGGAGATCATCAGCTGATACCTTTTTGCACTGGGCACCAGGCGAGCTCTACGTGAAGGAAGAGTTGGGTGAGTGCGATACTTGTTCTGTTTTCCCAAGGAGATCATCAGCTAACCAGCTAACCAGGAATAATTTTGTCCATCCAACTTTGTTGCACAAAATATTTATTCATAATAACAAATGAGTTGGCCTATGGAAGCTGACCTTTACATGGTCTGCTTTAGATCTCTACGGTGACCAAGCATGTAGCAGTATGGTTGATAATTGGGACATATTTGATTATATCCATTCTGTCAGATACGAAAATCCATATCAATAAGTAGTAAATAGATAAAAAAAATACCAAGCTTGATGCATTCAAAGCCTCTTAGGCCAATGCTGATTTAGGGGGACATTTACTAAAAAAAATTTGAGATTTATTATACCCTGAAATGATACAGAAGATTTTCATTAATTATAAGTAATTCAAAAAACAACTGGACTCGCTGAAATTTTTATACCCCAAAGCGGATAACAATTAAAATCTGAAAATACTACAACTAAAACCTGTTGAAATCATGTTAAAATCAATGTTTTATGCCTTTTGGTTCTTAAAAGTTTTAGTCTGTTTGCACTGGTATTCGTTCAATAATCCCAATTATTCAAGATTGAGGCTTGATTTTTAAGTAATGTTTATTTGCACTGGTTCTACGAAAAATATTATTGCTAAATAAAGGGAATTCAGGTTTGGGAGTTTGGCTGAATTTTTTTCCTTAATAAACTGAGGAAAAAGTCCAGTTTTAGTAGATAAGCCCCCTTATTGTCTGCAAATACATACATTTGTGGAGGTATGTGCATATGTACAGCAAATTGATTTAATACATAATAAATTAGAGTGGAGGCCTGATTACTCAAAAAGTGGCCCATGTATGGCCCCTTCAAGTATCTCCCCATTTTTTTAACCTGTTGCTGTTGTTAAATATATAGTAAAATGGGCTAAAAACCTCAGTAGTCAGGGCCGGATTTACATAGCAGGCGCCCCTGGGCCTGCCATTCATCACCCCTGTCCTCTCCCCTTTATTCATGCAAATTTTCATCTGGACCTGAGCAATGGGGATTTGCACACAGGAAATTAAAACAAAAAAACTATTGTATCTCCTGTGCATCCCCAGTTTTGCTGACCCAATGTGGGTGTGGTTGGGCAGCATGCCTCCCCCTAAAATTCTGCTGCCGTAGGCCCAGGCCTTGGTGGCCTTTCCACAAAACCGGGCCTGTCACAAAAGGATGAAGGTTTGTGAAAAATGATAACAAAGAATGTGCAGTTAAGAGAACAAAAATAAAATCGTGTCCAAAATAGGCATATTAATAAAATATTTAATCAAACTTAATGCACACTTAGGCAGGGCTGGATTTGTAGCAAGTCCACAAATGCCCGGCCCTAGGGAGGTAAAATTTTAGGGACGGCATGCCGCCCAGCCACATTCTTGGAAGCACTGGGGACATAACTCTCCCCAGTGCTTCTGTGCCAGAGAGCCCATGGCCAGGCCTTGGGACATGGCTTTGTAAAAGCTGGTCCTGTACTTAGGGGGTTATTTTAACTCCGAAATGTTCTCACTGTTTTCTGAAAACCACTTTGACCAAATCCGCACAGACTTCCCCCCTATTTATCAATACATTTTCCCAAAAATTTCTTGTGTGGTAAAAGAATCGATTAAATTGTGAAAAAATCCAAATTGTACCATTTTTTGCCAAAACTGTCATTTTTTTTGGATTTTATACCAGAAACCATTACATCTTCCGATTACTGAATGAAACCCAGCAGAGATCAGGATATCTTCAAAATGCCAATGGCATATCTGCCATTGACTTCTACATGAACTCGGCAGGTCTGAGTTTTAGTGCTTTTTTATTCAGACTTTTAAAACCATCTGGGTTTAATAAATTGCCCCTTCAAAAATCAAAAAATCAGACTAATAAATAACCCCTTAAATGTACAAAAATAAGATTATGAAGCTCAATAGTAGGGGTGGGACACAGTTGTCATGTTTTTTGCTCATAGAAGTTTAAACAGCCTCTCAGACACATAGCAGATAGGGGGCTGAAAGGGGGGTAATGTTTACGCAAGATGCAACAAAATACCAAAAGACCTTCTTAGTCCTTAAAAAACATTGCTGTCCATGAAAGTTCTTAAATTAGAACTAATTGCAGAGCAGCAATATGTTTTACTCCTTCCCTTCAGATACAAAGACTCTCCGCAGTACATTCATCAAAGTCCCTAAAATGTGTCTAAATAGCTATATTTTCCGCATCAGTCCACATCACGGCTTGTCATATTTTCAGATTAAATCATCATTTTGGCAATTGGTTACATTGATGCATAAATTAAATTGGTAAAATATGTGTTTCCACGCCCAGGAGATTCTCTTGGCTGCAAAGCAAGCATAGCTCTGAGTTCTCTGACATGCAGCAGAAAGGAGCTATATATAATCTCTAGGCCAGGCGTAGGCATCCTGTGACTATCCAGCTGTTGCTAAACTACACAATCTATAATAGTGGTTGATGAAGAGGGGAGTAGTTATTTAACAACAGGTTGCTTCACCATGCCCAAAATCGCCTCCACGCACCATTTTCCAAAAACACAGCATAGGATTACACATATTTACATATTTTAAATGAGCTTTTTATATAGATTCATTTAACCCTGTAGCTAGTCATGAAGTGTCTTTCATACAAATGCTACTCACTCAGAAATAGCCCACAAAGCTTCAAAGCTGTCTGTATTTTAGTAATCTGCATGGTAATGTCAAGAAGGTAGCATCAGAATAAATAGCATTCATTTGGCAGTTAGAGCAACAGTAATACAAAAGCTGATTTAGTTATGTATAGTCATTTAGTCACATTTACAAACACCAAAAAAAGAAAGTAGTGTGACATTTTTATATTATTTATACAAACTCTACCTTTGCCCCCTGCTGTTTCAAAACTGTACCTCAACCCATGTGTAGGTTTTCCACTATATCTGTGTCCCATATTTCCAGTCATTTGTAGTAAGTGATAAAAGAGATCTACTGTGTGTGGTGAAATACCATCTGAGGGAGTCAACTGATACCTTTAGTTAGTTCGCATACAGTACAGGAATTTTTTTTCAGTTTTGTAGCCATTTGCTGCCATAAACTATAGGTGTAAAAGACACTATGAAGAACCAAAAGGGCTGTCATAATGGCAAAAAACAGTTTATGTAATGGTAGCATTGATCCAACAAAGCTGTAGTTTGTCCATTATTATTGTCCTCAATTGTCCTAATTTACTAACCAACCAAGTTTGTCAAGCGCTGTAGTCCAGAGCAACCAATCACAATTCATTTTGATTGGTCTACTGCAGGTAGAATACAGAAATGTTATCTTTTCTTGTTTCTTATACTGGAAAGATGAAAGCCTTCAATTAGACAGTTTTGCATTAGAAAAGTAATGTTATACCAATCCAATGGTCATGTTGAAGGAGTAATAGTACTAAATCACAGACCCAAAATACCCCACAGATTTAGTTTAAAGCAAGCAACAGTTTAGTCACCTGGGGTAAAGGTGTCCATACACTGAGAGATCCGCTGATTTGGCGATGTCGCCAAATGAGCGGATCTCTGTATGATGAGGTGGGCGATATCAGGCTGATCCAATCGTGGGCCCTAGGGCCCAATGATTGAATCAGAATGACGCACATATGGGTGGTCAGATCGCGGGACCGCATGAACGCACAGATGCGGCCACGATCCAACTGGATTTTTAATACTGCCCGATCGACATATGCCCGACATTCGGCCAGATATCGATCGGGGAAGCCCGTCGGAGGGCCCCACTCACGGGGCGATAAACTGCAGACTCAGTCTGCCGGCAGCTTTTATCGGCCCGTGTATGGCCACCTTAAGTCTAGACTAGTGATCACCAACCAGTTGCTCGTTAGCAACATGATGCTCATCAACCCCTGGCATGTTGCTCCCACTGGCCTCAAATCAGGTGCTTGTTTTGTAATTCCAATCTTGTGGGTAAGTTTTGGTTTCATAAAACCAGATGTACTGCCAAACAGAGCATTCTATATCCTGTCAGTCCACATAGGGACTACCAAAGTCCTTATTCGGCACCCTAGGAACTTCATGTTGGTGTTGCTCTCTAACTCCTTTTACTGTACATTTGAATGTGGCTCATGTTTAAAAAAGGTTGGGGGCCCTAATCTAGAGTCATCTGGACTGGGCTGGGCTGGGCTAACAGCATAGCTTAAACTGTCCCAAGTTTTTAAGAGGAACTATAATTAAAATCTAAATAAAATAATAATAATAAAAAACAAAATATATATATATATATATATATATATAATATGAAAAAGAAACATAAATACGTACATGTAAAGTGCGTTAACGCCACTGCAATACCGAAAACATGTTTTAGAGATTGTTAGACCTGACATAATCCTGATTTTTGGATTCAGAGTAAGTCCTTTGTTATAATTTGGTATTAACAGTTGTATATTATAGTAGACCAAGCCTGTAGAAAAACCTTTAAATAAATTAATAACAGGCCATGTGACTCATTTTAGTAACATCTGGAGGATTACTGGCAAATCTTGAATTTTCATTCCATGCATCCCCTTCTCAGATGCAGTCATAAAGAGATGCTCCAGAACCCTTGATCAGGTATTTTATTGGAAAGATGGTATGACCACCGAGAAAATCTATTTTAAGTTGTCTTGGTTATTCTTTTTCTTTAGAAGTGACATATATTGTTACCAAAGCAGTAGGCCTTCTGATTTCCCCTGCATGCTGTTACATGACCTGTAGCAGCTGTGAGAGTCACTTAGGCCGTCACCCAGGAGAACACAAATGCTAGAAGTTTGTAAGGTATTAGATAAATTTACTTTTATGTAATTGTATCTAAACAGCTTTTTGTGAGACATTATTTCCTATATTTCAAAACCTGGGAACTCATACAACTGTATATGTCAAATACAAAGAAAAGAGAGCGAAAGATAGATATAATCTGGGTGCCAGTGTTATAATAGGAAAAAAACCACAACAAAAATAGAAAGAGTTTTTTGGGTGAGAAGTTAGCAAGCCCAAACACAGCAAATTGAAATTGAAACTAGATCTTTATACACTAGAAGCACTAAATGCCTGAACACAATTGTCTTACAAGCAATATGGGTTCAGCTTCTGGAATATTATTTTAATTAGGTGCTTACTGTACCTAGCTGTAATTAGCTTTACTGTACCAGTGTAGTTAATCATAACAAACAGTCAGTCATTAGCCTTCAAGTCTAACTGCTTCAGACATATCAAAGCTAATTGATATTGGTTGCTAATGGTTATTGTAAATGAGTGTCCAGCAGGTGGTTTGTAATGAAGCTCATGATTTGCACACTATAACATGGAACTGTAGATCTGTATTACACAAACACAAAACACAGGCACAGTTCACCATGTTTTCACTTTGCACCTGGTCTTGCATGTAGGAAAAAAGGCTTGAGAAAAGACCGATGGCGGTCTGAAACGTTGCCAGTGTACTGGGTTAGAGCCCATGTCTCAATAAAGGCATTTTATTGAAAGAAAATCCTTGATTGGTGCGGTCTGCGAAAAATGCCACAGATCTGTTCTTTCCAAAAAAAATAACATGGTTTCATTTGAGAGTATGTTGCAGAAACAACTGGGAGTAACTAAAACACTAAGAGACACATTTATTAAAGGTTGAATTTTGAATTCATGTGCGTTTTTTAAAACTTTTTTAAAAATTAAATTTGAATATACTTGAAATTCGACTTGAGGGGGTTATTTATTAAAAAAAACATGATTATGTAAAACTCCTGAGTATTCCTGACCCAAAAACTCGAATTCAAATTGAATTAGACTAAACTTGATTCAAGTTTTTTCAAGTCATCCCATATCTGGCCAGTCCTACTCTCAAATTGCTCAAATCTGAATAATTAAGAATTCTATTGCTTCATTATACATTTTACAAAGAGACTGAGTTTTACCTGCAACTTACTTGCTGCTTTCAAAGTAAAACTCCCAAACTTGGTTGCAATATATGGACAAACAATGGATAAGGCATTTTTTAGTAGCTTTATGCACAAAATGTCTCAATGTTTTAAATATATTGATGATGGGTTGAGTGCAGAGGTCCTCTTGTATTTGTCTATATGTATGTTGTGGTCACAGCCTCCCCCGCTTAATAGTTTTAAAAAAAGTTTAAATGGCCAGAGTATAATAAATCTCATAATTTGAATTCTAATTAAAACTTGAATCAAGTCTGGATATTTCGCAATTTGAATTTGAGAGTTTTGTCCATAAAAAAATATAAAAATTTGAATAAAAATTTTCAGTTCAACCCTTAATAACTCTGCTCCTAAATTTTAGATGTGCAAATTTTGCCAGTAAAAGGGCATATCTGCAAAATAATAACTAGGAAAGGCTTTTCACAGGAAGTAAAAGGGGATGTCTTTAAAATGATGGTTACAAAATCTTGCAAAAAAGCTATTAGACGAGCTAAAAAAATGAAGCAGAATGGGACCCTTAATGTAGTGGGTGGTCAGTTGATCTATGAGAACAGTGAAAAAGCTGAGATTCTAAACTGTTATTTTTATCTATCTACACAAATGCAGAACCAATGAAGGTTTCCATCTTAATAGTCCCAATTATAGTAATACAAGTAATGATGCATGCTTTTAACAAGAGAAAATTCAAAAGAGACTACAGCATGTAAAGATAAACAAAGGTACAGGACTAGATGGGATTGATCCCAGGCAACTAAACAAGCTTTGATATTGCCAAACCTTCTTACGTCATTGAGGATTCATTGAGATCTGGCATGGTGCTTAGAGACTGCAAATGTTTAATGTGGTGCCACTATTCAAAAAGGGATTCTGCTCTTAGCTTCAAAACTACAGGCTGGTTAGTTCTTTCAATTCGAATTTAATTTTGGGCTATTCGAAGTGGCCCAAAATTACTTCGAAATTCAAATTTTTAAAATATAAATTTTATTCGAAAATTCACTTCTGTAATTCTGAGCATTCTGAATAAAGGGTTTCCAGATAACGGATACCATACCTGTACTTGATCCAAACAAATATATAATTAATCCTTATTGGAAGCAAAACCCGTCTATTGGGTTTATTTAGGGGCAGATGTACTTATGGTTGAATTTCGAAGTGGAAAAACTTTGAAATTCGACCATATAATTTTGGGGGGGGGGGCATTTTCGATTTAATAGGTCCATTTTCGATCGAACAATTCAAACGATTTCAACCAAAATCCTTCAAATTCTCTTTCTTTCTTCAGGGCAGGCTCTAGGAGGTCCCCCATAGGCTAAAATGGCAAATCGGCAGCTTTAAGGTGGTGGAGTGGCAAAAAATCGAAGGATTTTAAAGAGACAGTACTTCGAAATTTTAATTTTTTAAGGTTAATTTGAATTTTGGGCTATTCGATAGTCGAAGTAGCCCAAAATTACTTCTAAATTCGAATTTTAAAAATTTTAACTTTGTTTGAAAATTCACTTGGACCCTTAGTTAATGTGCCACTTAATGTTTAAATGATTTTTTAGTATACTTAAAGTATGAAGATCCAAATTATGGAAAGATCCATTATTTGGAAAACCCCTGGTCCCTAGCGTTCTTGATAAAGGGTCCTGTACCTGTAATATAAAGGTGAATTATACACTAAATGCACTGCCACTGGTAGGTGTTTCCTTCACTGACGATAGGGATGCACTGAATCCACAATTTTAGGATTTGGCCAAATCCCAAATCCTTCAAGAAAGATTCAGGCTTGGCAGCAGTACACTATTGTATTTCATTATATCCTGAATAGTCCAAGGATACTGTCTATACAGAATTTATACAGCTAATTTTGTATAGTTCCTCTTTCAAAGAAACAAAAAAAAAATATCTCTGAGTACTGATCTAAAATGCTAATTATTTTATGTTTATGCAGAATTTAGCAGTCAGTGGTTTGGGTCAGTAAACATGGCACAGAGAGATAATGGCAAATATGCAGCTAGTGCTCTTTGTCCAGCCTTCAGTTCAAGATGCTTAGTTACCATTTGCAGACATTTAGCGTAAGGCCAGACAGGAAGATTCGAGGAGATTTGTCGCCTAGCGACTAATCGGCGCTTCTTTGGGGCTACAAATGTCTCCCCGAACTGCTTCCCCCTGCTTTCCAGCGTCTTTAATGAATAATCGCCTGAGCCTATTCACACGTGGCGCTGGCTTTTCCAAAGTCGCTCGAAGTTGCCTCCTTAGGCAATTTTGAGCGATTTCGGGAAAGCGCAGCGCCGCTCCAGGAAGGGAGTTGTCTTTAAAGGGGAATTCAACCCCTCCGGCGGTAAACTCCTTCCCCCCCGCTACAACCCCACCCCGTAGGTTCAGTTGGAGAACTTTGTGAACTTTGGGTGCATGCGCAGTAGTACCAATGGGCAAATGTGTCCTGCTGCGCATGCGACACAAGCGCAGATGGATCCAGTAAGAAGACATTGTTGGAGAAGATGGTGCCCGTGAACCTGGCTGGAGGGGACTTGCACAGAGGTGTAAGTAGCGACTTAGGGGCATTTGCCCAGGGGGAGAGGTAGGCCAGAGGGAGGGGGCCTATGAAGGGATGGGGGGGGAGGGGATTAGAACCAGGGGGGGTTGAATTCCCCTTTAAACAGAGAATAGATAATCTCAGCAGGGCACAGCAGGTAGGAGACATGGCTGCTGCCTGATACTGCACGAAGCAGGAGCCCAGGACAAGGTTGTGACTCTCAGAGAGAGTATTGTGAAGAGATTGAGGAAGCCAGGAGGTTGAACACTACCAGGAAGGATTCCTGTGAGTTCAGGGTGAGCCACATTATTGCTTTGTTTGCTGGTAGTCCAAAAGGGGCTCAGCAGCCAGAGACTGCTCCAAAGTTTGATGCCCAGTGGCTAGGTTTTATTTTATGATTTGTTTGTATGATACAATTGTAACCCCTGTGTCTGTGTAAGAGACTGTTTGTTTAAAGTGGGAAAATAAACTGCTGTTTTCCTTGAAGAAGCCTGTATCCCTGTCTTTATGCTTCTTTGTCCTATGCTTCCTGCCCACCATTGACTAATCCCCCCAAATGTTACATGTGCAAACTGCCAGTTTGCCACAATATTAATATAATAAATGAATATAATAAATATCACTTCTGCGCAGTTCCAGTAGTTAACTATAAAAGCAAACAAATTAGCACAAATACAATTGAGAGGCATGGGTGGCATGCACAACTGTGTTGCAGAATTTTACATGTATAAAGAATACTTTTAGGGGCAGATGTACTAAGGGTCGAATTTCAAGGGTTAAAACCCTCGAATTCGACCTTCGTATTTTTTACGAAGTAAAATCCGACTAAATCGAATACCAAATTCGTAGGATTTTACCGCTATTCGATCTTTCAAATGATTGAATAGCAATCATCCGATTTCACGAAAAAATCCCACAAATTAATCCGATTTCATGGAAAAAATCGTACGAATCGTATGTTTTTTTCGAGAAATCGGTTTATTTCTATTCAATCAAAAAAACTTAAGAAAAAGCCTCAGGAAGCTTCACATAGGCAAATATAGGAACTTGGTAGGTTTAATCTGGCGAAGTAGGCAATCGAAAATATTTTTAAAGGGCAAGTACTTCGACCATCGAATGGTAGGATGGTATAACAATTTTCTTATTCAAATTGTTCGATTTATTCTAATCATTCGATTTGATCGAATTTAGCAAATTCGATGGTTGAAATGGCCCAAAAATGTTTGAAAATTCGAATTTTTGCATTCGAATCCTTCACCCGAGCTTAGTAAATCTGCCCCTTATTGTAAGCACTACAGGGAAGAGTCCTCCTTGCTACAGTGTATCTTATCACATGGCACATAACCTCTATTTATTTATTATACTTTTGTCCTCCCAGTGTGTTCTTTTCTATGTAGTTCAATATTTAAAAAAAATGAGAATCTCCTGTTTTGCTCAATAAAGTATTAGTTGTAGCATTATATGATACATGTAACTTAAAGAACTAAGCTAAAAGATTATAATGTCTCACAATATATCACATTATCCAAAGAAATCAGTGCACACCTTTCTTCACGTGGAATACAAATAAAGAGGTAGCCTCAGGAAGAAAAGCTTGAACTGAAAGTAACCACAATACATTTCAAATAACCCACCAGACAAGTTTTTTAATTTCTTTATATTGAAAATGATTCAGATGTTTTTAAACAGTTTGTGTTACTTTTACCGTACGGCAACATTGTTTAAAAGGTAGATCCTTTATCTGTAAACCCCCCACTCTGCAGTTTGTTTCAAGTTCAAGAAGAAGAACAGTATATTTTACCCTACCATGAATTATTAAGCATCTCAATGGCTGAAAGTTTAAATTGGAATCTCACTGAGTCATTAAAAAAGATGACATAATTTACAGACATTGGCCAATGCCCGGTGTTCCCTGGTGCAAGCTATGCATCAATACTGCCACAAAATTCAAATCCTGATGTAAATCATAGGTATCAATGTGGCCTATGCATAGACGTAGCATGGGCATTTTCTTTAATGCCTTCCGCAGTATTCAGTTGGTGCAGGAAACCTTACACATAGGGTGTTCTTTATTAAAATCTGACTGCTAAAAAGTTGAAAGTTTTTTTTACTATAAAATCTGAATTTTTGGTGGGAAAAAAAAACTTGAATTGTTCTAGATTTTTTTATACCCAGAGGCTGCAAAAAGTCTGAGTGCGAAAATACTCCATCTTCAACCTATCAAGGTCCTGTAGTAGTCAATGGCAGTAGTCCTATTTGCAGTTTGAAGATACAGTGAAACCCTGATTTTAAGTCCCCTGATTTTAAGTTTTCCCGCATTTTACATTTTTTATTTGTGGTCCCACCAATTTATAATGCATTTTAATGGGTGCATTTCCCTGATTTTAAGTCATGTTTTCCCTGATTTTACATCCAAATTTTGTCATGATGTTCCCAAAAACTGCTTTTTTTTCCCTCTATGAATGTTATTTGTGAAATAAAGAAGTCTAAAATACTAACCAGATTCTGTCTGTTCTACCTGTAAATGGTCAATTCCAATAAGTCTGCCCCTTATACAGTCCTGCACCAATCACATATTGCTTTTATTGTGTGTGACTGACAGAGAATCTTGCTCATGCCCCCATAGTGTAACATTAACACTGAAATGCTTAACCTTTGTTATTAACACAGTAAATATTGTATCTCAAAGTAAAACAGACTCCTGTGCTTATATCCTTTCAGTACTTGAAGAAAAAGTTACTTTAACACATTTCCCTGATTTTACATTTTCCCTGATTTTACATCATTTTTTTCTGGTCCCCTGAAAAACATAAAATGGGGGTTCTACTGTATTATTGTCTGTGCTGGATTTCGTATGATAACCTGAACTTTTCTAGCTTTTCTGAGGATTTCACAAAAAATTCATCAGATTTGAAAATTTTGAATTTTTTGTGCAACAATCCCAAAAATTCATGGTTTTTGTTGATACGATTTTTTGTGTGTTTTTTTATTAATAAATAAGGGTAAATTGTAGATTCTAGATTCATCAGACTTTTTAAATTTATTATTGAATTTTGATTAAAAAAACCCTATATGTGTGAAACCCTTATGGTATTCACAGTACTGATTGAGCACAGGTTTATAAATCACAACCCAAAATGGTCTGGCCTGGTATTGAGTACTTCCAAAAAATCCAAAGGCACACAGGACTTATCAAACACCAAAGTGTTTATTACAAAATAGCGGTGCAACGTTTCGGGGTTACCCCCTTTGTCAAGCATGCTTGACATATAAACTATAATTGGCTATACAGTACTTTCATTTGTTTCCATTTCACAAGAAAGAACACATGTAAATCATTTAAAAATAAAGTGTTGTCCACCTTTGAGTTAACTACTAGTATGATGTAGAGAGTGAAAATTCTAAGGCAATTTAAAATTAGTTTTAATTATTTATTGTTTGTGGTTTTTTAGTTATTTAGTGTTTTATTCAGCAGGTCTCAAGTTTCATCAATATGGGTACTAGGGTCTAAACTACCCTAGCAACCATGCTTTTATATGAATAATAATAATGAATGTAATAGGATCTGAACAGAAATATGAGTATTACAAAGTAGCAATAACAATACATTTGTAGCCTTACAAAGCATTTCCTTTTTAGATGGGATCAGTGACTCCTATTTGAAAGCTGGAAAGAGTTAGAAGAAAAAAGTAAAACATTTAAAAAAAACATTAAGGGACAGATTTACTAAATTTGTGTGAATGATTTGAAATTCGATCGAATTTTAAAAAAGATTCAAATTCGAATTTTCAAATAGGTTTTCTGAATTAAAAAAATTTGATCAAATCGAATGGTTCGAATAGATCGAATAAAAATCTATTCGAATATTTGACGATCCGATGGTCAAATTACTTGCCCTTTAAATTTTTATTTGACTGCCTAGTTCGCCAGATTAAACCTACCAAATTGCAGTATAACCCTATGGGAAGCTCCCATAGGGTTTTTTCAGCTTTTTAAGATTGAATAAAAAAAATTCAATCGAATGGTTGAAATCGTTGGAATTGTTCGGTAATAATTCGATGGTCGAAATTCGAGGGTTTTTAAATGTAAACCAGAAAAAAGAAGAAAGGCCTAATATTTTTCCTCTCTTAAACAGCAAGGGGGGTTTAGGATTATAGAATGGACTTTTGTTTATGATAAGTTCTATTATATGTTTTTTATGACAAACTGTTGGATTAATTTTCATTGAATGGAATATAGGTATAGATGGTAAATCACCCATGGGGGAATGTAATATTGGCCACTAATAGATGAATCACTCACAATATATGCTAACAAAGTGAATTATTTTAAAGAACAACCAAACCCGTTTTAAGAAAACCCCTACCCCCTTACCCAGGGTAGATCCCCCCCCCCCCCGGGCAAATTCTGTGCAGATTCTGGCAGCAGGAATTCATGGGCGCAATCTTCTTTCTTCTCTCTTCTTCGGAATCAGAGCTCCATTTTCGGCGCAGGTGTAGTAAATTTCTGCTCTAAAACAGTCCTTGGGCCAGAATATGCACGGAGGGGTAAGTAAAAAATTAAGGATATTTGCCGTGGGGGTAGGTAGGCTGGGGGGAGGAGGGGGTCTTACCCAGGATAGGGTTTTATTTTTTTTAAATGGGTTCTCCTTTAAAGGGCAGATTTCTCAAGAGTTGAAGTGAAAATTCTAATTAAAAATTTCTAGGTTTTTTTTGTGAAATTCGACTAGGGAACAGGCCCTTTAAGAATTTGAATTAGACTATTTGCCACCTTATACCTGCTGAATTACCTTTTTAGCCTGTGGGGATGGCCTGGGATCAATTTGGAGTTGTTTGCAGCGTTCTTAAAAAAAACTTTTTTTCAGAGAAAAAACTTGAATCGAATTTGCGTTCCATTGGAGTTTGCGGGTCACCCGAGTTTGAAAAATTTGGTTTTGTTGATAAATTGCAGTTGATCGTTTTTCGGTCAAATTTTGAGTTCATGGGAGATATTGGGAGTTTTTCAAAACTCCCATGAACTCTAAATTCCACCATTGATGAATTTGCCCCTATATGTTTACAAAGTCAATGAATGTTCACAAAATCAATAAATGTTCGCCGAGTGAACAATGTTGCCTTTGCGAACACTTTGGGGCAAATATACAAAATTCACATGAAGAATCGAAGTTAGATCGAATTTGTATTAAATTTGAATCTTCGAATAAGCAAATTAGGCAAATTCGACCATCGAATATTCGAATAAAATTTAATTTTATTAAAATTTTTATTATATATTTGAATATTCAATTGTCGAATACTTCCCCTTTAAATTTTAAATCGACCACCTACTTCGCCAGATCAAAGCTACCGAATTGGGCATCATCTTTGATTCGATCGATCGAATTGCGGTAAAATACTTTGAATTCGATAGTCGAATTCAAGGATTTTACTTCCCCACTATTCCCATGGTCGAAATTGAATTTTTTTAGCATTTGAAATTCGACCAATAGTAAATCTGCCCCCTAGTCTGCACTGTATGTAATAAAACTTCTCAATTAAAAAGTTATTTCCAAATGTTTATGCCACCGTCAAACTGGTGTTAAAGGTTTGCAATGTAATACAAGCCTAATATAGAACATTTCATTGTGACTTGCAATTTTTTTTCGCAGATTATTTCTTCTCCCCCTAAGAAATTCATATGATTCAATTGGTCACTCTCCATTGACTACATAAAAATTTTTTTGTGTATTCTATGGCTCAAGCACACCACCAGAACTGTTTTAGCTATAGAATGATGAATTGTCATTATCAGGATCACATGTCATTTTGATCATTACTAATACTCATGGGTTCAAGGGCATCAATGTAAACTGATCATGGCAATTCATAGCTGTTGGTTTGTCACTACAAACAGTAGCAATGATGTGCATGAGAAACATCTATTTTATTCCTTTGCATGTACCATGAGTAGAGACTCTCTCCCTCTGGGACATTCACTAAGATCCGAAGAAACGCCAGCGCAAGCTTCGCTAGCGTTCGCCGCACTTCACCAGGCGAATTTTCGCCAGTGCTATGCAAAGTCACTAAAGGGCGAAGTTACGCTCCGGTCAGCGAACGGTAGCGTATTTGCGCTAGTGTTACTTCGCTAGGCAAAGCGCAGTTACGCTAGCGAAGCCTAATTTGCATATGGCACAAATTACAAAATATAATAGATGTGTATATTGCAGCCACTACACAAGCCCAGGAAACCTTTAATCAAAAAAATAAAGTTGTCCTATTGCCCTACATGTGCCCCCTGCATAGTAGTGTTGCCAAATGTAGGGGGGAAGGAGGGTAACCCCCCCAAAAAAAATCCATCTTTTTCAGACTATCACCCACAATGGTAAAACATGCCACAGCGTTTTTTGGGACTTAGAAAAAATTTGACATTTTTTTTTCAACCTCCTATCTATTGTATTGCACTTCGCCTGGTCTGACCTGGCGAAGTTACGTCTAGCGTAAGTGCTAACGAACAGCAAAAAGTTGATCTTAGTGAATTTGCGTAATTACGATCCTTCGCCAGTGCGCAACTACGCCTGGCGAAAGGGTGCGAAGTTGCGCAAGTCTATCTACTTCGCTAGCGTAAATTCACCAGAGACGGTGTTAGTGAATTTGCGAAGTTACGATTTGACGTCACGCTGGCGAATTTGCGCTAGCTTTAGCCGCTTCGCGCTTTAGTGAATCTGCCCCCTAGAATAGCAACTTTACAAATGTAAAATGCACTGAAATATTATTTTAAAGAAACGCACTTTGTGAGTTTTAGTGTTTTGATAGGATTTATGAAAGCAATATACAAACAAGGAAGAATCTAAAAAAAACATACACACAGAAACCACTTGAATGCCATGTTTATGAACGCTGACAATAGGTGATACAGTTATGTCTAAAGTGTTGTATAATCAAAGTTAATCTTTGTCTTTGAAGTTGTGTTTGTGTAATGATGGGTGCATAATTTGGTAGAAAAGAGTAGCAATTAAGCTCATTCCACCTGACAAGAAAATAGTTCCGTTTATTAAGTTGGTTTTACTTTTAAAAACAGCTGAGCATTTGACTTGATCCATCTAAAATAAAGCTGCAATGAAGGTTAAACTGTTTTTTAATTCAGTTACCCTTTTTAATTAATTACTCCACATGCAAATTTACCTAGATCTAAAGAGGGAACCTCTCTTAAAATACATCAATTTGATTGTTTCCTCTTGCTTCACCCACTTCTCTTGGCAAATCCACTGATAAACTTTGCATAGATGTAACTGTATTCTTTTCATTACTGGGGTCCTACTCAAATTTGGGCTGCTGTATTCCCAAGAGCACCTAGAGACCTCAACCTCACTTTTGTAATAAGGTCCAATGTGATATTTACAGCAGAAGTTTTTGGGGTGAAAATTCACCAAAATGACAATTTGCACCAATTTACTAAAAGGAGAAGAAGATACGCTAGTGAAAAAGTTCAACGCTAGAGAACTTTAGCACCATTTTTGCAGGCATACTTTTTTGCTCAGGCAACAATCCTCAATCCGCAATTTATCAACTTTCCAATACGTTACCCTTTCTTAACAATAAATAAACCATTAAACATTAAATCATTTGTGGTTCCATCTTCTTATCATTGACATAATATAACAAAAGGAATTAACATACTCCAGTCCTGTACATTTCTATAACCTTTAATTCAGTTCTAGCTCTGTCTCTATTACTCCTACGTCTCTTGAGTAGACAGTATATATATAGTTTTGCTATTTTTATCTTGTCCTCGTTAAGTTTAAGGTTCTTCTGTGGCTTCCATCCAACCTCGCCCCACTAGATCATATTTCTGGGGGCAGCTTAGGTGAGTTGTATTAGGGAGAGTGTATTATACCAAGAATGCATACTTGAGGGGTTATTAGTTTAGGTAGTGCTGTTTTGTTCTGGATATACTGTAGTTGAGAACCTGGGACCAGAAAGCTTGGATTTGAGGGCATGACCATATAAGATGTATATGTGATGCCTCTGGGGCCCTGCACTTGGGACACTGTGGTGAATTCAGCCTGCTCATACGGAACAACCTATTTGGAGTTAAGTGGAGTCTATGTAGGATCTTGAACTGTATCAGTCTGTCTCTGGTTGAGACGAGGTAGTCATAGGCTCTATCAGTTGCCTCTTCCCAATCCTCGTCCCCCAGCTCTGGGATGTCTCTGCTCCAGGCTGCACCCGCTGCATTAATTGGAGGTTTAATAGTGGCTAGGAGAATCGAGTATATCCTGGTGACAAGTTTCTTAGTGGTGGGAATTCTAAGTGCTGATTCTATCCTAGTGGTTGTAAGATTGGGACCTAATTAAATGTGTCCCATACCCTTTGAAGTGATAACCAGGGAGACAGCAGACTAGGAAACAGTCAGAAGAGGTTATTGGCAACCAAAGAATTGTAATAACACATAGAAAGGTACTAAGGCATAGAGGAGTGGCAGACAATATTTGATTGACAGCTGAAATTTTTAAATGAGCTTAAAACAGCTATGAATGGTTTAATAAAAATTGAAATTGGATTTCATGTTTAATTTGAAAAGGACTTTTATTATACAGATTTTTGTGTCTGGGTGACAGGTCCACTTTAAAGGGCAAGAAAAGTCTAAAATAGAATAAGGCTAGAAATGCTGTATTTTGTATACTAAACATAAACATGAACTTACTGCACCACAAGCCTAATCAAACAAATGATTTATGCTTTCAAAGTTGGCCACAGGGGGCTGTCATCTTGTAACTTTGTTATACATCTTTGCAAGACTAGACTACATACACATGCTCAGTGTGGTCTGAGCTTCTTAGGGATCGTCATAAATGATCAAAAAACAAAGCTGCTTCAATTCTGCATGGCTGGTAAGTAAGGCAGGGGCTCCCCCTGCTGGTCATAAGTATGATTGTTTCCCTGCCCGAAGTTAGGGACCGTCTGACAATTCCTATCCACTGCACTAAATGGAGAAGGGAGAATTTCACTGCATACAGCCAGGTTTCTTATAAAAATGGTACACATTTTTTAATTAAAGTATATTGGAGATAGATTTCTTTTTCATTAAAGAAAGTAAAAATGGGAATTTGAAGCTACTCCATGTTTGGTCCTTGCACAGTATATAATTAGAATCCCAGTTTTCTTGAAGCAACATTCTTTTATGCAGTAGGAATAAGCACTACAGATACCCATCTTGAGTGAGAGGCAAAGACATTTCTTAGAATTGTGTGTATTTATTACTGAGGTATGAACAGAGGATCATTATAAAAACTAGAATAGCCTTTTTTACTCACCTACCTGAGAGATATATTAAATTCTAGAGTTAGCTATCATAGACTTAACACAGTAACTCACAGTAATTGCTTTTACTTCTGTGACATGCCCTGTGTTTACAGGACATAACAAGAGAGGTAAAATCGAAACATCCTGGCAAGGAATGGGTTAAGTAGCCTCTGCATGTGGTTATGAATTTAAGAGCATAGTTTTAACAAGGTCTTCAGTAATATTCATTGTACCAGCTGTACATATTGGCATCTTAGAATGTATTTGTATAGAGACAAGAATTTGACAAAACTAAAGCTTTCCTTAATAAGTTATTTTTTACAGAACCACATGCTGCAAGTACTACAAATACATAAAAGATTTATGCAGCACATCAAATTTTTAATGCCACTAAATGCATACAATATGCAGAACATACTCAAAGGTGCCAGGACAATGTTTAATGAAACTGCAATAATTATAAAACACTTGTGGCATGTGAACGTACTATTGTCTTTAAATGTGTCATTGACGCGTAAGTAATCACTCACCATCTTGCAAGTGCTGGTGCATAAAAGGGTACCTGTCACTTGAAAAAAAAATCCTCTTTTGGAAGTATGGGCTAATTGAGCCTGCACTCTGGTTGGGAGAAACAATACTTTTTTTAAAGGAATGATGCTCTCTGCGTGGCATAGCTAATATGCTGAGTAAGCTGCTCATTATATGCAGGCGCACCCTTAAACATGACCACCCATTAAATGTAGCTCCAACTTCATTGGTACATTTAGGGGCAAATGTTTTACTTGGTGTAAATATACTGCAGAATAATACAGTGCTACAAAATATGTTGGCGCTATATAAATATGTTAATAATAATAATAAAAAATTAATTTGCCAAACATCTCAGTGTAAAAAATAGCATAATGTTTTACATACTAACTAACCTCTGAATTGTGTCTGTATGTTACCCTCCCATTTAGAATGTAAGCCCCACGGGTAGGGTCCTCCATCCTTTTGTCTCCTTGACACTGTGTAGTTATATTTTATATTTATACAAAAGGATAAGTATTTGTTATTAACTCTTATTTTTATGTAAGATGGTTTAGTTAAATACTGTGGTTTCATTTTTTATATATTTTCTTTTTGTATTTGGTGCTAAATATTAAAGTTTGGTGTGCTATTGTGCTTACAGTAAGTTTGTCACAACCTGCTTT
>CM044444.1:64465489-64482073 GCA_024363595.1 Xenopus borealis
CACTTAAAGGGGTGGTTCACCTTTAAATTAACCTTTAGTATGTTATAGAATAGGCAGTTCTAATCAACATTTGAAATGGTCTTCATTATCTTTTTTTATAGTTTTTTAGTTCTCTGCCTTTTTCTTTGGATTCTTCTTAGCTTTCAAATGGGGGTCACTGACCCCATCTAAAAACAAATGCTCTGTAAGGCTACAAATGTATTGTTATTGCTACTTTTTATTACTCATGTTTCTATTCAGGTCTCTCTCCTATTCATATTCTAGTCTCTTATTCAAATCAGTGCATGGTTGCTAGGCTAGTTTGGACCCTAGTAACTGAAACTACAAACTGGAGAGCTGCTGAAAAGCTAAATAACTCAAAAACCACACATAATAAAAAATGAAAACCAATTGCAAATGGTCTCAGAATATTCATCTCTACAGCATACTAACAGTTAAATTGAAGGTGAACCACCCCAAAAAATACACGTCTGTGACTGATTGAATTTGCCTGGCTGCATACTTTTTCATTAGCAATTTGCAGTTGATACAGTTGGAACTTGGTAGGTTATTAAACAGCTAATTAATTAATTAATAAATAATAATGTTTCTGTTTTGATTCACTTCCAGAAAAAACGGGGGGGGGGGGGGGGGGGGGGGGGGGGGGCACAGTAATTGTGCCTAGGGGCGCAGGAAGGGTAAATCCGGCCCTGCTCCTGAAGTTATTTCTCTTCCACTCAACCTTTTCTGCTGCAGCTACTACTTTATCCTATAACAGCTCTTCTTCATTTTCCCGCCTTCTATTTACCACAGACTCCTAGCTCTATTCCCTTCCCCAGTGTTCGTTACATGGAATCACCCACATGGTTGGAGCAGTTTAGGGCGCATGCTGACGTCATCAAGACACTCCTATTTTTCTACGTAAGGGGGGTGGGTTGGAGGCGTAACCTTTGGAAAGACACCGCCTTCAGATGAATGGATTAACATATCATTAGCATGTGATTAACGCTGAGCTGGAAGCTGCAGAGTGAAGCAGGTGCCGAACATGGCGAGTCACCCTGGAGTCGCTCTCCGCTTTCTTGTCTTGGTAACCGGACTCCATGCTGGGCTGCTGCAGCAAGGTAAGAGCGGCTCTGAGTCCGACATGATACACGGGGGAGGGAGCGCAAAGAGAGCCGGAGAGCAAACGACACAGAGAGAGGGAGGGATAACAGTGAAGAATGCAGGAGAGGGAAAACTACAGGCTAACAGGATAGGGATATCCAAGCTGTGCTCGTTCTACCCATTTCTCCCATTGTTCTGTATAGTTGCCGAGTATCACTGTCATTGGGATACAGAATTTCCTTGATGGAAGGGTTCATCCAGCACCATATAGATGGGAGAGAGCAGGACTACTCCTCTTCCACTGCTCTGGCTTTTCTCGGGTCTAGAGGCTTGTGTTCAGGAGTTGTTGCTGAAAGTCAGATACCGGGGACTGCAGATTGTCTATGCCTGCAGTGGAACAGGGGCCAAGCCATTTGCACATTTTGCGGTGCAATGAAAGCCTTGCTGCAGTGACTGACATGGGCTTTAATAGTATGTTACACTGGCCAGGACTTAGAGGAAAGGGACCCCCAAAATACTGCTAGGCTGCGTCCCCCATCTGGTTGTGATTACATATACTGGAGCTTGATTACATCAATCTGCATCTTCTCCAGTTGTTGCTGAACTGGAGCTCCTGCCCCCAGATATCCTTCTGTTGTGGGATGCAGGGGAGTTGCAGTCCAAGAGCAGCAGGAGGGCTGCAGGTTGTACACTCCCTATGTATATTCTGAGATAAAAACTTACTGAGAAAAAAACCTCTTTGTAATTTTACATACAATACATACAATCTTATTTGCCAAGCAGTGCTGCTTGGGGGGGACCCCCAACAAAACACCATCGCTGCCCTGCACTAAAAGTGACCCTTGCAAGCCACATTAGCCATCCGTACCCAGCAGCTGAGATTTGTTTTCCAGTGTTGTCTTTGGCTGTTAATCACTTTCTACATGGTACCACACTGATTTGTAATTGCAGCAGTTCTGCCCACAGGGAACAGTGGGAGAATAGGGGGTTACTGGAGACAATGCTATCCAGTTGCTGCAAGAAACAAGAGGTGTATTTTTTTTTCCCTGTATAATTGGCACATTATTAAATTAAAAGGCTTTGATGAAATTGGCTTAAACCCAAGGTGTGCGTGGGGGTGAGCTGAGGCAAAGTGAGAGGGAAGCAAGGGGCTTGTCTGGGGGTGGGGGCTGTTGCAGACCACAGGGGTGCTCTGAAACCAGCGTTGTGTATCCCAAATGTTTCCCTGTCTTAATGTTCCTTATGTACGGGCGGAACCAGAAAATGGCAATGTGAAGGATGAGGATGGGGAGTGCAGGGAGATAAATGAATGGAAAGGGGGTGGGGAGAGAGGGAAGAAGGATGGCCAGGGAAAGAGACTTCACATGAAAGAGAGATGGAAGGATCAGGGAGATGAGAGGGAAAAGAGATGAAAGAAGAACAAAAGGGAAGGGGGTAGGGAAGCAGGTTAGGGAGAATCCTAAAATAAGGTCGGACAAAGGGATAAGTATGAGACGGCTATTGTAATTGGAACCATATCTCCTCTGTTTTCCCCAAGATCCACTTGTTGCATATCAGAGGGGTGTGCACAAAGGAATATCCTCCTTGTTACTAGGAATGCCCAACAAGTGTTACCTCTAGCTGCTGTTAATGGCTATATGGATTTGTGGTCTGTAGTTCAACTAGTTCAGGGCCACAGGTTGAATATTGCAGGATAACTAGCAGTTCCCTTGCAATGCCAAGGCAACATATTGCCTATTCATATACACCGGAGGTTTAAAACCCACCCCATTTATTTTTTGTACAAAACAAAAGCTCTGTTGCTATATAGTTGCTAGTTGCAGACCCCAAGCTCTTTCTTTAACACCATTTGCTGAGGGAATGTTTTCAATGCTGTTTTGGTTCCTTGATTGTGCCAGTCCAGTTCCTTCATTACTGATCATAGAGATTATTCCAAAGAAAATAACGCAGACATCGCTGTGCTACAATTGTTTCTACTGCACTAATTTCCCTTACTATTTTTGTTTAGGGAGCTCCTAATGTGCCACTACATTGATTTATGCCTTTATGCTCTGACCTGAGGACCCCACCAGAATCTGTAGGGAAAATCTCTGCCTAGAGCAGAATCTGCCAGCTCCTCATAGTAGTATAATGCATGTCCCTTTCCTTTGGTACAATAACAGGGTCATTTCATCTTTTGCTGCATTTAAATATGTTAAAGACTTGTTTTTGCTTCTGTCTGTTTAATATGCACTCTGAATGGCAAAGCACTGTTGCCTTATAATCTCAAACTGTTGCTCACTCCTGGGGGCACTTTGTATAAGATGGCTGTTTTAAGAGAAGGGGGTGGTGGCTTTATACTTAGGCAGAGTGAACAGCTTTATTTCAAAACCTGTTGCAAAATGTTTCAAAAAAATCATGGAATGGATATTTTATTGCTATTTCAAGGCTGTCCTATTTTGATCCTGTGTTGTGTGTATGTTTTCATGTGTCTGAAGAACATTATTCTCTTATGTTATGCTACTGAGACCATCTGTTACTTTTGATTGGTAAAGTGGTTTTGAAGAGGGGGGCTCAGGTTACATAGGATGACCCATATTGTTGCATGCTACCGTTGCTTTTGCATAGATTCTGGCTGCAGCCGTCCTGGCAGCGCTCTGAATCAAGAGGGCATTGTTAGCATTTCCAGAACAAATACACACACAAATCCTCCTTTCCCACCTCCCTGGCTGCCATGCAGAATGTCTCCTTTAACCCTCATCTGTCCATCATGCAGAGGCTGCTCTCTCTACCTGTTTTACTCATCCTACAGACATCCTGCCACTGGACTGTTGTGCAAGAAAGCTTTCTATGCCAGCTCCATTAGGTTTTCCTTTCCCAGCTTTTCTCACCTGTCTTCCTGACCATTACTTCACAAGGCCACCACTGCCCTAGGACTGGATAATGTCATTATTAAGATGACTCCAGTCTCTGCAATACTTTCTAAGCCTAAAAATTCATTTCTTCTGGCACCTAAAAATATTTGTTTTGTGTAAGCTTTTTCTAATTCTGGTCGTCCTTGCAAGTTTGCTGAGCAGAAAAGGCTCAATGCATAAAAAATTCCTGCTTATAAAAAAAAAAAATCTTCATTACATGATGCCAATAAATCTGTATATCCCTTTACTGACCATTATAAACAATCAGTCCTTCAGCTTCCCACCATGCATTTTTTGTCCCCCCCCCCCATCTTGCTTATAAGGAAACATCCTGCTATCCTATTGCTATAATGTCACCTTAAATCATTTATTTCAATAAATCAAAACAGAAAGGCATAGAAAGAGAACCAGCCTAGAGTGTTTGTTCCTCTTGGTAATTGTTTACTAGTACGTTGTTCTGCACAGCAAGAATCTATGGGAAAGTTCAGTCCTTGTACTTGCCTCCTGATGGTTTCACTTTACTGCACTAGCTCCATGGTCATTAAGAACTTTGCACCATGCAGTTCAAACCCATTATGGAAATAATATCCCTTATTCTCCGAGTATTCTATTTTCATCCATACTTTTGCAGATGCAGTGAGATTTGAGCTAGCTATACGTGTCCAGCCTTAATGATCTGTTGCCAATTTACACCATATTGCTTGTGTGGCAAGTCAGGGGACATTACAACAAATAATCCTGCAATCCTATTGGATTAAGGATTTTGTCCTGATTAGGGTTGCCACCTTTCCCTGTGGCTGAAGCCGGACGGGGGGGGCATGACGTCACGGGGCGGAGCTATGACGCCACGATCGCTGATTGGCCGATCGCGGCGTCAATCAAGCGGTTTTCCTTATTTGGAAAACCGGGCAGGAAGCATTGACCCGGCAGCCCTTCAAAATACCGGGCTGTCCGGGTCAAAACCGGACAGGTGGCAACCCTAGTCCTGATATAAAATTACTACAGGTTGGCTGAAATGAATCATAGCTGTGTTCACTTCCTGCTGGGTGATTGGGCCAAGTAAATGGAACAATAGAAAAGTGGCCATACATTATGTACCTATTTGTTTGTCCCATGGGCCCATGGCTTCCTTAAACCATCCCATATAGTCATATAAGATCTCCAAAGACTAGTCGCCTGTTGGTATTTTACCGAAACAAATATTTCCCCTCCGTCCAGGCCTTTTGAAAGTACTGGTTTTTTTTTTTGATTTTTTTTAAGAACAGGCAGGGCAGTTAATATGAGTAACCCTGGTTAAATGTCTTGTCAATAAATGTTGCATTTTGTGGACATTATTGTATATTATATTTGGTATTTTAATCAGGGGTGACAAGCTTCAGCCCTTCGACTTCTATTTGCATAGGTTTTTCCCTTTTTTAGCTCTGGGCCCACTCTTTCTGCATCTAGGGCCCTTCCATTTCAGTTACCCTGTTCCTTAAAAGTCACTTTCCAAGACCCGTCCTAACATGTAAAATATCTTTTCCCTTGACTTCCCCATAAATTGCAGTGTTACTCACATCTCTGTCAATGGGCAGGAATAACCAACAATTACCTTAAAGTAATACTGACACTAAAAATGAAATTTAACATATGATTGTACTTTAAATGTTCCCTTTTTTTCTCCCATCACTGGTTTACCTCTCCAGAAAGCCAAAATAACCATTAATATTTTTCATGCTTCCGACCCAGCTCCTAGTAATGCTGTAGCCTCAGCTGTTGCTAGTTGAGCACATGCAATCAGCATCAATAAGTATATGTGTGAAATATGAGGGAGGAGGGAAAATAGTGAAAGGAAAATGGAACAGATGAAAGTGTGGGTTTGGGGAAGAAGCTTCTTATTAATAAGGAAAATGTTTGTCATGGCGTTTGTTTAGGCCTGCTGTGTTTGGAGAGGATAAAGGAAGAATTTCTACAATAGGGAATAGAGTTGAGGAAAGGTGGGTTTGCTCAAATTCACAGAAGATATGTGAGAAGCACTTGAGAACTAAAAGTACTAATGGAAAACAAATGCACATATACAAGAGGGAAATTGCTGAAGATGTTCTGAAGTTTGGCATATGGGCAACTCTTGGTTTTGTTGTGCTGAAAATTCATGTCTCTGGTGTGTACATCAGTTTGGGGGCAATGTATCATTCTGAAGAAAGTATATTAATGCTACATGTTCTAAACCAGGGGTGTCCAACATTTTGGCTTCCCTGGGCCACATTGGAAAAAGAAAAATTGTCTGGGGCCACACATGAAATACACAAACACTTTTGATTTGTAAAAGTAAAGAAAATACACATAAAAGAACTACAATACCTATTAAATAACCAGGTGGATCTATACACTGGAATATGGAACACCTGGATATAAAATAGACCTATTGTTATATTATTATTACCACTAACTGGGGAAATGGGCTAAGTTTCCCCCCTGCTGCCTACTCCTTTGCATTATGACATTTCCTCAGGGCACAAGTTGGACACCCCTAAACAGATATGGGATCTGTTACCTGGGTTTCTTGTATTCTGGAGTTTTCAGGAGAAAACCTCATACTGTACCATGAGACTGCTAAAACATTAAAATGTTAAAGGACCGGTAATACTGTTTTATATGCATTTAAATGTAATGCATTCTTGCCCTGTAGTTATAATAATGTTATGAACATATTATTTAAGCTTTATATAAATAAGTTGCTGCGTAGCCATGGGCCAGCCAATCAAGTTGAATAGGACCAAAAGGCATGTGTTGACATAACAGATAAGAAATATAGAATGCAAAGTGCCCTCCACCCAATACTGAAGGGAAGTGCCCTCCACCCAATACTGAAGGGAAGTGCCCTCCACCCAATACTGAAGGGAAATGTAATTCTAAGCAACTTTTCAATACTCATCTATAGTTTTTCTTTTTAAGTATAGTTGCCATTTAAAGCAGTGCTTGCATTTCTTTTTTTTCTCTGTTTCCTTGTCTAAAATCAAAGCTTTTAATCCGCTTTTATTAATTAGCTTGCAAGGTAGTTTTAGGAGGGAGAGACTTGAGCACAGGAAATGTAACCAAATAGGGATACTGGTCTTCGCTGCATTTGCAAATACACTGAATATGTAAATTGAATGAAATATGTAAAATATTACCTTTGTTGCCATGAAATAGTTGATTTTTATGTGTCCAATCAAAAGATTGGGCACATACTAGTAGGTTGCTTTGTCATTCACATGGATTGATGCTTTTGTATTAATACAGAGGAAATTAAATATGCCACAACTTTCTTGAGGACCAATTCTGTACCTCTACCAAACCCAAATGGTGGTTTGTGCTCAGCAGCTGGTTTAAAGGACACCTACTGTTTTGACTGTACTACTGCCATTAATTTATAATCATTTGCAGTCACCAATTTCTCACCAAGTTTAGCTGCGCAAATGACATCCAGAAAAAAAAAATATTCACCCATAGACTTAGATTTTGGCAAATTTTCATTCTTTCACCAATTGTTAAAAAAAAAAAAAAAAAAAAAAAAAAAAAAATTAATTAAAACCCTAGGGTTTATGACAACAGTTACTGGCATGTTGTAAAGCTGAACATGAAAACAAGCCCTATTCAGGGCAAAATCAATAATCAATTAAATGGAAGACCAAAGTGGTTTATGGTTTACAACTGTTGTAAATAAGCAGAGGCCTCTACAGAAATGAATGAATCCTTTTTTTTTTTCTTGCTATACAGATTTATTTTAATTTAGTATTGAACTCGTATCGGCCAGTCTGTCCAGTTAATTAACTTGTCCTGTACATGTTAATCTGAATTTGATTTGACTTTTCATGTGTTGCTAACAGATACATTCTCAATAAAAGGGACTTGCACAGTTGCCGTTTTGGTTTTGGACAACCACCCAAAACATCAGTCTATTTATCATTATAACTTGCGTGATGGGTGGATTTGCATCTTATTTCCAAACAACTAGAATCATGCAATATACATTTTCAACATGGAACTCCTAAAAGCTGTTTGACGTGACCATATAATTTCGACCATTTGTATAATTTTTCATATTGCTTTAACTGGTCATTTAGAGTTTAAAAAAATTGTATATATGATTGAGATTTTTTTCCAGGCTAATCTTCCCATTGTGGCCCTGGCTAGCTCCTGTGTAAGAATAACTTACTTAATGCAGAATGAGCACAGTTGGATGTCAAAACACTATTGAGAAAACTGAAATTCGACACTGGCATTTTCATAGAGTCCTATTTAAATTAGAAATGTGTGTGTTTTCCTTTTCTCTGTAATAGCTACACAGTACTTCATACACAATGAAAAATAAAGTAATATCCATATTAATAGCAAAACTATACTTATTTAAACATTTCTAAATGTTTTTAGTAGCTTTAAGGCATGCAGTTTCAAATTCTGGAAAAATACCCTAACCATAAAACTCCAGGTCTAAAGTATTTCATATAATAGACCTCATTCATGGCTTTAGCTGTGGACAGCTTGGATTATCTGTAAATGAGACCATTAAATTACACTGCTGATCTTGCTGTGATACACTGAGTTACAAACACCTAGGTTCATGAACAAGTCTGCTAAGATTTGATGTTGATTTGCTAAAATGTTAGATATTTCTCTGTGATCATTTATTTACCACCAGGTTAGCTACTGGCAGCCTTATGGCCTGTATGTGGGCCCATATTCGTGAGTAACCTGTCTGATCTAATTGGGGTCTTGGGGTTGAGATATTGATTGGGCAGTGCAGAAAAGCCCACTGGACATTGGCCATGATGTTAAACATTCTTTATTTCTTGTACCAAATCCACTATTTGGGATCCGGGCTAATCCTTTGTGAAAGATTCAGACGAATACCAAACCAAATCCTAATTAGCATATTCAAATTACAGAGGGGAAAGGAAAAAGTGGAAAAAGAATTCCTTGTTTTTAGACGAAAAGTAGCGAGATTTCCCATACTCAATTTATATATGCAAATGAGCATTCAGATTCAGTTCAGCCACACACAAGGATTCGCACGAATTTGAATCCTGCTGCAAAAGGCCGTATTCTGGTTTCGGTGCATCTATAATTTCTTGTCATTCGTATAGCACTATTTCTGCAGCACTTTAGAGTTTCTACCTTAGTGCTTACCCCCAGAGGAGTTACCCCTGTTTCCCATCCCACCCTATGGTCAATTTAGTCATAAAGCCAATTAAACTGCTTGTATATTGTTGAAGGAAACCTACTTTACCTACTTTTTAGCAAGTGAGGGAATACAGGGTTATGGAAGATAGCTCATTATACAAGTTGATCCAGGAAGGATTTTTTCCCCCTCTGAGGCAAATTGGAGAAGCTTAGGATGGGGTTTTTTGCCTTCCTCTGGATCAACTAGCAGTTACGCATAAAAAATAAAAAATAAAATAAAAAAGGTTGAACTTGATGGACGTGAGTCTTTTTTTCAGCCTAACTTACTATGTTACTATGTTACACAGGCACAGTGATAAACTACAACCTACTTGCAGATAGTGTCTTGGCAGGGTTTAAATTCAGGACCCCCAGCATTGCATGACACTGAACCACTGCGCTGACCTTGGTTTTATTACATTATTTTTATATAGGAGTGGAGGGTGAAAATGCCTGCAGTTTTCAACTACATTATTGAGCAATGTTTTAAAGTGTCTTCCTTGTAAAAGTTGTGTGGTGTTGAACATGGAGTGGTCTGTAAAGCTTAAAGGAGGAACTAAAGCCTAACCAAAGAATCTAGAAATGTTGTACGTTGTATTTTAGGCTTTTGTACCATCCCATGGCCACCACAGCCTTTTAGCAGGAAATATTTGTGTCTCCAAAGATGCCCCAGTAGCTCTGCTAATTCACTGATTCACATGCGCTGTGCTCCTGTCACTTACTGAGCTTATGGACTGACTCATAGTACACATCGAATACCTCCCAACATTTTGGAAATGGCGTTCATAGGACAGCAAATTTTTCGACAATGCCCGCTTTTGTGGCCACACCCCCTAATTACCATGTTTATTTTACAAAATTTGGCAGGTTATGAAAGTCTGAACATATTTTTGTGACTTTTTTTCTTTTTCTTTCACTTATTACAGTTTTGCTAATGAAGGCGAATTGCCCTTTAGGGTAAGGCCAGACAGGAAGATTCAGGGAGATTTGTTGCCTTCTGTGGCGCTTCTCCCTGCATTCCAGCTGAATAATGAATAATCGCCTGCGCCTGTTCACACGGCGCTGGCTTTTCCGAAGTCGCTCGAAATTGCCTAAGGAGGCAACTTCGAGCGATTTCAGGAAATTGCCTCGTGAATAGGCGCAGGCGATTATTTATTAAGCCGCTGGAAGGCAGGCCTTATCCTTAAGCTGTGAGTCTAACTTTTCCCAAGGGACATCTTATCTTGTTACAATTACTTATTTGCTTATCCAGAAATTTGAATTCATTTCTGAACCTCCTGGCAGTTCTGCTCTCTCTGCCGAAAGCCAATTAAGTTAGAAACTTTGTTTCTTTTTCTAGCTGTTCAGTGAGAAAAACAGGGCTTTCCAGTACAAATGAGGGACGGTGAGTTGAGCTGTCAAAAGAGGGACTGATTCGTAATTAATACAGATAATTACTACATGGCAGCACAGAAACCATTGTGATTAGCATCAGAATTTAATAATCATCCATATAGCATCAGCTTCTATTACAGAACAAACTCATTTTCTGCTTGATGATTTGTGATGACCCCTAAGCTTAGCTTCTCAGAGCCCACTGAGCATGTGCATGTCACAGACACTTTCCAAGATGGTGACCCCCGTGATGGTTTTGAAGTCGTGGATCATTGCTGCTATTGACAAGCTGAAACTTTAGGACAATCCAATAAGTTTATGATATAAAATATAGAATTTTTAACCATAATAATTTTTAGGATTTATTTCTACTTTAAAGAAGAACTTGTGGGTAGCAATGCTAAGAAATGAATAATGTCCATTAAGAATGAAGTGACATTATACCTATTTATGGTCACCGTGCAGTTGTTCACGCGCTGCTGACAGATTTACGTCCATACATGGTACTTCAGAACAAGAGAATAGGCTTTTAACTTGCTTTTGTATAACTATGTATAACAATCACAAATTAACAAATGCTTGCTGTCGCTTTAAAGGGACAGTTACACCCTCCTGTGGGCAAAGAGTGAATTAGTGTCATGTTTTGGGGAATTTATGGGAGGGAATAAAGGGAGCCTTTGAGTGAAGCTATAGATGACAGAACAGGGGGGGCTACTGGAGGGGTGCAGAAGTGGTCTTCCTGCAGCAAACAATAAGTCTATTCATGACTCTGTGTTACACGCACTATGTGAATGAGGTCTTTTGCTCCGGTTGAGGGACTAGGCCCTCCTTGCTAATTAATGCTTCATCCTCGATAGAGCAAGTGATACTTACAGATTTGTAGAGCTGAACTTGACTACTTTTTAGCCTTACTGTTTCCCATTCCTATATTCATGCACTCATATTGGTGTCCTAAAATTCCAGATTCATTTCAGATTTTTGTTAAACTTTGTTAAATGAACAACCCTCTTATATACACACAAAGACAGACTGACGCATGCACATTTTCCCAATGTAAACTCTTTTTAGACTAATCTAATCTAAAATTCGGTCTTGTTGCATGAAATCTTCATTTGTGACATAATTTTGAATTGGGACAGCATTCCTTGCATGACTGTCTGGATCATTCGAAAATTGCCACATGCTTCAACTTCATATGAGACTGCCTCACTAGTTGTCTGGTATATGCGACCCCTATAGAAATTCTCTGATGGGGTGAAAATTGTGGCTAAGTTAGCGATGTGTATGAGGCCTAAGAGTTTGGGGAAAGAGGGGACTTTGGACTGACAGCTATTTTATTTGATGATCAAAATTGTTGTTTTTCTCTCTCATCTCACTGTAATTTCAAATCCTGGGGTAATATTGTGTGCTCAAAAATAGGTATTCTGAGGCTCTGGCACTTCATAAGAGGAATTCAAGTGGAAAATAGAGGAGTGAATATGTGAGAAGACTAGCAAGAGGAAGGACGGAGGACAGTAATGTTACTTTAAATTGAGTTTTTCATCTTTTTTAACTCTGCCCTGATGATATTTCATGCCTCATTTGTCACTTCGAATTGCCAATAAAATGACCGCCATTTCTTTTGTAAGGCGATAAATCAGGTGTTGCACAAATAAAAATAACTCTGCATGAACCCAAGGGTTTGCCAGGCTGTGAGCAAGATCTGAGGATGATTGAACCCCTGCTGAGACTGTGCACACGAGGATAAGCCATGGCATTGTATGTGGCCTCTCTAGAAATGCTTGAATAAATCTCTCTCCAAACACACGTTTATGTACTGTATGTGTTTACATTTTTTCTTTTGTTGTGATGTTAAAAAATGTGATTGTTACATGGTTTGGGATTTGCTTCATACATTTGTGTACTCCACAGGGGAGTAAGTAGGCCTGCAGTACGATTAGACAGTGAAGCATAACTTGTTCGATAAAAAGCGATTTTTAAACTATATACATACCTGTACTAAGAGCTTGTCTATAACCACCTAACCTTTTTTATATGGCTAAATGTGTGACAGAGCTACAGTCCTCTACATATAACAAATTCACAATAATGTTGTAAGTGGTTCTAGCCTGGTAGGTTTTACACAAAAGAAGCCGTGACATATTGGTCTATTTTTGAGAGCTTGGCGCTCACTGCACTAGCGATGCGGCCCCTCCTCCTCCCACTCTGACGATAAAAATTAGAAGCACAGAGCGGGAAGGTGGGCGGCATCAGGGCAGCAGCCAGTAGAACGCCCTTGGACCTAAAACCTGCCAAATTGCTGTTTAAGTCAATGGGAGAGGTTGAGGGATAAATTTGGAGTTGTTTGCAGCCTTCCCGACATTCAAGTTTTTTTCCAAGGAAAAAAAAACTTATTTTTTAAATTCAAATTGAATTTTATTAGAGTTTTTGGGTCAATTTAATTCAGAGTTCTAAAAATCTGATTCTATTAAGTTTCAAAAACTCGCATGAATTTGAAATTCGACCTCTGATAAATGTGCCTCCCTGAAAAAAAAAAGGCACAGGGAGAAAGTATACTTAAAGATAGTGCTCTGCTATGTTCCAATACTGCAAATCAGCAATGTCATGTGTATTACTATAATGCCTAAAGTGTATTTCTTTTCAGCACATTCAGTAGCAGTATTTATATTTCAGCATTGTGAGTGCGGCTGTTCTTTATCCATCAGTCAAGAAGGCCTTGTGGGAGAAGCTATTCCTGTACATTTGTTGAGAGTTGTGAAATGTAGAGCAGCAGTGGATGCAAGTGTTGGCTTTTGGGATGCACCAAATCCACTATTTGGGATTTGGCAGAATCCCCAAATACTTTGTGAAAGATTTTGCCCGATACTGAACTGAATCCGAATCCTAATTTGCAAAGAATGTTTTAATTCCTTGTTTTGAGATGAAAAGTAATGTAATTCCCACACCTAATTTACATATGCAAATGAGCATTGGGATTTGGTTTGCCCACATACAAGGATTTCTGCTGAAAAAGGCATAATCCTGGCAAAATCCCGAACTGAATCTTGGATTCTGTTCATCCCTAGTTAGCATAGGGCAGATTGAGTTAATATTGGGAGTATCTTTATCAGGAAGCCCCCCAACAGGTTACAGGAAGGAGCTCTTTTAGGTATTTTCTGTGCAGATGGCCAGAATGTTTCCTTCATATTCAGACTTCAGATGACTGGAGAAATGACAGAAGATTATGTTAAGTGGGTCCTATTCTCATGAGAGATACATTTTCTTTTAAACCTGAGCCTCCATCTTTCTTGTAATATACCAGCTTGAAGTAAGAAATTTGCAAATCAATTTTTTAAAATCCTATATAAATTTTCTCAACTTCTTAAAGTTGTAGCTCAAGTTAAGATTTCAGCATTAATATGATGTAGACCGTGGCATTCTATTCCATTTGCAGGTGGTTTTTAAATTAATAACATCTTGTTTAAATGAATAAATCTTATAAGCTAAACATAAGGCTAATAACTCGTGTAACTAATAACATAGCTGCTACTACTTCAATCACATTTTATATTTCAAGTTTCACATTTTTCTGTACTTGTTAGGCCAATTACTCATGGAAACTTAATTACAGAATGCTTTGCACAAGGACTACCCAATCACAATTGTGGCAAGCCTACTCTGTGCTCAGAGCCTACATATTTGTGGAATTTGATGTTTTGTTCCTATAGAAGTCAGGACAGACCCTTGTTGTTTGTAAGAAAATTTTAATAAAGTTTGTTTTCATCATTTGTAAAATAACACCCAAAAAGGTGATTCTGTAATTGATATTGAACAAACAGAATATATTTGTATTCACAATTAACATTTTAATCTCAAAAGAATTTGCTTAGAAACATCCATATGTCATTAATGTCACTAATTTAATTTGTATGGGACATAAATAATTTGCAAAGTATATTTTTTTCCCTGAGTCTGTTGCTTTTACTTGCTTCAAATCAGCTCTTGCTAAAAGTTCAGCTTAATTGTAGGATACTCCGATACTGTATGTATTAGTAAACTTTTATTTTTGAGATTTATTTCAACTATTTGATCTGAGCATTAACAAGACCGTGATTTCGCCCATCTCCGATTACACACAGCATCCTATTTATTCACCCACTATAATGTAGGAATTTAACAGGGTTTGTGCCTAACCATATGCCAAGGGAAACTAAAACCAGTTGTATCTATGAGTCTTATTTCCTCTGAAGTTAGTGCGGCTGGCAATGCTTTTTGTTCTGTTCAGTTACAGTTCTACAGTTTTACTTCTGTTTTGTTAAATTACAATGTTTACCAGCGGCACCTACAGTCCTTGTTAAACTTGCCTTGCCATGGTCTCAAAATGCTGAACTATTCAGAATGCTAATCCTTTGTTCATGGGTGCATTTTATGTTTGTATAATGAACCGCAGGAATGCTGGGCCAGAAGCCAAGTTTGGTATCGAAAATTTCCATTTTCATGGAAAAGCTCAACTATTGCTCTTCTCATAAAAAGGAAATAAGATGAAAAAGATCTCTGTTAGAGGGCCAGACACATATATGATTGGATGTATGTGTGTGTGTGTTTTTTGTTTTTTTTTCTTGAGTGTTCGGTGAATGGTTTGAATTCCAGAAATAATGTGTATCCTGTGTTTTAATGCGATTCCAATGTGCTTGCATTGCAGCACTGTAGAGAAATGTTTGGCTCCATCAAGTCTAGACCTATGTAACTATAGCAATTAACACCATGTCAAGTAGTGTAACATGGCTATTCTTTTTATTATGAGCAAAGATTGAGATACAACCATTTTTAATTACCGTTTTCAAACAGTCAGGTCCAGCTACTGGACATTGGTGTGAAGTAGCAGATTGCTGTAAAGGGCAGCACAAACACAATCTTTTCCTGATTTTTTTTTTGTGAGGTATTCCCAAAGTATGATTTGAACGTAACAGTAATGGGAACTGTTATCCAGAATGTTCAGGACCTTGGTTTTCTGGATAATGGTTCCTTACATAATTTGGATCTTCATACCTTAAAACAGGGGTGTCCAACATCTCCTATATCATTTGCAACATGACGTTTCCTCGGGAACCAAGGGTTTCAAGCTGGGTCGTATGCATATCCATCCGCGGGCCGCAGGTTGGACACCCCTGCCTTAAAGCTAGTAGAAAATCATGTAAACATTAAATAAATGCAATAGGCTGGTTTTGCTTCCAATAAAGATTAATTATATGTTTGTTTGTTTCAAGTGCAATGTATAGTTTTTAATTATTGGCAAATTTATTCGTCAAGGGTGAATTTCTGCATTTTGCCGACGGCAAATAAATTTGTGGGAGAAAATTTGCTGGCGTCTGAACAATGGACATCGGAGTCCAAAAAATGGACTCCGCTATCGAGCTTGATGTCCGCGAGTTGACGCCAGCGTCAAAATTTGTGTTTCACACATTTCGCAAATTTTTCTCCATTTTGCTGGAAATTGGCAATTTTTTTCGGTGATGCAAAACTTTACAAATTCGTCCATCACTAATTGTTTTATTACTACAGAAAAAAAGCAAATAATTTTTTAAAACCTGGGTAATTTGATTAAAAATGAAGTCTATGGGAGACAGCCTTTCCTTAATTTGGAGCTTTCTGGATAGCTGGTTTCCGCATAACGGATACCATACCTGTAAATGCAAATTTAAAGATAAAGTAAACTATGCCTTTAATATACTGAAAAGCAGAAACATCTCCGAGAAGATTAATACTTGTTTGGCTAGTTAAATAGAGAAGTTTATGAAATATATATTGTATTTATTTTATACCTTCCAACTGCTCTGTTTTTTATCATTTCCAACCCAACTTCCACAGTCCTTAATTAGGTTTAAAGTCCTTTTTCTCCCCAGGCCTCCTCGGACTCTATCCAGTCACTCATCACGTTACATCAAGTGCTGACAATCCGTGGCCACCTGTAGATGAGCAGCATTCTCTGGTGGGAGTGTTTGTTTGGCAGGTGGACAGCTGGCTGCCACAAACTGTGCCTGTGTCAACATGCTGGGTGGGGTGGGGGTGGGGG
>CM044444.1:64544976-64558881 GCA_024363595.1 Xenopus borealis
AGTATAATGTGCCTGTGCCCACTGTCTCTAATACATTGAGGTATATTTTGAAAAAACAAACTACTGTTTAACCCATCTGGAGTGTCGGCTCTATTAGCTTACCCCTCTGGTGGGATAAAAGAAATTCAGGGTGAATGGTTCCCTTTAATTTAGCCAGTATATGGTCAAATTTAGCTGCTCCATACAAAAAAAATCACCCTCGCCTATGGGTAATCCAAACATTTGTATGAACGATTGGATTACAGCAAGGAGCAATTGGCTCAGAAGGGTTGGACCCCGTAAAAATTAAACCTTCCTGATGTATATAGTGGTCAGATATCGATCTGGAAGACCAGTCAGAAGCCCCCATACATGAGCAGGTAAGCTGCCGAATATCTGCAGCTTTATCTGCCTGTGTATGGCCACCTTTAGACTTTTTTCCCACTTCTCACACACCCAGTGTCCTGCTCTGCATTCTCCTGGTGTTCAGTGTAAATTCTCTTTAACGAGATTCTGTCTCTAACAAGCTCACTTCATTAATTTTTACAGTTTATTAAATGCATGAAGTAGAATCTCTGTCATCTGCTCAATATCACCTAGTACGGGGAAAAGTCTGCAAGCTGATGCTGCAGTAACTTCAGCAACCCACAGCAGAGCCAAGGCTAGATTTGTCTGTACTGTATCGTACATCTTACTACAGTAAACCTTGTCCTTGCAATCTCTAAAAATGTTTTCTGACCGTTTTAAATGGGCCAATAGTTGTCATAATATACAGAGTAAGAATACATTTCCTTCTTCAAAAAAATCTAGGTTGGTACCAAGAGGTTTTTGTTGTTGTTGTTATAAAGACTGTAGGAATGGGTTTCTGCCTCACTGGTAAACATTGTACCTAAAGCCAGTATTTTTAGGAACAATGGCAGAGACTTGAGGGCTGGCAACACCAACAGCACATAAAATAAGTCAACTAATACTATGCAAAAACGAAGGCCAAAAAATCCACCTCAGACCTTGCACAACCTATCAAAGTCAGTGAGATCAATTCAGGTTCCAAAGAAATTCTGGATTACAAAATGGCTGGCACTAAACACCCTGTTTTATTTCAGATATAGTTTAAAAAAAAAAAAACATCTTGTTTTCTTTAATGTTTCGTCTCAATGACTGATCCTATTAAGAGCTTGCTATACTGCAGTGGTGTTAACAGTTGGTTTCATACAGAAACCCTGACCACAGTAGTTTGAATGCTCTGATGTAAAGATAGCTAGAATCTCATCCATAAAGCATGACTGAACTACTTTGCTAAGGAAATGAAAGGCACACTGCATTTATGTACCAAAACATTTAAAGGAGAACTAAAGCTTTACTAAAGAAGTAGCTAGAAATGTTGTACATTATGTTTTTTGTGTTTCTGTACCAGCCCAAGGCACCCACAACCCTTTAGCAGTAAAGATCTGTGTCTCCAGTAGATGCCCCAGTAGCTCCCCATCTTCTTTTCTACTGATTCACATGCTCTGTGCTGCTGTCACTTACTGAGCTTAGGGACCCACTCACAATATACAGTACACATAGAATAGAAATGTCATAAGCCTGATTTAATTAATAAAGATAATTACTATATGGCATCACAGAAAGCAGCAATTGGCATCAACATTTAATAATCAGCCCTGTAGCATAATCTTATATTACAGGCCAACCTCATTTTCTGCTTGATAATTTGCGACAACCCCTAAGCTTGGATTCTCAACAGCTGCTCAGAGCCCACTGAGCATGTGAGCGACTTTCCAAGATGGTGACCCCCTGTGACAAATTTGAAGTCCTTGATTATTGCTGCTATTGACAAGCTGAAACTTTAGGCTGGCTCATTATATAAAATATGGCATTTTTAGCCACATTCTAATTTTCAGACAGAAAATGGCTCAATTTCCCATGTAAAAATAACATTTCACTTGGTGTACTACTGGTCAGTACAACAGGTGTTGTACAATGAAGCTTCCATCATACCCGACACAGCCCCAGACTAGAGTGGGAGTGCTGTTAAATCAAGATTGGGGCAACATGTCTGATAGGTCTTTTAAATCCATTTTGAATGTCATTTAATCTGGCTTGGTGTGAACACTTGTTTTCTTGCTCCAGATATTCTTGGAATGCTTACTAAATGACTCCTATAGCTAGGTTTTCATATATGTGAAAATATTTTAAGGTAAGAAGGGGCTTGCCTAATCTACATATATACAAGTACTGAAAAGGAACAATGAATCTACATTTCACACTTGTATCACCAATACATTGAGTAACAGATTGATACTGAGCTGATTCCCCTTTTGCATTGTTTCTGTGTTACTGTAAATTAAATGTGTATTTGCTTTACTGACAGAACACCAGGATAACTTTAATGAATCAACAGAAGAACAGCTTTGTATCTGCAGTATGCAAAAATCAGTATCAATTTCCACAGTGCAGAGTGGCTAATTAAACTTTAATTTGAGATTTGAATTCTAAAGAAAGGACTATATAGAAACAGGCTAAAGGTGGCCATCCACAGCGAGATTCTCTCATTTGGCGATATCTCCAAATGAGCGGATCTCTACCCAATATGCCCACATTGAGGTGGGTGATATTGGACCGTTCCTATCATGGGCCCTAGGGCCCAACAATCATATCATAATGCAGGAGAACAGGCAGTCAGATCACCGAATCGCATCAACAAACAGATGTGGCCAGGATCTGACTGGATGTTTTACCCTGTCCGACTTTCGACCAGCTATTGATGGGGGAAGCTCATCAGAGGGTCCCACACATGGGCCAGTAAGCTGCCAACTCTGTCTGTCAGAAGCTTTTAACAGCCTGTGTATGTGGGCCTTAAGACAAATATTAAAAGCCATGGGATTGGCTGTAACAGGCTGGAGGACAAAATGGCAGGAATTGGTTTGTGCCAGAACATTGGCAAATCTGAATCATTGTCTATATGTGCAAATGGCTCATGATGTGAGAAACTGAGGGTAACTGTCAGATTTAATTATATAGGGCATTTAACGTAAGCAAAGAGAGTAGATGTTGGAAGGTTTAAATATAAAACTGTACAAATGGCAGTATGCTTAAGATTTGAAAAGTATTGTACTGACACAGATATGTGAAGGGCCCACTTTCTTCTGTTGTATTTGTTAGCATTTGTATGCATTACTTGAATATTTGCTTCAATTGTTTAGCTCTGGCAATATGCTGGAAATTAAAAAAAAAAATCATAAAAATAATGGTTTCTAGTTCTAAATGTTATGTGAAAAGGAATTGGTTTCAAATATTAGACTCTGTATGTAAATACCTAGTAGCGGAATTTTGTATAAGCTACAAAAAAATATAGCAGACTGAATTATCTCAAGATGTGGGATGCAACATGATTATAGAGTGACCAGAATGTGGAGATATAACTAGGGAAGTGTCAAAACGTTAGTGACTGATCTTCAATATACATGTAAATAAGACAAGACCATAGTAACAGATTTATCTGGGCATCAAAGCTTATTTAATAGCAGTGAATCATATCTGTGCTAGGCAACATTTGATAGCAAGTGACATTGTTGCCAGTGCTGGTTCCTGGTACAGATGAAGAGGACATTTGCCTTGGGCCACCAAATTGCCAGTTTTTTTTAAGCTTTTTAATTGTAGACTATTGGGGGTTTGCATTATTTGACATCTCTACTTTGGCCATCTTTGTCTGCAATTGTGCTGTAGCAATCTGCTTTAATTTGTTGCCTTTTTGCCACTTCCAGGGGAGCATCAGAACCTTGTAACTGAAGATGTTACTGTGGTGGAAGGGGAAGTTGCAATCATCAGCTGCCGGGTAAAGAATAATGATGACTCTGTCATCCAGCTGCTGAACCCTAACAGACAAACCATCTACTTCCGTGATGTCAGGCGTAAGTTGCTTCCATATTTATTGTGCACATAACCTTAAAACTTCCACATATGTACCAATTTGTCTGTGTAGCTTCCTACTGTTTGTCCTTTATATATAAATATATACATTGCATGTGAGTGCCAGTTTTCCTGTCTAACCTGCCAATGGTTTCCCTCTGGTATAGAATCTTGACTGTATTTTGCACAAGAGAACCAGTTTGCCTTCCTAACTTGCCAATGCTTTCCCTCCTGACTGTACACATCACTGCATGACAGTTAATTATTGGCAGCAGTCAGCATCTTGTGTAAACACCTCATTTCTGAGGGACAGTTGATCATGGTGTGTTACTCTCCAAATGTATTCCTTCCTCTGATGTGACGGCACTATAGTACAATATTATTCCCTCCAGTCTTGAATCACAGCTGCATATCTGAAATGTTAATGTGATGATGCTCAGGGACAGCAATTCACATACACACTTCCACTCATGTCTGCCCTCCAGGGCAGAAAACTCTTAGTAACCTTGCCTTTCAGTGTGTTGTCACTTAAAGACTTTCTAAATAGTTCCATTGACATTGTTTACAATCCGACATCTAACATTGCTATTTGGTATATTGCTTAAGGCCACCTTTTTCAGCGCATTGTTACAACCTCTGCCTTGAGTCTTCAGCACATAAAACAAGGTTATAAGAGAAGAAATAAAGGCAGGACTGGCTACAAATCATACTAAGCTTTATTTAACAACACAGCAATGTGTTTAAAGATTATAGTTGAATTGAAATTCTATGGATCATATTGCAGTACAGGTATAGGACCTGTCATCCAGAATGCTTGGGACCTGGGGTTTTCCCAATAATGGATCTTTCTGTAATTTGGATCTTTATTTTAAGGCTACTATAAAATCATGTAAACCGTAAATAAAACCCAATTCACTGGTTTTGCTTCCTATAAGGATTCATTATATCTTGGTTTCGATCAAGTACAAGATCCTGTTTTATTATTACAGAGAAAAAGGAAATCATTTTTTTTAAATTTGGATGATTTGGATAAATTGTAGTCTATGGGGGGGGGAGGGAAACGCCTTTCTGTAATTTGGCACTTTATGGATAACAGGTTTCCAGATAACAAATTGCATACCTGTAATATGTTTCTCGGTGCAAGCCTGTCTTTAGAGTTCCTTGATTGCATTTGTTATTTCCTTCTCTCATATTGCTTTCAATCATTATATGTGTAATGTGCAGGTAACCTATACTGTGTTTTTGGTTACAAATTGAAGCCTACAACCAGTAGACTTTTAATATAATACTTAATTTTGCCATCCACCTTTAACCTGGAGATTGTGATGTATTTTGTAACTATATGTATGTTTTTATTATGCTCCAAGCTAAAGAGTCACAGAAAATTTGCAAAAACCTTCAACTTTTTTGATTTGTCACACAAAAAAACGAAAATCAAAGAAAGATCTTCCATTTATAAAAGGGAACCCTGCCATTAACTTCTACGTGATTTCAACATTTTAGCTGGAGTATTTTCAGACTCTGCATTGTTTTGCAGTTTTATAATAAATCATTGAAAAGTTTTACTGGCTAGAAGTAGATTATAATTTATCATGCTGCATTTAATTATGAGAAACAAACATTTCTGTGTAAAAAGCAAAATTGTGATTATCCATGTAATAGGATTATTTCTACAGCGCTATGAAATATGTTGGCGCTATAGAAATACATGTTAATAATAATAATTTCTGGAAAGACCTGGTTACTGGAGAAGAATTTCTCAGTTGGCCTGAAACCTGGGGGCAAATTCACTAAAGCGTGAAAATGCGCTAGCGACCGCTTCGCCAGCGTTTTTCAGACTATCACCCAACAAAAGGTAAAAGAAAAAAAAAAGGTAAAAAGGTAAAAAATTTGTTTTTTTTAAACTCCTATCTATTTTATTGTCTAGCATAAGAGGTAACGTTCACAAAAATTTTCATCTTAATGAATTAGCGTAGTTACGTCCCTTCGTCTGTGCACAACTTCGCCTGGCGTAAGGGTGCGAAGTTGCGCAAGTCGATCTCCTTCGCTAGCGAATTTTCGCCAGGGACACTGTTAGTGAATAGGCGAAGTTGCGAATTGCGCTTTAGTGAATTTGCCCCCTGGTGTTTAGTATGTATTCTACAAATAAGTACACAGGATTAAGTCAGAGTATTAAAGGCTCACAGCTGATTGACTGTGTCCTTGCTCACAAGAATGTCCGCATGAATGCTATATGAATCTGAGCTCCATGTCTGTTGCATTGCAATGTCTTGCGTCTGCTTCTTCTCTGATATGCTGTAAGCATGGTTTGTAGGCCTACTTGTGGCAAAATGCATGCTCTTATGTTTGCACTCTTTTAAAGAAGAAAATACTTTTGCATGAGGACCATGCTCATAATGATATAACAATTTTCGCCAAATGCATACTGATCCTTAAAAAGTGATTTCTGCAGTTGGTCTAGAGAACGAGGTTGCATAACTGATCACTGACTTTCAGCAGCTCTTAAGCAGAAATAAAAAATAAATATGAATCCTCACATGACCAACAATGTTATCTGCAAATTCAGTGTAAGGTGTTGGCCCATCCTATAGTCTGCAGAAGTAGAATTCTGCACTACTGGCAAAGAGCCTGAGTGGTGCTTTGTCTCTGGGCCATTACACCTTCACTTTTTATTTTCGCTTTGTATTTATTTAATGGACAGGACCTGCGCTGAGGGGGTAAGTAACAACTTAGGGACATTTGCCCGGGGGGTTAGGCCAGTGGGGAGGGGGCCTACGGAGGGAGGAGTTTAGAGCAAGGAGCATAGACTTCGCCTTTAAAGGGGTACGAAATGCGTTATACTTGCATATAAACTGAATTACAGGGGACAAGGGAATTACTCCGACAGGGGACCAGGGAATGTGCATTGATTGATTGGCCAAGTCAGTAGCACTTCCATTATACTTATATATTTTAATTTATCCCTAGGAGTGCACCCACAACCCCCCTTTTTTTTTGTTTTTAAGGCTTGTGACACATGGCAGATTTAGCACTTGCGACTTTTCATTGTAGCGGACGGGAATACACAGGGAGGCAGTTCAGGGAGATTGTCTCCCAGGAGAAGAGGCGATTAGTCGCCAGGCAACTAAATCTCCATATGTGTGCCACAAGGGATGCTACCTGATAAGCATGGCAAACAAAGGAAATGAATCTACTCCATGTTTGGTCCTTGCAAGGCAGATAATAAGAAAACCACTGTACAAATAATACCTCTGCATAATAGACTTCTGCATACAAAATAATCAACAAACAAATGGTAAAGGGACAGTTTGTATACCATACCATAGTCTGATGATCTACCTCTCAGGTACCAAACATTGATTAGTCTCTATTTCCCTGTTTGTCCTTTATAAACTAAGAAATTCAACATTATTGTGATGAAAACCTTAGACAACAAGTATGTTCATCACAAGCTCTATTAATTGCACTCATGTTGAACAAGGTGTGTGCTGCCCCCTGTCTTAGGCAGGGATGTAACAACAGAGGAAGCAGACTCTGCAGATGGGCCCAGGAGGTATAGGGGGCCCTAATGCATTTCAACATATAGTGGTAAAACAGGATAACCTTTGGATACGTTGTGGGCCGTAAAATTAATTTGCTTTGGAGCCCGATGTTTGTCCTTTGTATATGCTGATTAGTTTGTTTATCAATGCAAAACTGATGGCCCTTAATGATCACTAATTGTTTAATCCCAACAATGGGAAAAAGATCAACTGTAATGTTAACTGGCACTTAATTAAGATTCAGATATGCCCTGTTACTTTCTCTGGAAGGAAAGCTGATTAACTGAGGCATTAAACTCTTATTTAAGGAGACCTCTGTGATGTATTTCTTCTCTGCAGGAAAGCTGACCACCTGTAGTGCCACATATTGTTATTAAGGAAAGTTTATTATTTTCAACGTTTCCACATTTTTAATGATGCATTACTTTAGTAATGCATCTTTGCCTTTTTATTTCTATGTAAAAAGTCTGCAGTGTTCCGACTGTTGCCTACTAAAATATTGAGTCATTTCTATGCCAAAGTTCTCCAGAATTGCACACTTCTTGTTTATGATAAAGATGAAAATTTCAATGATAGATAGATGGTAGTAATAAGTGGTCTAATTAGACCTTTTCCCTTTTGGCAACCATAGAGAAAAGTCACTAAAATCTGCTTTATCTCCAGGCTTCTCTAAAGGTGGTCATACATGGGCAGATAAAGCTGTCAATAATGGTCAATTGGACCAATTTGACAGCTTATCTGCCCGTGTATGGGGCTTCCGACAGGTCTTCCCGATTGATATCTGGCCATGATATCAATCAGGAAGGTTTGCTTTTTCACCGACCGACCCATCGGAGCCAATTGCCCTCATCGTAAGCTGAACGTTCTGTTTACCCCCGATGTCGCCCTGCCATTAGTGGCATATCAGGGAAACGATCAGATCTTTGTGTTTATGGGCAGCTTAATACCTTTATACAAACCTTTATACAAAACAGTTTTGGTCTCCCTCACTCAAACAGGACATTATTGTTTTAGAGAGGGAAAATCTTAGCTATGAGGAAAGACTGGCCAAATTGGGGATGTTCATGCTGGGGAACAGGCGCTTCAGGGGTGATGTGACTATGGGACTATGTATAAATATATAAGGGGATCATATAATAATCTCTCTGTTTTATTCACCAGTAGGTCTTTCCAGCTGACATAAGGTCACCCATTCCGTTTAGAAGAAAAGAGGTTCCGCCTAAATATTCGGAAGGGGTTTTTACAGTGAGAGCTGTGAAGATGTGGAATTCTCTCCCTGAATCAGTTGTACAGGCTGATACATTAGATAGCTTTAAGAAGGGGTTGGATGGCTTTTTAGCAAGTGAGGGAATACAGGGTTATGGAAGATAGCTCATAGTACAAGTTGATGCAGGGACGTGTCCGATTGCCATTTTGGAGTCAGGAAAGAATTTTTTCCCCCTCTGGCAAATTGGAGAGGCTTCAGATGGTTTTTTTTTGCTTCCTCTGGATCAACTAGCAGTTAGGCAGTTTTAAAAAAATAGAAAGTTTAAAGGTTGAACTTGATGGATGTGCCTCTTTTTTCAGCCTAATTTATAATGTTACTAAAGCTACATCCATTCCATAATCTCCAAACAAACAATTATAGTAGAGCTGAGTGACATGCAAAGTTGGGACATCATAGGATTCAGATGTTACATGTCATTTTATTAATTACTGCCCTGCTATACCTCGCTGCTTCAACTGTAATTGAATTAATTGAAAGGTTTCAAGATCTAGGAGTAACACATTTTCAGTTGCAAATTGGTAGAACGCAAATTGACAGAAAGGTGTTGAAGTGTTGCCCATAGACATCAATGCATTCGCCAAATTTTTCACAGTTTAACAAATTTTTAGCGAATTGAAACTGGTAATTTTGCCCATCACTATTCCCCACCATTGGACACTAGAGGACTGAAAATGTTTCTCTGGAACAATGGCAGGAATTTGGCAGTCTCATAAATTTGTCTAGGTTTGACAAATATGGGTTTTGGGGAATTATCTCTACTATTATTATATTATTATTATAATACACAAAAGCAATGAATATCCTTCTTAACTGTAATTATTGATGTCATCAATTCTAAACAGTGAGAAGTGATGTCATTTTAGTCAAATGATTCACAAACTTGTGTATTATATTAAATTAAGTATCCCTTGTTGGGAATATGAGGCTATTAGAAGTAACCTCGGTGTTCCATGACCTGTATAAAATCCTTATGTTTTACAATTGGGGTACTTTATTCACTATAATATTATATTAACAAAATTACAGGGAGCATATCCCTCTTACTGTTTTTTTTTCTTGAAGGGCAAGGAAAGTCTAAAATAGAATAAGGCTAGAAATGCTGTATTTTGTATTCTAAACATAAAAAGGAACTTACTGCACCACAAGCCTAATCAAATAAATGATTTATGCTTTCAAAGTTGGCCATGGGGGGGGGGCTGTCATCTTGTAACTTTGTTATACATCTTTGCAAGACTAGACTACATACACATGCTCAGTGTGCTCTGGGCTTCTTAGGGATCATCATAAATGATCAAAAAACAAAGCTGCTTGAGTTTTGCATGGCTGGGGCTCCCCCTGCTGTTCATAAGTATGATTGTTTCCTTGCCAGAAGTTAGGGACCGTTGTTGTGACAATTCCTATCCACAGCAGTAAATGAAGGGAGAATTTCACTGCATACAGTCAGGTTTCTTATAAAAACGGTACACATTTTTTAATTAAAGTATATTGGAGATAGAGTTCTTTTTCATTTAAGAAAGTAAAAATGGGATTTTATTTCTTTGCCTGTCCTTGTTCTTTAAGTGTTTGACACATGGCAGAATACCCATGTGTTCAGTTGAAGTGGGCAAAAGTAATTTAAAATGAGAGTTCTACACTTATTGGCAGGGTGCTGGGATGGAGGATAGAAGGATCTAGGTTTTTTTTGTAGATACGTAGTCTAATTCTGGCAGTGTCATTCTATGGCCACTAAATCAAAGTACTGTCTTGCAAACAAAAGGGCGTTAACCCAAGGGATGTAAACATAATTTTGCATATTTTTTATTGGTCCCTGATAAGGCCTCAGAGTGCAGCGACGTGCATCTAAACTGATTAGAGGGATAGAAAGCTTAAATTGAGGATAGACTGTCAAGGTTGTGGCTGTTCTCTCTAGAAAAACATGTTTATGAGTGAACATGATTATAGATTAGTAAATTGGAGGGCATTATAGACGGCAAGATTTTTTTTAATTTCTTCAATAAAATGGATCATCAATCCAGAGGCTGCCCCCTTTATACCGGAGTGAAAAAAACATAAATATATATAAATCTATATCCACTTTTTGTGGTGTTTGTTGCGAACAAACAAAAAGGTATTCGTGAACAACATAGCATTGTTATTTTAAACCATTTGGAATCATGTGGAAGAACGAGTGCATCATTCTTGGGGAAAAAAATGCAATATTTTTGGTCTTTGTAGTATTTGTATTTACCTGCTGTTATTGTTGTTTTTTCAAGGATAGAATGCCCAGTCCTTGTTTTAATTTATCTCAGTGCCATCAACTGTACATTAGGCATGTTTCTTATATGGCATGCGTACTGTTCCCAGAATGATCTAACCGCAAATAGGTAGTGTCATCTGCTAAGGCCAGAGTGCGTGTTATAGATAGGGTAAGTGATTAATGAAGCCTGTTCAGTAATGTGCTTTTCTGCTGTTATTCTTTGCAAGCCCACTTAGGCAATAGCTTTCTTCCAGCACTTGCGTTAACCATTCAAGGTGAATGCAGAATGCTAGAATAAGATACAAAGTGAAGTGTATTTATAAAGTAATTTACACTAGAAAAAAAGGGCCTTAAAGTGGTGAAAATACATAATATAGATATGCAGGTATGGCACCTATGATCCAGAATGCTCAGGACCTGGGGTTTCCCAGGTAACAGATCTTTCCGTAATTTGGATTCTGTATTGCATTATGTGTATACTGAGGGGGCGTATTTGTGTTGTTGAAATTGTTAAATTGGTATTGTGTTCAGTGTCAGCAGTTGGCTGCACACATTAAAGGGCAACTAAAGTCTAAAATAGAATAAAGTTATATTTAGTTCTATACTAAATATAAACATGAACTTACTGCACCAGTAGCCTAATAAGACAAATGATTTATATTTTAAAAGTTGGCACAGGGGGCTGTAATCTTGTAACTTTGTTAAACATATTTGCAAGACCAAGACTATGCACATGCTCAGTGTGGTCTGGGCTTCAGTTTGGAGGTTAAGCTTAGGGATCAAAACAGCACAATTCCAATAATATCTGCCCTAGAAGCAGATACAGCAAGGCTGACTAGTAATCAGAATATGCAGACTGCACTGGGTCTGTGGATACAAATCTCTACACAGTCATTGGCCGATCAATAGGGAAACAAACAAATCTTGCCGAGTTCTGGGAAGTAAGGTGGGGGGGGGCTCCCCCTGTTGTTTGAAAGTATGATTGTTTCCCTGCAGAGCAGTTGGGGTCTGTCTGGGGTCCATTTCCTATCCACAGCTGTTAGAGCAAGTAAAATGAAGGGAGGAATTTCACTGCCTACAGTCAGGTTTATTATAACAACCGTAGACATTTTTTAATTAAAGTATATTGGCGATAATTTTTTTCATTAAAGAAATTAAATATGGAATTTTAACAGACCAGAAATTGTTTTAATCAGAAACACATTTTTGTTTGCCAAATATAAATAAATATGAATAGATTTTACAGCATCACCTAGGCTTAGTGTCTCGACAAATGGGAAACATGAAAATATCTGTGTGTGCTTAGAAGTACTCGCTGAATATTTTCTCTTAGTGCCTTAGGCCTTTCCCAATCAAATCAATAGGAGATGGCAGAGAGTGCTTTTCAGCTAGCTGATAAGTGTCCTGTGTGCCATAAGCCTTTCATTAACTATGCAATAAATTCTATTAAACTGCAACTCTAATTCTTGGCTAATCATAGTATTACTCTCTCTGGTACTGGAAGAATGTGAATTACGAGCATAATGATTTTGTAACTCTACTGATATTACTTTTACCTGCTGTGTTGAACCTTTGGCAACCTGTGGATATTATTTTGTTACTGATGCTGCCATTATTTCATTAATCTCATGCATATAGCTTTCTGCTTATCCTAATTTGCTATAAGCACCTGAGTCCCAGGGCCTGTATGGGGGGGCATTTAAAACACCCCCGCCTGCAGTCCAACACTTGCCTCTAAATCCAGTTTAAAATGAAGCTTACCCTTCGCTCACATTTGGCACATAGATAAAGTAAAAAAAATAGATTTTAAAGGGGTTGTTCACCTTAAAAATTTACTTTTAGTATGATGTAGAGAGGGATAATCTGAGAATTGATTTTTTATTATTTGTGGGTTTTCAGTTTTAATCAGCTTTAGTGTATTCTCCAGTTTCCAATTCAGCTATCTGGTTGCTAGGGTCCAATTTACCATAGCAACCACTGCATTGATTTGAATAAGAGACTGGAATATGAAAGGAGAGGGTCTGAATAAAAAATTGAGTAATAAAAAGTAGCAATAACAATAAATGTGTATCCTTACAAAGCATTTGTTAATAGATGGGGTCAGTGACCCCCATTTGAAAACTGGAAAGAGTCAGAAGAAAAAGGTAGATAATTCAAAAACTATAAAAATTGAAGGCCATTTGAAAAGATGTTTACAATTAGCCATTCTATAACAAACTAATAGCTAACTTGAAGGTGAACCACCCATTTAGGGTAAGGTCACACCTGGCAATTTTGGGAGATTAGTCGCCTGGCACTTGGCTGAACACTTGTCCCCCCGATGGCGGCTATGTAGCTGGGCTGCTTCTAGGCAGTTACTGGAGCTCTGGGAGGCGGTTCATTCTATGGAAGTGGCTTGCAGGACCAAAACTAGTGGCAAACACCAAAAAGTCCACTGGTGTCTCCCATGTCTCTTAACATTGAGCACCTACATGAGCAAGCAGGAACGTCCTGCCAGGGGAGAGGCCTGCGGGCCCAGAGCGATCAGCGTGAAGCAGAGTAGACCCAATCCCTTGGTGCCCACCTCTACCAGGCGTCTTTCAAGTAAGGCCCCCCTTGCGTGCTGTGTATTCATGCCTCACATTGTCTCTGTTAGGGATGTTTATACTGGGTGTGAGAATCCTGCCTGTATGTGTGTCTGGCGAAGAGGGCGAGTTTGTGACACATTGGTAATATTGCCATATTGTTACCCTTAGACTCACGGCACATGGGGCATGAGCCTTTGTCCAACTGTCACTGGTTATAATGTAACAGGCAGTGTAATACCCTGGCAATTGCCCCCTGGGGAGGCTGCAATAGACTGACAGACACAGACCTCCCCGTTTAGTGGGCTGTTTGGGTCTTTGTGCACTTTGTCATCAACCACCGGGCCGCGGGCCACAGACATACTTGAACTAGGCAGCCTGAAATTGAACCCGGTGTGCAGTTACCAT
>CM044444.1:64621886-64647335 GCA_024363595.1 Xenopus borealis
ATAAAAGTGTTGTTTTGTCAGTGGCACACGGGGCAATCCTCTTGCAATTTGCTACCCACAATATTTCAATCTTGATGGCCAGCAAAACAGATGCACTGGCGTGGAAAAGGCAATGAAGGGACAATTTTGAGAAATTGCTGCTCTCCCACCAAGCAGGATAATCTCATAGGTAGTCACCCCAGGTACCATAAATTACAGTTTGGTGTGGATTAAACTCTAAACTGGGATTTATATAAAACAAGTAAATGCAATGAGTCACAGTGTGTTGGGGGGGGGGTTGTCTTTGGGATTTGGCTAGAGTTTATATAGAGAGCTTATGTACTGATAATATTGGGTATTCTTGGATTACAGTAACCTTAGGAAATAGGTTTAGGTTTTATTACATGTGATTTTCTGCTATTGTGTGAGCCTCTGTGGGGTATAATCAGAGTTTGTGGATTCCATTTTTTATTTCCTGTTTTGGATGTACACTACTCTTGGCAGTTCTAATTTTAAAGACTTTAATAAAAGTGTTTTCTCTCGCCCCCTGCTCTCTTCTCTCCATTCTGGTGCCTTGTTGCCATCTTTAGATGAGCACTGTGAATAGACAGCCCCAATCATCTGTCATTAGTCTGCCGTATTACCTGTGATTGTCAGCTCCGGGACTTGGATCAATAACCTTCGGTTCACATTAGAGTCACTGCTCTGAGAAGCTGTGCTCCTGCACAGGGGCAGATGTATATCTGCTGACACACACACACACTCTGTGGTAACCCTTGAGTGGATTTGTCTCATCTCAGGGTCATTTTCTTTCTAACTCATTTATAAATGCAATTTTAGCAATGTCACGCGTTGCTAAAGTGAAACAATTGATGTTAAAGATGAATCAATAAAGGGAAAAAAGATTTATAGAGCAATATTCTAGATAAGGGGTAATAAAAAGTTAAAATGCTGGGGTGTAATATGGACATATGATTTAGCGGGCAATACATTCCTGCTTCTGATACAGGTATGGGATCTATTATCCAGATTGCTTGGGACCTGGGGCTTTCAGGATAACGGGTCTTTCCTGTCCGTAATATGGATCTTCACACTTAAATCTACTAGAAAATCATGTAAATATTAAATAAACCCAATAAGTTGAATTTGCTTAATTTTATCTAAGTTTGGATCAAGTACAAGCTACTGTTTTGTTATTATAGAGAAAAAGGAAATCATTTTTAAAAATCTGGATTATTTGATTATAATGGAGTCTATGGGAGATGGCCTTTCTGTAATTTGGAACTTTCTGCAAAACTGGTTTCCATATAATGGATCCCATACCTGCATTGATAGTTGACTATATTACTAAGGTCACATGGTGACTCCCATTGTATCTGTTTTAGGGGTGCTGGATATGTAGCCAGTTATATGGCGACCATTACTTATTGAATACTAGTATATCCTGCACTGATAAACTGCACACAGTTATGCCAATGTGCCATGAGGAGGCTCAAACTGATTTCCATCTATTGAATAACAAGCTAATGGCATTGGTCATATATTCATCTGCTGGAAATAACACCTTTTCCACTAAGAGTAAATTGCAGTGCAACTTGTACATGAATTGCTGAACTCGAGTGCAAGCTGTGATGTATGTTATCTAGTGGGTGTCTGCTGTTAAGCTGGAATTTTTGGGGTGAGAAATTAAAATTTTAATATTTGTATATTGCGCATACATTTGATCCTACAGATACTTCAGATTTGTAACTACAGTGTAACTTGGCATTCATGTATATATGCAGCATGAATTTGGGTCTTTCATTTTACAGCACATTACTACAGTTAAAGAAATCTAACTCCGTACACCTGGGTTGCATATTACTCATAGATGTTTGAGGTAAGGATGCACTGAATCCACTATTTGGGATTCAGCGGAATCCCCAAATCCTTTGTGAAAGATGCATCCCTAATACCAAACTGAATTTTAATTTGAATTTGCTATTTTTTTTCCATTTCCTTGTTTTGTGATGTAAAATCCAGTAATTTCCCTCCCAGCCCCTAATTTACATATGCAAATTAGGATTCAGTTCAGCCAGACACAAGGATTCCTACTGAAAAACAAATCATGTATTCAGTGCATCCCTAGTTTGAGGCCCTGTGGTTTTCTTCAGAGTGCCTGGGGTCCCCAATTTTGCTATTGGTTATCCCCCCCCCAAGCTGATGGTCTGGGGCTGTTTATTTACATTAGTTATTGGGGCACCCCTCCTATGTGTGATTCTGCACAGTACTCATACATACCTCCCAACAGTTTGCAAATAAAAAGAGGTACAAAAAGATTTGCTGTGCGTAGCAAGGTGAATCGTTGACCACACCCATTTTGTTGCCACACCCCCTAATTACCATGTTCATTTTATAAAATTCAGCAGTTTATTAAAGTTTAAACACATTACTGTTTTATTGTCATTACAGTTTGCTAATGAATGTGAACTACCCATTAATATACAAGTCATAAGACCTGCTTATCCTAGATTGATTCTTTGCTTATCTTAAATTGTTACAAAAGTATCGAAGTGCACCTACTGAATGTTCTAGGCTGTCTGCCAAAAGCCTACTAAGTTAGAAAGTTGCGACAAAGAAAGTCGAGACATGCGGATTGAGCTGTCAAAAATTGAGACTGCCCTCTTAAAACGGGACAGTTGGGACATATGCTCATACCTGTTTGAAATGAAATCCAAGGTAACTGGCAGTTTTCCTCTCTGTTCCTCAATTGTTACTCTTGTAACACACACTTGTGATTGCTTCTCATTCCTTGAGCCAAGCAAACAGGAAAAGATTCAAATAAATGCACAGTTTTGCAGTGTATGTACCCTGAGTGGAATCTGACTCTGGGAACAGTGCTACTAGGTTTGCAGTCACAAACTTCTGTTACACCTCATGCCGAATGTGATACCAGTTTATATGCGTAGCCTTGTTAAAAGCATTATGGAAGGGATTGTTCTGTTTTTAGCAATCAAAAGTTGCTCTTTTATTAGTTGCACTAAGAATCTTGCTCTCTTTGTGGACTTTTTAGCTCTAGCATCTGTATTCTTTCCTCTTCTTTGTCCTACTCCAGTCACATGAAGTAAGTGGTGGGAACGGAAAGCCTCATTGTTTTTGTGGCCTATAAGTCAATACATTTTCTGAAACCAAAGAATGCATTGTGTTAAGGAATTTTAAAAAAAATGCTTCCACATCACATTGCTCTGGCATACCTCCATTCACAAATTCAGTGTTGGATCTCCTGTAGGCCATGTATAGGGTTTTAAATTTAAGGGGGAAAAAATTGTGATAGTGGGGGAAAAATATTAGGGAAAAACTCATGAATTTTTTTTCCTGTAATGTTCATGAAAAAAGTCACAAGCTACATTGTTTCATTCATTTTCAGTCAGGATATATGGTTTTAAAAAAAAAAAAACTGGTACATACATTTGCTTGAGATCTTCATAAAAGCTTTTGGTTGCCAAGCTTTTTTTTTTTGTTTGTATTTGCCCCATAGACTGTTCTGTGCTGATGTGTAGGCTCTGTAGAATGTCTGAAGTCTCAAATCTTCCTTTGCAGAGACCATTACCTTATCACAGCCTGGCATTTCTAGACGACACCAGTTCACCAATAGTACTGCTGGTACAAATTTGGGTTACTGCATTGCCCTTGCTCTGGATGTCACAAATTGTTGATCACAACTACCATGTGCCGCACACACATGATCATTATTTCTTCTTTTTCCTCACTTGATTAATGTATTAAAGTTTTCTGCACAGGAGGAAGGCATTTATCTTATTTCAGACATAGGCCATGCATGCTCATTAAAGAAATTATAGGAATCCGACATGCTTGATATACTTACTGTAAAGACCACTTATAGATTTATTGGTTATCCTGCTGTTTCCTGCATTAAAGTATATAAGGTTTATCAGGGGTCCTAGATGTTGTATGGGCCTGGTGCCGCTTTACCTTTGCTCGAGTCATGTGCCTAATCCTAGTGCAGGCCCCATGGTCACAGATCAAATCTGAGACATCCTGGATGAAGCTTTCTGCAGTGGCAGTTTTATTGGTGCCTTAATCTTACCTTATTAAAAGGGCATGTGAATGTCAATGAATATTTAAATCAAGTTACTTTGAGAAGATCAGTCCAGCAGTGCTTTAGTCCATGTCTCTGCAGACATCCACTCCTTTGCCTTGTTCCCACTGAACCCAACATGATATTAGAACTGTTGTTTACACCACAGCATTATGTAGACACCTTAAAGGACAAGAAAAGTCTAAAACAGAAGTGCTGTATTTTGTATAATAAACATGAACTTACTGCACCACAAAGTCTTTGCTTTCAAAGTTGGCCACAGGGGGCTGTCATCTTGTAACTTTGTTAATCATCTTTGCAAGACCAAGACTGTGCACATGCTCAGTGTGGCCTGTGCTGCTTAGGGATCATCATAAATTATTAAAACAGCACTTAATATCTGCCAGAAGCCAATACAGCAAGACTGATTAATAATCACAATATACAGACTGCACTGGGTCCTGTCTTGTCATGTAATCTAATGTGGATTTTATAGTTTTTGTATTGTTTAATACAAACGTTCTCAACTCTGCAGAACCAGTGGCTGCAGCAAAATAATCCTCCAAATAGAATCCCAGTTTATCTGTTTAAATCTGGCTCCATTATCTTTGTCCCTACAGTTGGAAACATTAAAGGGGATGTAAAGGCAAAAATAAAATCCAGTACAAATATCTACACAGTTGCCGACTGCTCTACAGGGAAACAAAAACTGCTGGAGTTCTGCATGGCTGGGAATTAAGGCGAGGACTCCCCCTGTTGTTCAGAAATATGATTGTTCCCCTGAGGAGCAGTTAGGGACCATCTGACAATTCCTTTCTACAGTTGTAAATGAAGGGAGATTTTCATACAGTTGGGTACACATTTTTTAATTAAAGTATAAATGGGATTTTATTTTTTTTGCCTTTACGTGCCCTTTAAGGACGCTTACTAATGCATTATTTCAGTCAAACAAAACCAAGGAACTGGATAACGGATGTCTGAAGGTTCTAAGCAGCATATTTAATAATTTTTTTTTATCTTATTCTATTATAAATATATTTTAAAAAGAAATCGCTATGGAGAACTTTCTATATTTCTATCTATTGTTGGAATTCTCCTACATCTTACATTGCATATGCCTTGTCTCTACTTTACACAGACACCTGGGCAGGTGATGAGACGCCCCTGGTAGTTGATCATGCAGTGATTGGTGGAGTTGTGGCTGTTGTTGTCTTTGCTATGCTTTGCCTTCTCATAATCTTGGGGCGCTACTTTGCTCGACATAAAGGTATGTTGAAAATAATACACCCAATCTTTCTGTAGAGTGCATAGTGCAAGCACACGTCATATGTACTTGTTTTTATGTAAAAGAAATACATTTGAAAGAGTGCTTTCTAAAAAATCTAAAATCAGAATATTGATAAATGGGCCTTCCCATGTTTGGAATGTATCTTTTGGGCCTTGATTTGTTGGCAGTTTATTACAGAATTCTGCATTCTAAAATTCCTGCATTAACATTGTGATAGAATATCAGTGGGTGAACATTAACACACTGAAAGCAATGTACAGGTCAACTTTTCCTATGTGTTGACTATGAAGATTGTTATTCATCCAGGTCATGGTATATCTAATATAAGTAATCCTAAAACCACTTGACTTGCGGAGTAATCATTGAAGATGTTTTACTATTCATCAGAGAAGCTTCTTCAGTTCAACTGACTGGTATGGGAAGTCCTCGGTATATAAAATGATTCCACTTATCCAATCACATTGGAAATTGTAACTCTTCAGAGAGGTCATCTGTCACACCAGTCAGTTGAACTGAAAAGGCTGCTCGGCTGAGTAGTGAAAAGTCTTCAATGATTACTCAGCTTTTCCAGTGTGTTGTTTTGCAGATGATAGCTGCTTTAGGAGTCCATAAAGGAGTCCATTTAGTAGTCTTTTCAATGAAGTCCCATGCACTGTATGGCTGAAGCATGAAACCCAAATAACACGCCTGATGCTCATTTGTTTTCTTTTCTTGCTGCAGGAACATATTTTACCCATGAAGCCAAAGGAGCAGATGATGCAGCAGATGCCGATACAGCAATCATAAATGCAGAGGGAGGTCAGAACAGCTGTGAAGAGAAGAAAGAGTACTTTATCTAGCTTGGCCTTGTTAATGGGTGTGAGCTCCATTCAGACTCACCGTTCAAGAGGAGAAGGACCTTCCAGCGTCTTGCGTTTTTTTTATCATTTTGGTTTTGGAGCGGATGGAGGAGCAGGGGACCCATCTGGTATCAAGTGAATGCCCCACAACACTGTCTGCTTTTATTGTTTGCCACTCTTCCTTTCACAGGATAAACAAGAGCTTGAATTGAATGTTTTTATTATGTGGGTGGGGGGTGCAAGAAAAATATGACTTACAAGCTCCTCAGTGCTGGGGGACTGTACCTGTGTGTAGAGCTGTTTGCTGCAGACTTCTCCTCCTCCACTGATGATGCGTATTATCATCTGCAGACAATTTGGTGCCTTGCTTGATTTTTTCTTTTTTTTTACTTTCCTGAGAAATATTGTTTCTGGCTAACTTTCATGCCGCTTCCTGCCAGGGTCAGTCCTTCATCCAATCTTGTGCTCATTTTTGTCGGGGCTTCTGTCTTTTTCAAATGATCTCACTTCTGTCTAAGGGAAACTCTTCTTTCTGTCCTGGTGTAATTTTCTGATGGGGTCATTAAATGGTCAAGTCATTAAATCACATGCCATTTTCTGGGGCCACTGCTGTTTGTCCATGTCATATTTTTCTGTCTGTCCCTGCTGGTCTGTGTGTCATTTGCAGGGGGTACTTGACTTTCATTCCATAGCTATCAACTGTTATTGAAATTGCTTCTTTCTATACTCATAGCACATCCTACTTATGTTTTCATCTCTTCATTCTCTTCCTCCTGTGATGAGAGCATATGTCTGTTTCTGCTGTCTATCCATATTATGTAAATTCCTTTTGGGTGACTCTTGGGTCTTCTAAAGCTGATGTATTTGTCTGTGTTTCTGGCATTCCTGGCTTATATTTATATATTTGTTGTGGCTTACTGTCCCTTTCATCACTTTCCTTATTTGCCAAGTCATCTTTTTGTTTTGTTTTTGCCAGTCTCCTTGTGGATGTTGGGCCTGTAATAAAGAGAAGATGCTCTATTCTTCTCTGGAAAGTGAATAATCTATAACTTTTTTTGGTTAAGTGAAGAGATCAGAGATGAGAGACTTCTGAAAATGGTTGCTTCACGAGCGTGAGGAAGCTCCCACACTCTCCCACCACCGCCTTGGATAGTTGGTGGGAATACAAGTGGACGTGCCTTTTTATTCACTAATGAACAAGCTGGAGGAAGAGAAGGGAAGAACATGGGAAAAATTTTGCTCTGATATTTCTAAAACAACACTATCGGCTTTTACTGACTGCCTCTCCCGCTACCTTCTGTTTATCCCTCTCTCTCTCTCTCCCTACTTTTTTCTTTCCCTCTCTCTCATTGTCTTGGTACAGGGGTACAGGGTGCTGATGCTGTAACTTTTCCTACAATAGAGGATCATTTCTTCGAAGTGTTTGTTTCCAATCCCCTTCTGTTTCATTATCGCGTCATTAAAGGTGCAGCTCCACTTAATGCTTAAGCCTTTAGTCCTACATTTGAGCCCCTACTAAACGCAGTCTGTATTATATATTCTGTAATATTATTGTGTTGTCTGGAGGGTTCAGTCCAAATTTGTTATACTGTAAAAAAAAAAGAGAGAGAAATGTCATTGCTGCTATAGAAGGTGTTAGCAGGGTAAGTGTGTTGCTTATTGTTGCCTCATTGTATATTTCTGAGTAGAACTGCACCCATACTCCATCTTAAAGATCTGAAATGTAGAGGTTCTTTAAAGATGACCACCAAGTTTATTAAGCATTTGTGTTGCTTATATGTAAATGAAGACGGCAGAAAAGTTGGTATATGGGTGAGTGACCAAAGTCTTTGGTAGCATTATGCAGATCTATTTTTTAAAGGCCTGTGTGTACCGGCAATTATCAGAGTAGCAACTCCATAGTTTTAACTTCTCCATCCATACCATAATCTTGTATGGTAGCCTTGAAGAAATATTGTAATGCCTAATGCAGCTTTCATTTAAAGAATTGCCTTCATCTGTAAACTGGAATACCAAGCACATAACTGTAGTACTGTATAAATGTCGATAGAAGGATATCTGAGGTATTGCCAGGACACACAGAGATCTCATCGTTTTGATTTGCTTATCTTGGGATACCCTGATGATTATATTTTATACCATTTATCTATGTGCATATATAGAGAGTAAAAACATATATTTATATAGAACCTTGATCACGTAAGTCTACCTTTAGCAACCATCTTCTGGAGATCAGACTAATATGAGACAGTTTATTGTGCGATTCTCCGTTATTGTGAATATTTGAGTCATGATGCAGTGGATTTTTTTTTTTAGCTGTCCAACTGTTGATAATCTTACAAGCCAGCCTGCTAAACCGTTTATAAAGCAATGTGCTGCTGATTTTATCCGATAATTCATCCGATTTCAGAGATTTGCTTCTAATGTGCAGAATGATCTATTTTACTTCTTTTCATTAAAAAAGCAAAGCGCAATCTGGGGATAAAGCAAGGGGAAATATGTATATATAAGAAGCCAACATTGCATTCTTCCATCAGCCCAGTATAGAGGAAGCGAGAAAGTCCAAGATGTCCGAGAAATATTTCCTTGATTAACTTGTTTTTCTGTGAAAACACTGATGTTTTTTCCTGCCATGTTTGCATCAGCAAACCGTTTTATTACCCTAAAGAAATAATATATTTTAATGGGCTGTGTTGTGGGCAGTAACATGGACTTATTTTTTAAGTCATTTGCAGACCATTATAAATGCATGAAAAATTTGGGGGGGTTTTTTTTTTTTTTTTTTGGGTTGGGGTTAATGGGAATGTTATAAATGCCATTTTGTATCTTCTGCATAGAGTGTTTTGTTTGAATATACCTGGACGTCTCCTCCTCTTTGACTCCATCCTTCCTCTGCTCCCATGTCATGATATCACAGGAATCACTCTTGTATTCATGATGCTTCAAAATCAGCCTTTTTGTAGATTTCTTATTGCTAAGCCTTAAAGTGCTTTAACCAGCAGGCCATCCTTAATGCACCCAAAGGTCATTTGTATAATGAGGTGATGTGATATTTAAGATGGGAGTGAGGGGAAGGTTTTATAAAGGTAATTCCCTATACAGGTCATTTTAGGGTGGATTGTTAACTCTATTTGGAATTAGATATTTTATCCTGTGTATGCTTTTGTGTTGCACCTCTTGGTGGCTCCTGTTTTGTTTATTGTGAACGCCTGTCCTTGCTTCTGCTTGTCTCAGGTCCCTGTGTTCCCACCATTGTCTGTTCTGTCTCAGGTAGGCTGCTAAACTTTAGCCCCCACATTGGAAACTGAAACAAAAACAACCACACTATGGATTTTTTTTCTCCTTTTTTCCCTCTCTTTTGGTCATTTTAATCTTTTAAATATTTTTTGTAACTTTTTTGCTTTTAGTCGTATTATTTCAGTATTTTTTTTTAATATACGGTACACTGTTCAAAATGTATTGTTGAGTATTACTTTGTAAGAAAATGAAAATAAAATATAAAATTATTTAATGCTTTTTTTTTTTTTCTTTTGAAATTGAAATGAAACTCTAGCTGAATGGATTTGTTGAAAATCAGACCTGCAAGTGTAGAACTGACTCACTGAGAATGATCTTTACACCACAAAAAAACCTTAAGGCATAAAACCCACAGCCTGGCAGTATGCTGAGGAGCATAGAAGTCCATGTAAGGGGCAACATCACGCAAATAATCGCAGCAATCTCCATGTTCTGAAAAAATCCTTTCAGTGGCGTAACGGTAGATGAAGCAGACCCTGCAGTCACAGGGGCCCAGGGAAGGGGGGGGGGCAACTGTGGGGTCTGCTTCTGAAGATTTTTTTTTCGCAGGGGGGCCCAGCCTAGTTTCACTTCCAATAAGGAACAGAGAATTAGTGTCGTAACTAGAGTACGCACCTGAACTCTCCCTTCCTTATTGGAGGTAAAACAATTCTGTTTGGGTTGTTTTAATGATTTTAGATATGGTGAGGTATGGTGACTCAAATTATGGAAGACCCTTTTATCTGGAAAACACCAGTCAACATAAACCTTCCCTTTTCGAAAGTCAAATGGTTATAGCTGCATAAAGGACTCGCCAGTGAGAATCCCCTCTACCAGAGCCATATCCGTTATTTTGCTATTATCTATCACTGAGATTACAGTGCCATTTTTACTCTCTAATATTACTCTGTAAACTAAAATCTGGTCTGGTTGATGTGGTCCTGTCCTGACAGCCTGCCCAACACCTATTATGATACAATTGTTTACAGTGGGCCAAGCGATTGGATCAGGCCAATATCTATCAAGCATTAACCATATTGGGTATAGATCTGCTCTTTTGGTGACCTCACCTCAGATCTTAAGGTATATGGTCAACTTAAGTCTACAATTTCTCAACTGAAATGTGATTATGACAGGAAAACAACTCCTAGGTCTTTTCGTGGTGAAAAAAATGTTGGTTTTTCAACGATTTGGCTCTTAGACTGGAGCCGTCATGAAAACGGACAAGGCCTAAAGTGAACTTGATTATTTATACACATACAAATTAAACAAAAGGGCGCCAAACAGCACCAGTGACCTCATAAGTGGGTGTGATTAGGTTACCAACATCATCAGTACTACTAGTTCAATTTGTATGTGTATAAATACTCAAGTTCACTTAAGGCTTTGTCCTTTTTGATGACGGCTCCAGTCTAAGAGCCGAAACGTTGAATAAACCGACATTTTTTTCACTATGAAAAGAACCATGAGTGCAGACTTCTTTATGTTCTATACAGAGCTGCAAGTTGGAGCAGTAAAATAATCCATATTCCTGTTTCTGCCACTTATACTGAATATGACAACAAAAGCGGAAGAGACCCATCACCTACCTTCATTTTCCTGTTGTTACAGTTTTAGCAATTGTGTCTGTGCTGTTACTTAACCAACAAAAGAAAGAACAGTGCATTTTAGTGTGTGAGAAAAAATATCGAATTATTTTAGCCTCTGTTAAGAATGAGCAAAAAAAGAAACCCAGCGAGCCCCCCCCCCATACAAGGGGGTAACATTTTTATGCGAAGACCCCCTATATATGGGAGAGAAACGCATTTAGTTTCTTTATTGCTTATTGTTAACATGGTATAAATAATTCATTGTTCCTTCTCATACACTGGAGTGCCCTGTTTTTCTTTCATTCTTTACAATACTATGAGGACTTACAATTCGCCCCCTTACAGTGACTACACAGTTACATAATTTGATGGTGTGCCAACTTAACATGTGTGAGCTGTAACTTTGGTTGTTGCTAGCGTTGCAGGGAATAGTGACGATGGCCACAAGAGGACCATATTCTGGATATTGATTCTGGGGGTCAATACACTCCAGTAGTAAACTATCTTATTGACCTGTGTGCGGATATCTGACAAGTGTAATTTGTCAATCCTTGTGAATGACCAAAAAATGAATAAATTATCTGTACGGATTCATCTTCAGGACATTGTCCCATGAAGAGATTACTCCTCCACAGCTAAGCTCCTCTTCTGCAGGTGACTAATGCTTTCCCACCTGTGGTAAAATACATACAGCACTTTGTTTACTGCAAAGTCAACTGAAGTCTCTTGAGAAAAACCACAATCTATCTATATCCCAGCAACTGTAGCTTAATTGACCTATTCTGTGGGACTGTGGCTACTTGCATCTGGTAACTTGATCATCCAGCCTTTGTGGGAGTCCATACAGTTCTGGGATCTGTTATCCAGAAACCCACTCCCATAGCCTTCATTTTAATCAAATAATTCACAGTTTTCAAAATTGATATATTTTTTGTTGTAATAATAAAAAAGTACCTTGTTCTTGATTACAACGGAGATCTAACCGATCCTTATTGGGGCAAACAATCCTATTAGGGTTTTTTTAATCTTTAGATATTTTTTTAGTAGACTTATTGTATGGAGATCCAAATTGCAGAAAGACCCCTCATCTGGAAAGGTTCCTGAACGTTCTGGATAAGAGTCCCGTGTAGTACCAACACTGAGAAAAGCATACATGATCTTTAAGCCATGCACTTTTTTTGATCTGCTGTGTGACCAATCTCACAAATTCAGAGGAACCTATATAATGCTTACTAAATCTAAATTGCCTTTCATTTCCCTAGCAATGACTGAATCCTTCATAAAAAAATCTACTGCTGCATTTGACAGCACTTGCATTGAAGAAAAGAAAATGCAGTATGTAACCCAGGTAGGGTTGCCACCTTTTTTTGAAAAAAATACAGTCCTTCCTATATAGTTATCTTTTTTTTCCCCTATTAATAACATTGGGATAAACCATAATTTTTACCAGCCAGGCCTTTAAAATACTGGCCAGGTGTCAACCCTAAACCCAGGTAGGAGGTGCAGATTTTTACCTCTGCCTTAGGTGCTGGAGCACCTAGCCCTGATGCTCTTTCTGTAGCAATAATTGTTGAAAAATACCTGTACTGTATACAGTTGCTGTATGTAGTCATTACATACGTCCTTAGATTAGCTCTCCAATGGAATTTTCAAGTGTCTTGTGCAAATGTCCACTGTTATTCACTATGAAACTTTGAGGGAAAGAATGTTGATTTACCCCTGACTTTACTACATGGTCCATCCAATTATATTTTATTAAGATATGTCCTGTTTCCCCTCCGTTCTTGGTAAGAAAAAAAAGTGTGGTATTGAGCAAGTTATTCTGCTCCATTACCAGGAGTACAAAGAGAGAGAGTGTAATAGGGCTTTCTTGGTCAAAGGTTGGGAAGGGTTGCACCAAAGGATTCAGTGGCCTGAAGGTGATTTGCTACAAGTTCTAGTTAGCATCATTTGTCACTGACTATAGCATTTTAAAAAGAAAAAATAAGGATCACACTAAAAGAAATTAATTACGTCAGTTAATGGGTCTTCATCAGGGGGACAAAAATGAAAAAATTTACATTTTTGTGCCCCTGATGAAGACCCATTAAGGGTCGAAACGCGTAGAGCCACATGTGGTTGCTATTGTTGTAGCTAATGTAATACATTTCTTTTCTATTTACAATGAGTGTGCAATCCTTGTTTTTTCTTTTTATGTGACTTATTTTGGAGTCTTCTGGTGGCAGCCTCTGTTGGGATTGGCACCTCGCATATATCTTGAGTTTGTTTTTTTACTTTGGAGTGTGCACCTTCTGTCCTTAATTGTTTGACTATAGCATTTTAGTAGAGGATTACAATGCTTCTGTGACAAGACCCCAGCTCTTCCGTTATGAATTTCCAATTATGATTCGCTGGCTTGTAGCGAAACAGGCAAATAGCTGCCTTATACAGTAAACTTGCAGAAATATAATTCTTAGATGTTGTTTGTTCGTTACAGGTCAATTCTGTGGTGTCAGACAGTGTCTTTCCTACAATACCCCCCAAGCTGATGCTGTTTAATTAAGGGCAGTCTGAATTTACTGGTCATTTGCACAAAGATGACTCATTGTTCCTTACCAGTATCTGCTCATCTTGGTGTAGCGATGGCCACTTCAAGGCTGAGCAATCTCACAAAGAACACATTCACCCTCAGGCCAATGCTTTCTGATAATAGTACAGCATCAAGAATTCACAAAAAGACTCTTTCAAGCAGCGTGTGATGAGGAAATTGCTGCAAAGTGAGTGAGGTAGAGAGCCGAGCAGAAGCAAGAGGATCACAGGGCAATCATACTCTGCTCTACTCTACTCTGCCTCAGCCATTTGTGCCCAATTTCCATTAAGTGAAGTGTCTTTAATCTTGGCTGCTATGTTCCCTCTTTACAGATTTATCTGTTTCTGTGTCTAATTCACATCTTAAAACTGAAAGTGCCTTATATAGCAGCCATGACATAAAGTGATTGCAGTGCTAAGAGGCATTGGTTAACCCTTCATGTTTCAAAGGTTTTGAAGCAAGCATTGTAAGAGGTAGAATGACTATGGCATAGAAAATAAAGTTACAGAGAGCAGATATAGTTAAAAGCATAAGCTTGTTGGTACAATGAATGTCCCACCTATAAATCCTTATCTGGCTGATATTGTAAGTCAGGTGAACACTTGGTCTGGTTATTTTCATGTCCTGGCTTCCAGTCCTTGCATATATACACCAGGGGAATGGCGGCTCTTTCTCTCCAGGTCTACATTTTTCTCTTCAATCTCAGAATTTAAGAAGATCAATACAAATATGATCTAATCCACACTATTTAATGTTGTTTTTCTGGCCTCTTCGATTCCAGCTCATCCTTTATAGCGGTGGTTTAACCCTCTCTTCAGAGATCAGACTATGAGATGACCGATTATCAACCATGGTCCAGAAAAGCACTTATTTACTGGAATAGATTCATATTGTTTACTGATATACATTAAGCCTAGAGGCTGGGAAGTAGCTGGAGATACGTAATGTATTGTTACATAGAAAAAAGTAGAAGATTTCTATATTAATTATAGCTTACAATATTCTAGTTCTGCAGTTTTGCCCCTGCCATACACAGGAATAATGGAAAACAAGTACAGTACTATATGGTCTGAGAATTCATCTGACCCTTATTGCCTTCACTCCAGTCCAATCACTGCTGCCATATTCATTTGCTGCACTTGCTGAACCTCTTCATCTGCTCAAGTATGGAAATGTTAATGTTAAACAGTGAAGGAAATATCCAGTAGCCCAGTATTGTTCTAGCACACACCTGATTAAACATAGTAAAACAATGCTATAAAAGTATCACAGTGAATTATAAAAAGTGTCCTTACTAATTCTTTCCTTTTACCTCCATAGAAAGTGTTTCTCCAGACTTATAAATCTATCAAATATTCACTTTGTACAGAACTTCTGCATATTTAATTCAATTAAAGCAGAAACAAATACAACATAAACCCTACAATATTTATACCATCTTATTCATTTACTAAAGCAGCATGTTTCTTACCCACAGTGCAGCATTTTGGCAGAATAATATTGGGCGCAAATTAGTCCATTAGCATTTTATGTTTTATGTTGTGTGAATGATGTGGCATCAACAACAGCTTTAGCTTGTGTTTCATTTAATTGTCTGGAACCCCGGCCTAAAATAAAGTTCAATGGACACCCTAGTTGTTATTTCATTTGCTATTCTTCTGGTTTGTCTCCCCAGGTACAAATCTATAATCAGTGGAGCTTCAGCTCCTGCAGGCTGCCTCTCCACATCAAACACAACAATTGTAGTGAAATATTTAAACACTTTTGCTTTTGATATGGAGAGTAAGGGATCTCCTCAAGGCTTGTTAGATTTTGCTAGATTTGCAAGCAAATTTCACAGTTGGTTCTAAAGTTGTTATATTTTTGTGATTTTTATATTGTTTGAGCAAATCCATCATTGTTAATAAACGTCATTGGAGTTGTTAATAAACCGGCTTAGGAAAACCTGGATAGTGGGTCCCTGGAGTGAATGGTGGGCTTCCATTCCTTGCTCCAGTAAGGGTTTTCAGCTGCCAAGCTAGAGGCAGTTAAGTAATTAAGCTACACTTGAGCTGCAGTTAAAACGAGCTGTGAGACTACATCTCAAAGGTTCCCCTTAAAGACCTCTTCAAGTGGAGATAGGCAAGTGGAAGGAAGGAGATGTATCTGTGTGCACCTGGGAAAACATTGTGATTCCCCCTGTGTTGGAGAGAGCTCCAAAAAGGACTGGAGGGGAAGAGAGCAAACCTTCTTAAGATACTGTGTGTCTTGAGTGAGCCCCAGATAGGATTCTGGGAGTTGTGTCTGCTGAAAGCCAGTGAGGGCTATAAATGTGAGCTAATGTGTACACCAGTGAGGGTGTGAAAGCTGGACTGTTATTTCATTTGTAAAGCCAGTGGGCTGAAGATTGTGTTTTGCCAAATAAAACCTAACAAAGCTACATTTAAATGTGAAGAGTGCTGTCAGTCTCCTGGATTGGGCTTAAATTCCTTCAATTTGCTGTGCAGGACTGATCAAGTTACCGCAATAGTTCATTCTCGGATATTGCTGCCCAAGGAGATCACACCAAATACTGAGCGCATGATTCACTTACTTTTGCCACACGCAGGTATGTTATTGGATCATTTTATTCAGTAAAGACATGACCAAAATATAATATATAATAATATATAAAAATAATATATTCATACGCGGCGCTTTCCTCCTGAAGCAACTTCCGGCAATTTTGGAAAACTAAGCGTCGCATGTGAATTGCTGCAGGTGATTCTCATTTTAACCAGCGCAAGACAGGGGAAGCAGTTCCGGGAGATTAGTCGCCCCAAAGAAGAGGCAATTTGTCGCTGGGGAGACTAATCTCCCCGAATCTCCTTGTGTAGACTTTCGTTTTGACATAAACTCATACCCTGAAGCTAAACTGCTGGAGTTTAGTAGTTGGAGCGCTATACCTTAGAAGTCCATGTTCGGTGCATATTGGCAGAAAGACAAATCAAGCTGCTTTAGAAAAGTGGAGCTCTGAATTCATGCAGAAACCATCAGCCAGTATGTCAAGTACTGTATATTTCAGCTTCAATGGCTCCTGAACCTGCCACAACTGTAAAAACTGTTTTGCAGTCGTGGGTGCACAATGAAAAGGGACAGGGCCTTGGGACTTATTATTTCTGTATTGCAGTATCACATGAGTAGTCAGAGGAATTCTGTTTGATTGCAGAAGTTGCTAGGAGGTAGAGTGTACAATTTTATGCATGAGAAACTGACCAGGAGATTACATATGTTCTAGCAGCAGGCTCAAGCTGGCAAAGTTTTCCCTGGGCAGACCTCACAAATGTGTTTCTGTCTAATAGCAAGGCAAACAACAAAAGAAAAGAACCCGTAAAGCTCTTGAAAGGCTTTATAAATAAGGGTTGAAACACAGAGGAAAAATCCAAATAAAAACATTGCTAATGGGTATCTCATGTAAAAAATAAACACAAAGTGCTTTAAAAACAAAAATTACAGGGAATTTATATGATGATAATCCACTTAAAGGACAAGGAAAGTCTAAAATAGAATAAGGCTATAAATACTCTATTTTGTATAATAAACATAAACATGAACTTACTGCACCACAAGCCTAATCAAACAAATGATTTATGCTTTCAAATTTGGCCGCAGGGGGCTGTCATCTTCTAACTTTGTTATACATCTTTGCAAGACCAAGACTGTGCACATGCTCAGTGTGGTTTGGGCTGCTTAGGGATCATCATAAATTATTAAAACAGCACAAGTCAAGTAATATCTGCCAGAAACTGATACAGCAAGACTGATTAATAATCGGAATATACAGACTGCACTGGGTCCTGTGTTGTCATGTAATCTAATGTGGATTTTATAGTTTTTGTATTGTTTACAATAAGCTTTCTCCAAATCTGCAGAACCAGTGGTTGTAGCAAAATAATCCTCCAAATAGAATCCCAGTTTATCTGTTTAAATCTGGCTCCATGATCTTTGTCCCTGCAGCTGGAGTTAGAAAGGGGATGTAAAGGCAAAAATAAAATCCAATATAAATTTCTACACAGTCACTGACTGCTGTACATGGAAACAGAACTGCTGTAGTTCTGAAAGGCTGGGAAGTAAGGCGGGGGCTCCCCCTGTTGTTCATATGATTGTTTCCCTGCACAGCAGTTAGGGACTGTCTGACAATTTATATCCACAGCAGTAAATGAAGGGAGAATTTCACTGCATACAGTCAGATTTCTTATAAAAACGGTACCCATTTTGTAATTAAAATAGATTGGAGAAAGATTTCTTTTTCATTAAAGAGTAAAAGTAAAAATGGGATTTTATTTTTTTGCCTTGACATGACCTTATAAAAAGTAGCTGCTTCTAGTAGTTCCGTGTGTCTTCACCCTTAGACCTAGCAGGTATACTGTTTGAGTGTAGCGTAACCACTTGAGCAGGATGAGACTTTAGCAGGTTATACTATGTGCTCTATTAAGTATGTGAACCATTGATTTCTGTTCATCTGTTCGTCTCTTGAAGATATTTCGGCTTGTTCCACCTTCTAGAACACCCGCAACTCAGGGATCTTGGCGGGCTTTCTCACATAAACTTTGGGTCCTTCTTCAAGATTCCTATAGGATTAAGATCAGGAGTTTCAATTGGTAATTCCAAAACATTAACCTTTTCAGCTTTTACCATTCTTTGGTAGATTGACTTGTGTCTTTAGGGTCATTGTCTAGACACAAAAACACATTTCCATTGTTTGGTCAGTTCAAAATACCACGAGTCAGTGAGTATGTATAAGCAAGTAGAAATAATAGCTCTGTGACTGGGATTTTCTATGATAAGGATGTCATCCATCAGAGCAAATAAACACAGCTAAAACAATTACTAACCACAAAGGAACAGATGTTTAATATATAAAATGTAGCGTAAATAAATTAATTGAATTTGTTTTTTTTTTTTTAAAGTTGTCCCAGGTATTCTACTGTTTAAATGATTGGTGCTGTATATGAAACTGCTTGGGGTTTGTACTGGGACAAGACACTTGCCACGCTCTGATTGTAGCATTTGTGGAGCTTGGGATTCAGAATCCACCAACAATTTTTGGCGGCAAATTTTTGTGGTCGTTTCGCGAATTTATTCGCCAGCGGCGAATCGCGCGAATTCGCCCCTGGCGAATAAATTCGCCCATCACTAAAGTTGACATTAAAAGAGCATTCTTTGTGTAATTCAGAGAGAAGGCTAGTTTGCCTTAAATATTTATCTTAGGGGCAATAGGCAGCATTTTACAAATGACATTACTTTATCCTCATTTTCTTCAAACAAACTCTTCAAATGCTTTCTTTGCCTCTTCATAGGACTCTACTGCTAATTATTATATTCTTATTTAAATACTCGGCCAATTACTTAGGGCATACACTACTGAGAATAACAGAAAACATAAGTGCCAGACCACCGTGCTCTGTCCAGGTCTGATGAAAGACAAAGCAAGTCTACACCTCCTCACATCGACTTCTTGTTACTGAATTTATTCCAGTCTTTTATAGGTTATGAATTCTTTCTGTCTGGGCAGCAACACCACCATGCCTGTATATTATATACACTCCCAGGCAGTGATCAGTGCATTATTTCACCAGCCATGGATTCGCTGAGAAATTCCACATTTCACCAAGAAATTTCATATAAGAAATCTCAGGAAAGGCGCTATGGAAAAAATCACGATTGTAATTAAGTTTCAGTGAAAAGAAACTTAAAGGCACTGTCATGGGAAAAAATGTTTTTTCCAAAACACATCAGTTAATAGTGACGCTCCAGCGGAATTCTGCACTGAAATCCATTTCTCAAAAGAGCTAACCATTTTTTTTTATATTTAATTGTGATATCTATCATGGGTGGACATATTGTCAGTTTCCCAGCTGCTCCAAGTGCTCTGATAAACATCAGTCACTCTTTACTGCTGTACTGCAAGTTGGGGTGATATCACTCCCTCCCTTTACCCCAGCAGCCTAACAAAAGAACAATGGGAAGGTAACCAGATAACAGCTCCCTAACACAAGATAACAGCTCCCTGGTAGATCTAAGAACAGCACTCAGTAGTAAAATCCAGGTCCCACTGCGTTCTATTCAGTTACATTGAGTAGGAGTGCTAATATTCCACAGATACTGCTGAAAAATGTATTTAATTATATCAACTATGCCCCCCAGGTGTATGTGCTTTTATATGAATCAATTATAAAAGTCCCTTTTACATAAGTTTGGCTGAGAGCTCCATAGTCATCTGGCAAAATTATCTGAAGGTGCAGCTCTTGAGCTGGATAAAGTCCTGTTTAAAGCAACACTGCTTAAAAAAAAAATCCCAGCTCTACAAAACCAGTAAGATGTTTAGGGGGGATGTTGTTAAAAATCGCAAGCATTATTTAAAATGGCATTTTTAGGAATATTCTGTGCTGCTTACAATGTAAAGTTATTCACTGGTAAATATTACACTGCACATTATCACTAAGCAAAGTTTAGAATTGATGCCGGCTCTTGAGTTTCATTAAATATTTTGGCGCAAAAAATGCTTCGTTGAAATGTTTGCGAAATTTTATTACATACACTGCGAATGTTCGCAAACACTGCAAGGAAGCATTTGAGGTCTGTTATCGGTCAAAAAGGACACAAACATTTGCAAAGGTTCTACACTATTCCCCCCCCCCCCATTGATCTGCAAATATCCTCCAATGAGAATCTTTTCCCTCTGTATACACCTGGTTCCCCTTTCTTTGCTCATATAATCTTCATTGAGACATTAAGCATATGCATTAATGCATAAGTTCCTAACAACCAAACAGCACTCTATTGTCCCTGTTATTTTCAACTACTGGAGTAGGATCCATTACCTGGAAACTTGTTATCCTGAAAGCTCAGAATTACAGAAAGACCATTTCCCATAGACTCAATTTTAAGCAGATAAATCTATTTTCTAATCGATTTACTTTTTCTTTATACTTGATCCAAATTAAGCTCCATGAATCCATATTGGTACCAAAAGCATAAAATTGGGTTAATTTCAGGGGTATTTATTACTATTACTATTTTTCTTTTCACTTTTATTAGAAAAAAAAGTTTGACCAAACTTACAGTCATGAATACCCTTAATTTATGAAAAATATCAGAATGAAAAAAGCAAGTGTGGGAAAAGTCACAACAATTCCAATTGGTCCACTTTGTTGCCCAGCGTCAAAATGCCCCAAACACTTGAAGATCATGAAGGCAAGTCACCTCTTCCATTGACTTCTACATGACTAGACAGGTTTTAGCTGGGGCAATTTTGGATTCGGATTTATCACAGTTTTGTTGCATAATAAATCCTGATAAAGTTGTGCTTTTTTTCCCTCAATTTTTTTCTAAATCAAAAAAGCCTTTAATAAATGTGTCGCTTAATGTTAAGCAAAGTTAAAGCGCATGTAAAGGCAAAAAAATAAAATCCCATTTTTACTTTAATGAAAAAGAAATCTATCTCCAATATACTTTATTTAACAAATGTATACTGGTTTTATAAGAAATTGCAGTGAAATTCTCCTTTCATTTACTGCTGTGGCTAGGAATTGTCAGACAGTGCCTAACTGCTGTGCAGGGAAACAATCATACTTATGAACAGCAGGGGGAGCCCCTACCTTATTTCTCAGCCATGCAGAACTCCAGTAGCTTTGTTTGTTTCCCTGTTTTGATAATTTATGATGATCCCTAAGCAGCTCAGACCACACTGAGCATGTGTATGTAGTCTAGTCTTGCAAAGATGTATAACAGTTACAAGATGACAGCCCCCTGTGGCCAACTTTGAAAGCATAAATCATTTGTTTGATTAGGCTTGTGGTGCAGTAAGTTCATGTTTATGTTTAGTATACAAAATACAGCATTTCTAGCCTTATTCTATTTTAGACTTTCCTTGTCCTTTTAAGGTCTGGAGTCCCAATTCATGGAAAGATTCAGAAAACCCGAGATCCCAAGCATTCTGGATAGTGATGCACTGAATCCACTATTTTGGATTCGGTCCAAACCCCCGAATCCATTGCGAAAGATTTGGCCAAATACCGAACCGAATGCATACCCTCATTTGCATATGCAAAATACTAAGAGGAAGGCTAAAAGCCTGCCTCGCACGAAGTGCACAGCAAAAAAAAAATTTTACTTCCTTGTTTTGTGATGAAAAGTCACATGATTTCAAGGATTCGGATTATTCGGCCCAATCCGAATCCTGCCGAGAATGGCTGAATACTGAACTGAATTCCGAATAATAGATCCTATGCCTCTAGAGGCAAAAACTGCACTTTCATCTGACCAGGTGATAACAATACTGACATATCATCATGATTCTCATTAAAGAATATTTTTACACCTGTAATTTAGTTTGTTTTTTAGTTTACAGATCTGGTGGGGTCAAACGTGAGAAGTAGTGATGGGCGAATTTATTCGCCAGGCGCGAATTCGTGGCTAATTCCCACGATTCGCTGGCGGCGAATAAATTCGCGAAACGCCAGCGAAAATTCGCCTGCCAAAAATTCGCTGGTGTAAAAAAAAAACAGTCGCGACACGCGTTAAAAAAACGTGCAGTGACTCGTTTCGTGAATTTTTTGTGAATTTCGCTGGAAATTCTCGAATTTTCGGCGACACGGGATAGACTAGTGAGAAGTAAAGGAAAAGTTGTTCAGTCCCCAGCTTAAATTGCTTTCTTTCCATAAAGATGGGGATTAACGCAAATGGATCATCTTTACAAATTTCTGGATTGCCAATGAGCATTTTACAGCATCTGGCATCTCAAAACAAATATGAAACAACAGTAAAATAATAAAGGCAAAACGAAAGCCAAACAAGTGAGCAGCGGTTCCAGAAAGGCAGCTAAACCTAGGCAGTTTCCAATGATCTCCAGCGGGGCTAATCCTATTATCAGTATATACAGTGAATACAATGTTCATACAACAAATTATCTGCTCGTGGACACACTTACAAGCATGCCTGCCCCCGCTAGCTAAGCTTAACGACAATCCAGCCAATCAGAGGCGTGTTTCTCTGCTGCAGTCTGAATTCCCTCTTAAAGGGAAAGCATAAAGAAAATTATTTACATACCAGCAGTCTATGTGGCAGCAATTGATCACAAATACCTCTGTTATTTGCAGCTACTGGATTGTCTTTCTGTACTTAAACTGTATGTAGCAGGCTATAAGAGTGCATATGAAGGGCAGGTAGAAGGTAATTGATAGATAAGGCTACTTGAGATCTGGAATAATGGTTTGTAGGTTGCCATCTGGCTGCTATCGGATCAGCCCTGCTAATAAAAATTAAGCTTAATGCCAATGTTATGAATAGGTATTAATAGGAAGAAAGATAAGCTAGATGGGAAGGATGAGATATTAACCAAAAAAACTGTAGGTCATAGTAATGTTCCTCCTGAGAAATCTCCAATTTCAGGGATCCAGAATCTTGATTTCAAGGTTAGACAAACCCATATTTACCATATAGGAAATTTTTTAGTTTTTAGTTGTAAAAAGCAAAACGCTTTTTCTTATGACCAAATAATGCAGAAAGGGCTTTTCAAATCACCCTGCCCTACAGATGTTCTTTGTGCAACTTGTGCTAAATTATAGAACAGTGTACAGATACACCATCTGCAGCAAGATGTTCTTGAGGGTCTTTGGAGGTGATCTTTGGGTTGTATTTAACCATTCTCACAATCCTCCTCATATGCAGCTCCGGTATTTTTCTTGGCCTGCCAGATCTGGGTTTTACAGTAACTGTGCCTCTTGCCTTCCATTTCCTGATTACATTCCTTACAGTTGAAACTGACAGTTTAAACCTCTGAGATAGCTTTCTCCAAAATCATAAAGTAATTCTGAACAATCTTTGTTTTCAGATCTTTTGAGAGTTGCTTTGAGGATCCCATGCTATCACTCTTCAGAGGAGAGTCAAACAGACACACAACTTGCATTTGGCCCCCATAAATACCTTTTCTCATGTTTGGACACACCTACTTATGAAGTTCAAGGCTTAACAAGCTAATCCAACCAATTTAGTGTTGCCAGTAATCAGTATTAAGACGTTAAATTAGCAAAATTACAAGGGTACAGCCAGTTTTTCCACATTTGATTTAACTTCATACAACTGAATACTGCTTCACTAAAAATCTTTGTTCAGAAAACACCCCAGTACCCAGATGTTCCTGGGAAATTAAAGACATACCACTGTTATCATTTTTTGTTGAAAGTGGATTAAATTATTATGCAGGCTGAGAGGGGTTCCCAAACTATTTCATATGACTGTATATGTCATTTTCCCAGGAATAGAGCAAAACATTAGCTTGAGGTGATATTTATAGATGTAGGAGTAAGAATGTGTAGACTGCATGTGACAATGTAGCCTGAATTTTGTAAACATCTGAAGATCAAATATCTAAACAGATCAAAACCTGTCCCATAATCTCCAGTTTTCACTGGTGTTTGTGCTTGTATAGAAGGTTTTATAGGACAGAGAATGATGATGGTAGTACTACAGATTTGCATTATTTCTTCTATAGAAGAATAAATATATTAATATTATCCTGACTTCTGTAGCATAATCTTCTCGTATCATTATGTCTGAACATGAATCTACTGCAGAAGATGCAACAAGCAAGCGAGTGAGATCTGCGCCTAGGAAACATCTCTTTCATTGCCTGTGGATTATTGTTCTTCTACATGTTCCTTTTGTTCCATTAGAGCTCTTTGCTTCCTTCCTGTCATCATTTTCATATCTGCTGTTAAAGACGGATTTTCTTATACACAATTCAACTGTCAACTAATGTGCCTGCTATTCATTTATAGTCACACTAACCTTTTCATTTTTATTATCATTCTGAGCTGTTTATGCTTGCTTACTAGTCACCACCTCTTCCATTTGTATTCATACACACCGCTATTAGGCTTCAGGGCCTAATTCAGCATGAATGGAAAACATATTTGATGTTCAGTTATTTTTGCTTGTTTACTAGTTTATTCCCACTGGGTCGTTTACATGCAAGGGAGCAAATGAACCAATCATTTATTTCTGCTTACTGGATGAAGCTTCGAGGGGGAAATACAGTATGCTATAGTAATGAAATGATCTTTTGTCAGCAAATGTTACTGCATCATTTTAATGGTCAAGAAGCCAATATCTAATGATATCCATATTGCAGTAGTGCATATGCAAGGGGATGGCTGTATAATGATTTAGTATGTGCTAGTAATGTTTATAAAAACAGACAAACCAAGGGATGAATATTGTCCAATATATGCAATTATATTAGTAGTATTAATAAATTAGCACATATAGGGGGGACTGTAATTAAATTCACAAAGAGCAAAAGAATGCGCATCAATAAGATTAAAAATCCACATCTCGCAATGTAATATTGTTCCTTAAACTGTTATTGCATTGCGAATTTTAATTGCGCAGTGCGAATTTTAATTGCGCGCTCTTAAGTAGTGCTTGAAGGTAATGTAATCTTTAGGAGCAAACATAACGACTTTTTCAGTAAGAAGTTTTATTACATTGACTTCGCATTGGCGCAAGCTGTAAAATTCGCAAACGCTCTTCCACTGTCGGAAGGGGTTGGTAAAACAGTTTCCGGTTTCGCAAAAGCTATATTAAATTCGCGCAGAGCTAAAATTGTTCGCACAGAGGCATAACTTTTCGCATTGCGAATAGTTTTTGCCTTACCAACTTATATTACATTCCCCGGATAAAGTGATGCAGCTGCAACTTTTCTGTATCTATTGGCTGATCCTCCGTGACACCACTGTTTCTTTCCAGGGGGCTAAAAGATAGACTACAAAGAGTGGTGGTAAATGGAACATTTTCTAATTGGACCAATG
>CM044444.1:64685439-64698099 GCA_024363595.1 Xenopus borealis
ATATATAGCTCAACAAATACACCGCACTCCAAGGACTTGTGCTAAATGCAAAAAATTGTGATTTATTCTCAACGTTTCGGCATCCCAACTGGAGCCGTCTTCAGAAGAAGAATAATTTATACTTTTGCTTAGAGACCATTTACATCTAGAGGCACATTTATCAAGGTCAATTCTTGAAATGTATTAATAAAATCTAATTTTTAAAACTCAGATGAATACAACAGACCCAAAAAAAATATCACCAAATCGATCCCTTGACCTCTCCCATTGACTTAAAAAGCAAGTTGGCAGGTTTTAGTTGGTGAATAGAAAAAATCGAATTTGAATGTTTTTAAAAACTCAATTCAAATTTTAAAAACTCCATAAAAAAAAAAAAAAATTTAAAAACTCCATAGCTGAACTTGACAGTTTTGGCCATAAAAAAACTTGATAATTCAAATTTTGAATTTTCAATTCAACCCTTGTTGGACAACTTGGTTTCCATTATGAATGTGAGTCCTATTTGGCTTCTCTACTGTATATTGAGGTTACTCTGTAGTTTCAGTGATTTGGGAGAGGAATCAGGTTAATGATTCTTTGTATTATCCAGGCATTTTCCAGGAATTTGCAGCACAAACACAAACAGCTGTTCATTTCTTCCATCGGAATTACAAGGTATTAAATAACGGAGCAGCTTCGTATTGAGTTTTTCATACTCATCATCTTGTTGCCAGCGCATCACTGAATGCTAACAAAGTTGTCTACACTGGTCTAGTTTAACCATTTCCTAAAGTAATACACAATGCAAATCATAAAGGGCATAAAAGGGCTTATATTTGAGTGATTCAGTGTATTTTGATTTAAATCTGACTTAAGAAAACATATTGTTGAAGGACTTATTCAGAGAGTTCACAGCAGTAAATGAAATACACTGCACTTCGGGAACATTTCCACAATAGACTTGTATCTAAGCATTATCACAAGACAAGTAGAATTTGGATTCCTTCTGCCTTAAGTCCATCATATACTCCACTCTGACAACTCTTGCGCACAGTTAAGGCGATAACGCTTAAGTGTCCCTGTGGGAAGCTCACACCAAAACCGGCTGTTTATTTTTTACATTTTTGTCCAGTTTGTCCATATAATTAATGAGTGTTTCCAGAAAACATTTATAAGAGAGATATATATAGCTGGGAGGGTGGAAATGAAGAATTCAAATACAAAACAGGATGATTTCCTTCTAATTATGAAGAAGCCCCTGGCTGCTTCCTATCTTGTGTGTGCACGCATGCATACCTGGTGCTGAGACTCATAAGGTGTTTGTGTCCAGCTGAGATAAATATAACCAAGAGAAATAGCTTAAATGGGCAGATGATCAAGCCCCTGAGTAAAAATGAAGATGTGAGACATGTCTAAGAATGCAAATACATACTGCTGGGGATGTGGAATGTAGCTGCCTCTGATTACTGCACCAGTCTCAATATTCCTAGCTCTGATGACATTTATTGGTACTCATGAGGACAGGGATACCATCAGTAGGGAAGCAAAAGCCGGACATAGCATAATAATAAAGGGTTTTCGGTGATAAATAATGTTGATGTCCTAATATAAGTCTGCCTCTACATTTCATTGTGTGCATTATATAATAAGTTCTGACAATATAAATATAAAAGGTTTCCTCACTTTAGAAACAGCATTTAGATCATATTCTGCTCAATGTTGTATAGAAGAATCACATAGTAAAATATTCTGCCCTTGTCTAATATCAGTTCATGACCAGTGGAGTCAAAGGAGAAGGTTTGATATCAAATAGTGATGAGGGAATTTATTCGCATGGATTCGCTATGAAATTCCAAACTTCCCCATCTGCAAATCCTTAGTGAAACTGTGGCAAAAATTTGCCAGAAACCAGCATTTCACATTGTCGCTGAGACAAAAATGTTGCCATAGGAAAAATTACAAATGACATTAATGCATTTGGACAAAAAAGTTGCATAGACAAAACAGTCACCATAAGAAAAAAGTCCATTGACTTTAAGGGTGGCGGTAGACTGTTTCTTCGTGAGGCAACTTCAAGAAACTAAGCAATTCATATGCCATCCCACCAGCGAATTGTACTGTATACTTGCCAGCAGGAGGCATTTCAAGGAGATCAGTCATCTATAGTAGTGCAGATTTGTTTCTGGTCGACTAATCTTTCCATCTGCCACCACCCTAATGCATTTGGACAAAAAAGTTTTGGCGAGAAAAAAGTCGCCTAGGCAAATTCGTCACTGAGGCGAAAAAGTCACCATAAGAAAAAAACGCCCATTGACTTTAATGCATTAGGAGTGAGAAAAAAATTTTCATGCATAAAAAATGTTTTAACGCCCATTGACTTCAATGCGTTTTGGTAATTTTTTTTGTCATTTCAGAGTTTTGTGAATTTTTATTGAAGCAAAACAGGATAGGTTTGCTCATCCCAAATATCAAGTAATGCCTAGCACAAACACTGTATGCCATAATGTATAACGTAGAAATCTGGCCAATAAAAATAATAGGAACAATACACTTGTGTCTGCTCCTAATACAATCATACTTGTGCTAATTGCACTTCTTTTATTGGAGGTAGCATGATGTGGTAGAGCACATTGATGTTTATATTACATCTGCTATAGGCCATTTTCACTGACATTTGGTGCTTTACACAATACTCCTTTTTTATGTAGGAGCCCTATGGGATGCATATTCTGAAATGCTATGATTTGAAAGCAATCATTTTAAGTTGGAAATGTGTAATGTTTGTTTTCGAAACATTCTGTAATTGTAGAAACCCATAATATGAGGATTCATCATATGACGCTAGACAGAATTTATTCTCTTGGTAATTCATTTTGGGAGGTTCAGTAGCAAAAACAGCAGCCAAACAGATGTTTCAAAGGATTTCATTACAAAAGAACAGTAAAACAAAGGTGCCAGTACTGTTTATCACATTGCAGATATTGCAAATGCTGGTTTCTGCTAAAATAACTATGAGCGAATTGCTAGGGTCAAGCTGGTATAAATGTTGGCCGAAGTTTAAATGGAAAGTAAAATTGAAAAGCCCCATTTCTCAGTTTATCTTGTATTGATGTTAGGGACTTCACTTTTCATGGGGCAACTCCAACACCCCAAATGTTCCCATATACTCTAGTGCACATTAAGGGGCAGATTTACTAAATTCGTGTGAAGGATGCGAATATTCTCTATTTGATTGTGCGACTATTTGAATATGCAAATTAAGTGTTTTTGACTATCGAATACAGAATATTCAGTCGCATCGAATAGATCGAATAAATATATATTCTATTGTTCGACTATTCGCCAGTTGTAGAACTTGCCCTTTAAATTTTTAATTGACTGCCTACTTCGCCAGATTGAGTATTTTGCCAAATTTCAATCGTACGATCGATTCGTACGATTTTGGTGAATATTCAAACATTCTTTCTGCGACTTTTCGTAGAATCATTCGATCGTCTGATTCTGGTGGATAGTCAAAAATGCACTCAAAACTGGAAAATATTTTATTCGATGTTGGCGAACATTTATTTGCCAAATATTTGCCAGTCGAATTCGAGGGCTAATAGCCCTCGACAATTCGAATCTTAGTAAATATGCCCCTTAATCTTTGAGCCCCTTTCTGCTAAAGGATAACCCACTAACAAATACTCATCACCTTCTCAACCTTCTCTTGTTTTAGCTTTCTTCTATTGCTTCTATAAGCATTAAAGGCTCTCTAGGAATCAAATAAAATGGGCTAATTGCATTGCCACATTTCCATCAATCCCTCTTCATTGTCTTTATTTACTTTCCTCAGCTTCCAGAAGCTTGTCATGATTACTTTTATTTACCACTATGAGTACCTAATTATCATTGTGTTTCTGAATGCTTATCTTAATTAGGCACACTAGATCTCAGAGTTTATTTCTTGAACACCTAAACATATGCCCACTCCTGAAATGCTATGTATTTTGTTGCAGGAACTCTCCAATACAGCACAAAGCAACATTAGTTTGGAGCACATATCTAACAGGTCAACAGCATCAAGATACAAATTGAGTATAAACATTAAGGACACTTTCTTTTCAATTTTAACAAGGATATTTATGACAAGGGAGTTGCTGTATCCTAGGACATCATGTGGACATTCCAGGAAAGATAAGTTAAACATTATTAAATGTAAACTTTTTTGTGGCATAATGATTTGGCGTCATTTTACATTGATGCATGTATAAACTAGTAGAGTGGGGGTGACAAGATACTAAATCCTTTAAAGTAATTGTTCAGTATAAAAGTAAAAACTGGATAAATAGATAGGCTGTGCAAAAATGTTTTCAATATAGTTAGGCAAAAATGTAATGTATAAAGGCTGGAGCGACTGTAAGTCTAACATAACAGAACAGAACACTACTTCTTGCTTTTCAGCTCTCTTTTGTTTACACTGACTGGTTACCCTGGTTACCAGGCAGTAACCAATGAGTGACTTGAGGGAGGGCCACATGGATCATAACTGTTGCTTTTGAATCTGAGCTGAATGCTGAGGATCAATTGCAAACTCACTGAAGTTAAGTCCCATGTGGCCCCCCTTCAAGTTGCTGATTTAGATTTAGAGAGCTGAAAAGCAGGATGTTGTGTTGTGTTCTGTTATGTGAGACATCCAGTCACTCCGGCTTTTATATATTACATTTTTAGCTAACTAACTATATTAAAAACATTTTTTATTTTGCACAGCCTATCCATTTACCCAGTTTTTCTTTTTACCCTGAACTGTTCCTTTAAGTCTTTGCCAAAATTGAATATAAATATAAATATTTTGTACAAAGAATAAGTGTTTGGGACAATCAAGTGTGCGTCTTATATTATATCTTTCTGTCCCATGTAGAGAATGTCATCCTCCATATGTAACCATATTTGAGTTCCTGCACAATACATACAGATTAAAGCTGCCGATATCGGTTTTTTAGATTCTGCAGCTTAACTGCCTGTGTGCCCTTCTGACGGTCTCCCCCATCGATATCAAACCAAAAATTAGGCAGTTATTGGTCAGGCAGGTAAAATTTTTCCTGCAATCCAGGACTGCATGAGCTAGTTGATGCTGTACTATGACCCATTGGACTAGTATTTGCCTGGTGCCCCCACAGCTTTACGCCCTAGGCATGTGCCTAATCTGCCTACCCCTAGTTCCGTCCCCGATTAGTTTATATCTTAGTTCATCCTGTTGGCACTTGCCACCATACCATAGTGTTCAACATCAGATGTCTTTGTGTAAACATGGAACATGGACTGCAATGCCAATGTGTGCAGATTACAAAACATGTTTTATTTGCCTTTTGGTTTTGTAAATGAAAAGTATAGAGGAAAGGGACAAAGGACTGTTTTGGAAAACCACTTTTGTTTAAACCACTGTAATGGTTAATACAGTTTAGCACAAGATGAAAGATACAAATGGTTAATAAATGCAGACCAAACAAAAACAGACCATTTAAAGTGTACACGTTGTATGGAAATGAATTACTTCTATGAGGAGACTATTCAGCATGTTAAAGCCACTGGCAAAAAACATAATGAGATGGAAATGACAAACTGATAGCATTTCTTTTACTTGAGTTCTGTAAACAGAGAGTGACTTTTCCGTTGGCTCAGTCGGCAGTTAATGCCCACCCATGCCTATAATAGCTGTATAGCATTCTGAATGTTCTGAATGCAAGCTGATTTGTTGAACACATTGAATTCTAAGACTGACAGCAGAATATCAAAAATGGGTGCAGCAGACCACTGGTTTTCATGTGGCAAATGTCTGTGCCAGCTCCCTGTGAAAAACAGAGCAGATTTTATGCCAAAAAACAGAGATGTGATTATAAAGTATGCAACACTTGCTATCTTATCCGTCCTAAAAATAAATATTGGTGCTATATACTGTTCTTGGGCATCTCTCCGGTAGAGGTGATGGGATCAAACAGAAAACATGAATTTAGTTATATGAGGAGAGAGCTATTGCTGTTCACAAATTGAAATGGTTAATGTTCAGTATGTATATAATAAATTCCCTTAGTATTGCAAGCCATTGGTTATGAACAATAGATTATTTTCACTCAGCCATTCAATACTGCACAGGGCATGGACTTGGCAATATATGACTCTAGATCATATATTACCCTCTGAGATTGGGCAAGTTCTGGAAAGAAATCCTGGGAATATTAGGTGTAGACCAAATCCCTAAGATCCTAAACATCAAATTTCTACATATACTAAATAGTATAAGAAACAATGTATGATATCCTATCATTTACATCCAAGTAGAACCACCGGTTTAATTGGCAAGGACAAACAGTATAGCTTCAGAAACTCACAATGAGGGGTGTCCTGCTCAGATGTGCAATCACTTGTATTTACTTGGAATAAATGCCCTTGAAAGGACTGGAGGGAAGCTCACAAGCGCAGGCGTTTTGTGGCTACAAAACATCACAGTGGGTAGTAAGCAAGAGTAGAACAGAGAACTCAGGGTTTTCTTTCCATTTCTTTCATTTTTCACTGTCCTTCTTTGCAGAGCTTTGAAAAAAAGGCACGTCGGTGCCTTTGATTTAGTTTTAAAGAATATACAGCGGCATTTAATTAAAAGTACCCAGGCCAAAGTGAGATTAATTATCTCCCTGCCCCTGGAGGCTCTTCTTTGTGTACCTTAGAAAAAGGTTTCCTTTTCTTTTTTTAATGTGGTCTCAGAGATTTCTCTAGACAACAATTGAAAGTTCACCAAGAAAAGGCAGAAACATTATTCATTTGCGGAGAGAGGAATATAGAGCCCATTGCCAGATAGGAGGAGGTGACTACATTTAAAAGGAAAAACCTTTTAATTAAATAAATCATTTAAAACCAAATTCTGGGGTACATCTTTTTTGCAACAGTTCTCTTGTTTTGTTAAAGGTTCCTTTAGGGCCCTTACACACGGGCGTTTTAACCTGTGCTCCCCTGTGGCTGAACGCAGCAAAACGGAACGCAGGTAAAAATGCTCGTGTGGAAGAGCCCTTAGAATTTTTTGTCTGTATTTCCAATGTGTTTCATTAACTTAAACAAAAACTTTAATTCATGACCAGATTTAACTTTTATATTGTCATAAATCACTTTTATTGTATGTGGTGACCCCTGAATGTACTTCACCCCATATGCACTATAAAGTAAACTGTACAACATATTCACCCAGCCCAGTTTGCATCAACTGGTGGATGAAATTATATATATATTTATCTATGGGCACAAAACATTTTTTTGTTGGTCTTCCTGCCCATGCAACAAGAAATACTGAACTTTTATTTTAAACATACAATGGAACCTGCAGGTACTTCACCATGTTATAGAACAAACAGATTGTTCAGAGATTCACACAAAAATTCTAGGGTTTACTTTGATGGTTCTGCAGTAAGATAATAAGTCAAAGATCAGGTGCTTTTGTAATGGCCACATAACTCCATGGTGATTAATATTCTTTCATTTTATGTCGGTATATTGTGCTTTATAACATGCTGCTAAAACAGGCTCTTCTGGGAATTCTGGAAGATTTTGGAATGTAATTGTGCTTCCATTCTGCCACAATAACATTCACGGGGTTGAGGATTAAACCTGGCTCCAACAGGGTTCAGTTGGGTAGGGAAAAAGTCTTTGAACACAGAGCACCAGTGGGGCCTATAAAATTGTTACTTTAGGCTGCTGACAGATGAAGAAATTGGTCAACACGATAAATCTTTGCAACAGTGGGGACTAACCTCCTACTAATGCTTTCCCACTGGCAATAATGTAAATCACTAGAGGTATATCATATATGGTGCTATGCTTTTACAGTCTCCCAAAGTTTTCTTGCGAGACTCCCTTGTAATGATGCTCAAGTTAGGGGATGGGTACAGGGGGGGGAGAGGTAATGCCTATGTGCCTCCCCCACCTTCTTTAATAGAGGCTTTTTTGCACATTGAGCAAGTTGTGTTTTGCAAATGACCCCTATGGTGAAACGATCAGGCTCTTTTGATCAGAGAGGCACTCTAACCTTATCCCGAATAATATGCAATGTCCCCTTGTTGTGGGTAATGTGATGTAAAACATGAAATAGTAAGCGGGTGTTTTAGAAGACTGGGTAGTGGCATCAAACACTTTTTTAAATCTTTTTTGAGTGTGTGGGACTATCATTGACCTTATACGTTTATCCACAATACTACCGTGCCTTTAACAGGGAATACACGAGTAGTACCAAAATATGTCCCCTAAAATGACTGATGTGTTGTGGTTTGTGAGAAAGTGGAGAACATTAACAATGAGATTTTATCCAGCAGGTATATTGAGAACTACTAATTACCTGCACATGCACAAGAGTCCTATCTGTATGCAGGAGCCAGCCTAACGCTGCCACAGATTAATTGGAAAGGGACCATGAGGCAATCTGTCCCCAACTCAGGGTTTTTTAGCACATTAATAGGATTCCAATTAGGGTATTTACACTGCAAATAATGTACATTTTATCAGGACCTCAGGAGGTTTATTGAAGACAGATTAATCATTTAACCTGTCATTCTCTGTGCGATGCCTGACAGAGTTATATAAACACATAGATAAACCCAGATATATAGTCTTCCTGCATGATTGACAAGAAACAGGCTTGCGTCCTTTTCTACTATTTTTCTCCCACTGGCTGCAGTCAGACAGATCTCTGCCATTCCTACAGGTTATATGGTATGCTTCACACATCTGCTTCACTGTAGATTCTGCTATATTGCAATACAGTGCAGTTGCCTTACTCCCATTAAACCCAGTCTGTTTGCACTATCCTTGAGATACGCCCCATTCATAATGCAGATTGACCAAGTAATTGAATAATTATTCTGTTATATAACCCCACCTTACCACCCTCATTATTCTCTCTAGTTGTATTCCACATTTCCTATATTTTTCAAACACCCCCTCACTCACCAGGGCTCAGAGTACATTATCTCAGGCCCCACAGTGTCATATGCATGGACATTTCTGTTACAATAAGTGGCCACCCACAGGAGCAGTTACATGAGCTTCCACAGAGCATTGGTCTCTTTTTTTTTAATGTGTTTGAAACATGTTTGAGACACATGATTGAAGCCACCTAAACACATTAGCTAATTGAGTGCATTGTATTCTGCCTGGCTGTGCTCCTGAGTGTTCAGAATTGCATGTAATTGCATTCACGGGTTTATCGAGTTTTTTAAAATATTTTTTTTGTGCTGCAGGCACATTCAGCAATAAATAATGTTTGTAACACTGGAGAAAACACCTATACACACAATACCTGTATATGCATTTATCTCTATTTAGCATGCTTTTAAAAATGCATAAAAATACCAGTGTGTAACAGCTTGTTGTAGCTGTACAAGTTTGCCCCCCTGTTCAGTCCATGTTCTGTCCAGACCCTCCACAGATGGATTTCCCTTATATAAAAGAAGGGCCCAGATTGACCCTGGTCACAAAGGCCTTATTTGGGCAGCCCATATGTAAGGAAAAGACACGGGTTCATTTACAACTGCAAGTGCAGTTGCTCTCCTGCTTTTCTCTGCATTGAGTCCTGCATTGGGTCAGGTACCTGCGGGTACCAGCGGGTTACCCACAGAAAAAGTGAGTACTTTTTGTTGTTATATGGACATATTTCAAAGAGTATTACAAGAAAGTATTTAAACATGCTGTTCGGGTCACAGGCTGCTGGTTTAGGTCCAGTGGCGGATTTAAGTGGCGGGCGCCCCTAGACTACGAGGTGCTAGCACCCAGTGCTCCTCGGCTAGTGGCTGGGTGGCATGCCACCCCTAATAACTTGCCACCCTGGCCCCAGGCCTTTGTGGCCACAAATCCAGGCCTGGTCAGGTCTTATAAATTGGTTCCACACAGGACTCTAAATTGAGTTGTGTGTTAAACCTAATTTACTTTAGGTACTGTCAAAATGCACTCTTTGCATTTCCATATAGTTGTGTTTGGCAGCATAGACATGGGAGATCACTGGAGTTACATCACCTTCTGATGAAGCAGTAGTTCCAGGGCTCCTATTGTGTCCAGCTTCAATAGACTTGCTGCATTTGCACTTAAAGACTTGGGGCTGGTTTCACGGGCATACTGAACAGTGGAAGTGATGCCAGAAGGACTTCCACACAGTTCTATCTGATTTGCAATGAAGAGTGTATCAATTTGTGTATCTGATGTATTCATGTTAAGTGCAAGCAGTTGCAATTGCAGTGATGCTGAAATTGCTAACATAAATGTAAATCAAATAAATCACTGTGCTTGTGAACATTAATGACCCTTATAACCTATGGCCAGGAACTATAACCTATAGAAACCAATAAAGTATTTACTTTTGCAAAGGTGAGTCCTGTAGCAAAATTTCACTTCTTATTACAACCTCCCCCCAAGAGTAATTCTTTCTTGGCCGCCTCTTAACAGACTCATCTTCACCTGACAATACATAGACAACACAAAATAACATCAAGTTAGAGATAAGTGTGTTTCACTCATTACCATACTTTGCCCTTTACTGCAAATCTCATTTAACCTTTATACCAAGGTTGAGTTCATTCTCATGACAGTAGCAGCTCTTCATACTTAAGAGGGTGGAAATATCAAGGGACAGTCTGAATAATATTTATAGACATTGCCTCTAATCAAAGCTTTTATTTCAAACTGCAAGAATGCTGGACTCATACCGACAGGATGATTAAGTGTAGAAACAAAACAGTGACCTAAAGAGATGAAAGGGGGAGTGGCAGGAACAGCATGGAACAGAGAACGAGGAAAATCAGAAAGAGACAGAATGAAGAATAAAATGAAGCAGCAAAGACAAGTCGGAAAAGTGATAAAGGAAATGATAAAAGACAAAGCATTTCCAGTACAAGCAGGAATGGATGTTATGAGTAGGGTGGGAATAGAAAGGATAATAGCATACACTAACAGGATTTTCCTGCATTTCTGTTTAAGGTTAGGCCCTTAACTAACCCCTTCTTTTACAGGGATTGCAGCACTATAGGGTTTAATTTAATGTTGGGGAGGTTTGAATGTCCTTTATTTAGTACCTCACTATCCCTATATATATCCCTATATCAAGAAATATCTCTTACTCAGCCCTGTGATGGTTTGATCAGATCTTCCTTTTCCGTAGCAGCGGTAAGGGTCAATAATAAAAGATTAGCATTGATGCTTGACCACTATTCCTGGCATGGCTGTCATAGTAAATAACATACCTTACTAGTTACAGGTTTCTGCTTACTGGCATGGTGAAGGTGTGAGATGGGAGTGAAAAATATATAGTGCTTTGATTTGAGACTTACTCCATGACTGGCTACACAGACTAACCTCTCTTGCTAATACTTCTTGATTTACACCCAGTTGCATGAGAAGGACCTCTCCACTTGCCCTTTTATTTATCTTAATCCAAACATATAATAACTCACATACACATTATCCTGTAATATTTCCAATGAGCCATCAACAACTCCATGGGGCAGTGCTTTTAGATACAATTTACTATTATGAGGTCAGGGGTACAGTAACCTTCAGGGAATGCACTAGGCCATTATAAATGTTATAATATGAAATCAGAAAGTAATTTTGTAGTAATATATAGAACTATGGTTCATGGTAGTGATAATGTACTGTAATAAAACAGTATAGTTTACCCAACTTGTTTGACTTGTGTAGAGCAATATCTAAAGTCAATAGCTAAACCTACATATTTTGTAGGGACAGAGGAGACTATTATGTTAAAATTAGATTTTCTTATAATGTCTAAGAATTGGAACACTCTTGCTAGTCTGATGATCATCACAATGAACAGTATCAATAGAAAACATATGCAAAGGGTCATTTAGGAAAACAAGTGCAGTGTGCAAAGTGTCAAGTAAGATTTAAACCACCATGTTTTGTACCCATAATGAAGTATCAGCGTATTTGCAGCAGTGCTCTTGGGCAGGTTGTGGCAGGCATTTTTATAATGGGCGGCTGGGTAACTTCTGGAGCGTACACTGCTGTATAATGCCATAACCAGTCACTATTTTTTGAACCTGAGAGGGTCTTTGCACTCAAAATGCCAAGGCCTATTTGGAATCCCAGCCAGGACCTGGTCTGATATGCCTGGTAAACCCTAAAGGTTCAAAGTACATTTAGACAATGGAACTTTGTCATGTTCCCCACACTGACAAACCTGTAAGGGTAAGATTACAGAATAACAGACACCACCATGATTGAATACAATATAAATTTGATTTCCAATTTTACCATGCTTGCACAGAATAGTTCCATTCGTTAATGAATGGCTTGGGCAATTACAGTATGTCGTTCCTAATCTTTCTCCAGAATATGTCAAGGCTTAAACCATGGTTTCACTAGTTGTTGTTGAAGCACACCTTCCAACTTCCTGTGACTGAAATTATGTGAACAAATGTAATCATTCTTCTCCTGATGTGAGGGTGGTTCCTGAAAAGTTGCATTCTGTGTTAAGATTAATGATTTGTGGTAAACTAAAAAATTCTACAATAAATTCTAACTCACGCAGAGACTTAACACTGACTTAAAGGAGAAGTTAATTTGGTTAGCTATTCTGGTATGGTGCTTATGGATGGGAGAAAGCTGATGCCATTCCAATATTTAAAAAGGGATTACCATCTCAGCCTGGCA
>CM044444.1:64700405-64714263 GCA_024363595.1 Xenopus borealis
GCTTTTTTTTCCAGAAAAGGTGGCAACCCTAATTGTCACACACCTCCCCCTTATAAATGGGGGACCCAGGGAACTGGCCCCTACGGACCAGTGACCGGGCACCCACAGTCCATATTAGACTAGGCCGGATTAAACTATGGTCACTACAGTAAAGTTCCTTTCATATAGATGTGTCTGAAGTTTTTTCAGTGCCCACACAAGGGCCTGGCACTCCTTATCTATAGTGGCATCAGCAACCTCTCTGTCCTGCAACTTTCAGCTGAGGGTGAGCCACTGGCTGATTGCTTCCAATTTTGCAGGCTTTGGACATACGTGGCTTAATAGTCAGTCTGGCTTCCCTGATTCTAACTAGTACCCCTGCTACGTGAGTCAGGTGTTCTTCCCAGGTCTAACTTACACTGCTATATCATCCAGGTAAGCCCTAGCATGGTTCTGAAGTCCATCCAGCCTTTAAAACATATCATGCACTGAAAGAATGGGGGGATGCCCAAGGGCTTTGGGATTTACGTATTACCCCCAAATCTATCATCTCACCAATCTCCTTGATCATGCTTTTCTGAACTTCTGGTGAAATTCGGTAGGCTGATTGTTTTAGCAGTGGCTGATTACCAGTGTCTACCTTATGCCTTGATAAGAGGGTCACTCCAGGTCTATTCATCAACAGCTCCCCATGGGCTTGCAATACAGTAGTAATCTTCTCCCTCTGGACAGCACTGGGCTGAGCTCCTATTAGCACCTACTCTATGGACCCATCTGACCAGACTCTCCCAGTAAATTGGGTAGGGCATCTGCTTCCTGTTCCTCAGATGGTAGATACATACTGCCATCACTACTGCTCTGCATGGGTGATGTTTCATTTTGTCAAAACAGTTATTGCTTTTCACCTAAATATTCTTTTTGTACTTCTTTTATGGTAAGAGTCCTATTCATGAAATAGATTTTACATTGTCCTGTCTCCAGCACAAGCTTTCATCATGTTTGTCCTTTATATTGCCCCTTCTGGTGAACCCTCCTCTGCTGCCCTCAGTGTCAAATTTGACCCCTTTGAACCACCATCCTCCTAACATGTTAACCAGCACAGTGCCTTGTGGGAGTTCAGACACCCATTTCTATCTTCTTCCTCATGGTAGCATTGTTGGTAAGAAAATTTACTTAAATATGCATTAAGCAAGTTTACCTTGTACTGTTCATTTCATTTTCTTTCATTTGTTATAGTTTCACTTCTAAATTCTGCAGACTTCAACTCTCAGTCTCTTTATTGGAGTGTGGCCAGGTTTATCTGCATTGCAAACCACACACTGAATTGGGGAAATTGTTACAGAAAATGTATACTGAACATGTATACAAATTCTGTGTTTTTTGATTTCCTTTTAAAGGGGTTGTTCACCTTCCAAACACTTTTTTCAGTTCAGTTGTTTTCAAATTGCTCCCCAGAAATAAAGACTTTTTTCAATTACTTTCCATTATTAATCTTTTACTGTTTTTCCAAAATCTAAGTTTAAAGTTGAATGTTTGTGTCTGTGGTGTTTGAGTCTGGCAGCTCAGTAATTCAGGTGCAGACTCTAAACGGTTACAATTTTGCAACATTTAATTGATACATTTCACAGCAGCATCTCTGGAGTATTAGAGCCTGTGATTTCTAATGGCGGCCCTGCCTGCGCCTATTCACACGCAGCAACGCGTTTTTCAAAGTCGCTCAAAATTGCTTCGTGAGGCAACTTCGAGCGACTTTGAAAAACGCGTCGCCGCGTGTGCAGGCGAATTTAGCGCTAGCAGGGTACGAGATACCAGGAAGCCATTCAGGGAGATTTGTCACCCCAAAGAAGAGGCCCTTAGTCGCCAGGCAACAAATCTCCCCGAATCTTCGCGTGTGGATGAGCTGAGCCCTTAGCAACTATTGTATCAATTCTAACAGCTGCCTGTAATGAAACCCAGAGATTCTGCTCAGCAGGGACAAAGATAAGAAATGTATCCATTAAATGTATCAGTTTAGAACAGTTGGGGGGGCCGGCGAACCGCCTCCCAAGGTGAAAAATGACACTTTCCACTTCAATATTAGAAAAACAGTTACAAATAGAAAATAGACAGTAATTGGAAAAAGTCGTTATTTCTGGTGGTCTATCTGAAAACAACTAGTTGTTTGAAGGTGAACAACCCCTTTAAAAAGTTGGAGGTTCCAAATTGAAATTGATATCTAAACTTGCAAATGTAACAGTTCAGTACCTATACCAACTACCTGTACCTTTGAATAAGGTTCATACAAACTGTGGAGATAATTGTAATATTGCAAACATGGAATTGCTGAGGCTTTAAGCAACTCAGAATATCATGTGGGGTAGTTGGATGGAAAAACTCGATATTTGGAGGGAATCCTCATGTAGAGTTAGGGAAACCAGACTTATTTAAAATCTTCAAACTTTATTGTTTCATATTAAAAACAGTATACTGTACAAGCAGGCAGGGGAATCAGCTTAACGTGTTTCGTGACTGAATGTCACTTCATCAGAAACTAAACAGTAGTTGGATGGAAACCTGCTTCCATATATTTCATACCCAGTGACTTTATGGAACAGTAACATCAAAAATTGAAATGGTTTTTAAGTAATGAAGAAATATCGTAGTGTTGCCGTGCAATGGTAAAACTGTAAAATAGAAGACTATTGTAGCTTATATAAACAAGCTGCTGGGCAGCATTCAAGCACAAGACACAGATATGTAGAATCACATTGTATACCATAAAGCTTATCTATTATCAGCTGTGTATCCTGTGCCTTTTCTCCTTTTTCAGCTTTGAATAGCTGACCCCACATCTACCTAGCAGCTTGTTTATAATAGCTAAAGTAGAATTACTGAAGCAGCCAAACCAGTTTTACTAGTGCAGATCAACAGTGCATTATATTTTAATTAATTTAATACACTTTTATTTAGTGTTACTGTTCCTTTAATAAAAACATTGTTGGGCTCTGAACAAACTTGGAATCATACCTGCCCTGATAGCTGCTCCTGAGCTAAAATAATTGCTTAAAGGTGTTGTTCTCCTTTAAAAACTTTTGATAACAGAGTGATATTCTGAGACTATATACAATTATTTTGCATGTTTTATTTTTCTATCATTTTTTTTTATGTTTTAGCTTTTTGTTCAGCAGCTCTCCAGACTGCAATTTCAGCAATCTGGCTGCTAGGGTTCAAATTACCTTAGCAACCAATCACTGATTTGAATAAAAGTATGGAAGAATGATATGAAAAGTTGTAAGAAGAATAAATGTGTAGCCTTACAAATCATTAATTTTTTTAGATGGGTCAAGTAATTTGAAAGATGAAAAGAGTCAAGAGAAGTCAGCAAATAATTCGAAAACTATAAAAAAGAAAACAAAAATGAAAGCCAATTGGTTGCTAGAGTTAGCCATTCTATAACATACTGAAATTCACTTGAAGGTGAACTGGGAAGGCTGTATGTGAATAATGTACAGATAGAAACTCCAGTTGTGAAGCAGCATGGTAGTGGTGTTCAGAAATTGTGGGCCAAGGCATTACAAGAAAAAGCACCACAGGGTTTTCTGTGATTACAGCCTGTTTTAAAACTGAGGGGAATGTTATGGCTACAGATGCTTCCTGCAGCAGGTGGGGATTGCTGTTGTGCTCCTATAAGGACAGTCATTGCCCTGCCTACCAGTTAGTGTGCCCTTTAAATATGCTGAATAATAATTGGAAGAATGGGGTAAACAATGCTCAAATCATTTAGGTTCCTGTGCCGATTATAGCTGTTGCTGAGCTGCACATCCTGCAATATGTAACTGTAGTTCAGCAAACACTGGATGGATGAAGTCTTGCTGTTTTGGAAAATAGATGAGAATGGGAATGAAGTTTGTGAGGCTTTGCTTTTCTGCTTGGGAGTTTAGTGCTAGAGGTGTCATTTTTGCTGGTACCAAATATTTCACAAGTTTCAATCTACTGCCTGCGGGGGGGATGAGTCAGTTACACAATGCCGCACAAATAATGTGAAAGAAAGATATCTAATTTTCTTGTGTCTCTATAGAAAGCAGCTTTAAATCATGAGGCAGCAGGGCCATTGTTCTATAAAACGTTCATAAGCCAGAGGAACAAACAAGCAATATATTAGCCTGTGGGCCTCTTTGCCGTCAGGTTTCTCAAGGACAGTCTGCCCCGAATTCTCAGGACACCCACAATCTCCTCAGGCACCTCCAGTCTGCAGTATGTACCCTTCCTGTGACTGTCAGAGCATCAATACAAGGGGTAGCATAGATCCAGACATCAGAAAGACATATATAGTACCCAGGTTGCAATACAGAGATGCGACGTACTCACATTTGAACATTAATGAAATCTGCCCCAGGAAGGCTGAGGACCCTTGGAATAAAGAACACATTTTTAAAAAAGCCAATTTTGTATAATATATTTGTCCACAGAAGTGTCCAGAGGCAAATTTGCCTTCCTGCTGTGTGATAAGAGAAAGGAAACCATCCCTGTCATGTATCAAACACTGCTCTACTTCTTTGGAGATGATTTGTGGTGATTCTGGGGTAGATGAAATATTCAGGCTGAGAAGGACAGCAGGTGGGAGTAGATAAAGTTGATATACACTGGCATTGCACTGAGACGAAAGCTCATATTCTTGGAGAATCGCAGTTTGAAAGGCTGTTCAGCCTTATTTTTTACAAGACAGGCCTCTAAAGTGGAAGAAAATCAGCTCTCTTCTCTGATGCCAGAACTAAAAACAGTTCTTAGGTTACAAATGAACCTCATAGACATCCAAAATGACTTGGTATGAAGAGAACAGCGAGACTTTGTGTTTTTCCATTAAGGTCAAACATAAAAGTGTAACCAAATATTCTTATGATTAACATGTGTCCAGCATATTGCCCTTGTGTAGAACATTTATACTGTATGTTGTTTTTATTAAAAGGGAATGCTTTAGGCTTAACGCTGGCTTTTTTTTTTCCTATAAAAGTTTTGTAAAACATACTGTATTGGAATAAGTTATTCTGCACAGAGATTAAATGCATGTTTGGGCTATACTCGTCATTCTGAAGTATAAATACAGTACAATATCTCAACAACTGTCTCTAATGCAGAGTTTATCATCCTTTTTCTCAGGGGGCACAGATTAAATCTAGGAATCCGCTTACAGACCCAAGAACTGGTTTAGTTATGCGAGTTATTTGAATTACTATATCCTATTGCATAAAGTAGTTTTGTTGTGTTAATGGTAATCATCTAGACCAGGGGTCCCCAACTACCAGGCTGCTTTGAACTGGGCTGCTGAGCCGTGTCCGAATTTCGTGTGAAATTTAAGCACCGCATGCAATTGTTCAAAACATTTTTTACTGCTTTACACCGGTCCCTGGATCAAAAAAGGTTGGGGACCGCTGATCTAGACCCATCCTAAAAGCACGGATAACTCATAGTTACATAGTTAAAAATTACCGAAGTCCATCAGGCTCAACCCCCCCAAATGAAATGCAGGATCCATACACACACACTCAGAGTGACCCTCCATACACTCACATAAACCTTATACACCCATACTATACTAACTGTAGATTTTAGTATCACAATAACCTTGGATATTAGGCTTGTCTAACACATCATCCAAGCCATTCTTAAAAGCAATAACCATGCAGGGGTCTTGAAACATAGGCTGAGAATCCCTCCTTGTTGCAGCATAGGTAAGGCTAAACCTCTTGTCTCTCACTTCCCCATATCTTTGAGTGTAAGTGTGACTTTTGCTGGTGTTGAGATTCACTGACCCTGGAGAAAAACCCGCCACAGTAGTTGGCAAGGGGGCAGTTTCACTAATGGAGCAAAATTATCAATTCACCAGAAATCACAGGGACAGCACCAGTTTATTAACAGGTGCTGATGACAACTCACTAGCAAAAGAGACCATTCGTTTGCACTCTATTGCCAGGCAACTGGTTGTTACTACGTAAATTCACTAAAGTGTGTAGTTTACTGAACGTTACCTCTTTTGCTAGAGTTTCCTTCACCACCTTAGACCAGGTGAAATTCTAAAATGAAATTACATCTTCCTCAATCTTATGTAATTGGCATCATATCCTGTATGCTGGAAATGCATTAAAGTTGTAAGAATGCTGGTGACTTGTCCATTTTTAAGAGGGATTGCCTGCAAAAGTTCTAACTACAAAACATCTTTGTGTTAACATTTTCCCCAGACATTTGAGGGGCATGGAACATTCATTTTAGGGTGGAGTTGTGTGTAGGACATTAAAGAATTTCATTTGTCTTTATTCAGGTTCCTTGGACATTTGTAATAAAAAGTGACCACTTTAAGCATGTGAACCGACATCTCTACCAAAGATGTCCATATGACTTTAATGTACCCACCCTATTCAAATTAACCTTAGCGCAAGACTGCTATCAAAGTTTGCTAGGCAAGAATGAAAGCTAGCAACAACTTGCTATGAAATGCTCGCCAAGCAGAATTAAATCTAGCAAAAAGTCGCCAGATTTCGGCAGCTGAGATGCAACTTTGCATTTTAGTGAATTAGCTTAATGGCAACGAATTTGAACCTGGTGAAGAGGCGCGGAATGTGACGAAGTGGTTGCTGGTGACAAATTGTCCTTTAGTGAATTTACCCCATGGCTGGGCTAGGCCAGCTGGCCGTTCTAGGCAACCTTAGGCTTGCTCCCGCTCCCGCCTGACCACAACAAAGAGGAGAGCGAGGGAGAGGAGGGAGGGGTGATTGACTGAGGGGAAGGAGGGGTGAACAATGGAGGGGAAAAAGGGAGGGAAGGGAGAATGACGGAGGGTGGATGACAGAGGGAAGGAAGTGGAGTAAGTCCGAGGGGTGTGAACATGGACTAATAAGGCAATTTTAGAGGTAGCTGCCCAGCACCCCCATATCAAACAGCTGTTTCTTCTGCTTACCCCTAGTTCCAGCCCTGTTGCTACAAAACCTAGCATACCCCAACACATTAGTAAACATTACAACATGCTGGGAGTTTTAGGTCAGCAAGACCTGGGCTCATTTCTTAAAGCTATTATGTCTGAAAAACCTTTCAAAGTTCAAGTAAATGTCACTAAGTGAATTAAGGAACACTTTCTGGCACTAAGCACCTGAACAAGACTATGTTTGCCCTTCTGATGTTTGATTACAGTTTAATATCAACAAGCCAAAAATGACACTATCTCTCTGGTTGAAAACAGAAAGATGCAATCTGTCCAAATGGTTCACACACTTTTCAAAGGCAAGAGAAGAGGTATATGAGAAAAGTATTTTACTGTTTTAAAAACTAGTCATAAAAACACTACCCTGTTGAATCAACACGCACACAAAATGTAATCATACATACACAAATATCACCCAATAGTACTTTTACTTTGCAAAAAAAGAGGAAAGAAACAACAAGGAGCGGATTCACCTACCGAGAAAAACATTGGGGCTATGCTCATTTTCTCGGTAGGTGTATTTAATGTTTAAAAGCTACAGTATGGGGCAGATTTACGAAATTCACATATATTCGATCGAATTTTCAAAAATATTCGAATTTCAAATATGCAAATTCGACCAAATTCACCATCGAATTTGATTCGAATATTCGATCGATCAAATTTTCCATATTCGATCGATCGAATTGCGCAAAAAAAATTCGAATTCGAATTTTTTTAATTCCCCACTATTCCCTGGTCGAATTTCCAATTTTTTTTTTCATTCGAAATTCGACTCTTAGTAAATCTGCCACTATGTGTAAAAAGGGTTATCCATCATGGGCGGATTTTCAAGGCTAGGGAAGGCTAACGGGCAAATTCACCATTTGTTCCCTGTGAAGGCTTCGCCCCACTTAAGTACATTGATGAGTAGTGATGGGCGAATCTCACCCGTTTTGCTTTGCCGAAAAATGTGCGAATTTCCAGCGAAATTCGCGAAATGGCGAAAAAATTCACGAAATGAGTCACGCGCCGTTTTTGACGTGCGTCACGTCAATCGCGGCGTGTCGTATCGTTCGTTTCCCAACCGTCGCGTCATTTTCGACGCGTCGCGTCAAAAATGCCGCGCAACTCGAATTTTCGCTGGCGAATTTTTGCTGGCGTTTCGCGGATTTATTCGCCAGCGGCGAATCGCGGGAGTTCGCCGCGAATTCGCCCCTGGCGAATAAATTCGCCCATCACTAATGATGAGACTTTATCCAAAACTGCCATGTTAACTTATGTTGCATTCATTGCATTTTACTAAGACTCTTTCCATATGTTTTAATAAACTGAGAGATACCTTGCAGTTACCCTGTGGGCAGACAAACTAGTAAAAATTCAACTAATTGTAACTAACTTGCAATGAACTAATAATTCATAACTTTTAAAAAAAACATCTTTTAAAAATGTTACTAATATTAAAAGAAAACATATGATATGCAAATATGATAGAAGGACAGGGAATTTGAGCATTAAGGCATAAAAGAAATAAAGTTGTTCTCCCTAAGGTCACCTATAGCCACCCATGTTCTTTTAAATAGAAAAGTTAGTAAAATGTTTCATTTTTGGATTGTAGTGGAACTTTAAGGAAGGCAAATGTGTAAGATAGCAGCCTGGTTGATTATCGTTATGACATTTAGTGCAGCAATAACATTCATAGAGCAGCAAGACCCATATCTGAGCTTATTGACTTCTCTGTTGGTACACACATGTTCCTTTAGAGTTATTGCAGCTTTTTTAGCTTTAAGTCCCGAATGAAAAGCAATTTCTGAGGAAACCCCATCTCATTTTAGTGACAAATCCTCTTTTATTGCTTTGTGTTGCAGGGAGATAGATGAAAGGATGAGTAAGATAGATATACAATTGCAGTAATACATGTTTCCCTATCCATAAGGCTATCCATAGCTGTGCTTGTATCCCCCAATATTTTATTACATTCTAAGCTGCTTTTCCCTGTAGGCTCTGCTGTAACTGTTTGTAGATGTGTTATGTAAGGTCTGAGTTCTGTGAATGCTCGTCATAAAAATGACTGAAATGCTTTGTCAGGGTGTCATACGAATTTCTCTTAAGCCAGTATTTTGGAAAAAGTTACAAATTGTGCTAAAACCTAATACTCATTTGAGCACCCTTTCTGTGCATATTATGGGGCCGATTTACTATATTCAGGTGAAGGATTCCAAGTTTGATCAAATTCGATCGAATTACAAACGTAGGATTTATTCGTTTGGTCGAATATGTGAATTTTGGCATATTCGATCATCGAATAGGGAATGGTCAAATGGACTAATATTCGATCATTCGACCAGCGAAGGATTTTTATTTTTAAGTTTATTCGATTGCCTACTTCGGCAGATTGAACCTACCGAATTGCAATAGAAGCCTATGGGAGCACTCCCATAGGCTTTTGAGACTAAGTCTTGATCGAATAGGATTCCTACGATCGAAGTGTTCGATCTTCGAATCGTACGAATCATTCGGACGATCGAATATCGAATAAACGGGTAGCCTAGAACTATTCGATTAACATTCGAAAATCGAATGCTAATCGAATATCGAATAGAAACGAATTATTTTTGGGGAATAATAGTAAATTTGCCCCTATGTGTATTAAATTAAATGACAGATGCAAAATAATTCTCCAGTGGAAATCCGCCCTACCAGCACTTTGCTTTGGGTCATTTATAGACACTGGGCAAATTTGACCCTGGGGGGGGGGGCAATATGGCAGTGAACCAGGTTGTAGCTTTCATTGTTTTGCTTGCAGCAAATGCAGTAGATAACCTAATTATGCATAACATTGTAATAAATTAATGTACTATTCATTTTCATTTATAAACACATTTACAACCCTGTTCTACTCAGCATAAGTGGCAGAACACACTTCCTCCATCCTAAGCCCACCCACTAACATGGTAACAGCCAATGAACACTCCCTACTACCTGCATGTTCTTAGCTCAACAAATCCCCTGCAAAATGCTACAGGTAAGCTGCTGCCTACCAATTAACTTTATTATTTTTTACTACAGGATTCCCTTCAAATCCTCCTTAGTTGCTTTCTGATATCACTGTGTGAGTAAGTAAGATGAGTAAAGCTTGCCTTTAAAGTATAAAAACATTATGTGGCAGATTAACTAAAGGGTGAAGTGGCTGTCGCTACTGACCGTTGGCCAGAAATCTCATCCGCAGGGACATCACCAATTAACTAACAGGCGTAGAGGACAATCTGCTTGTGAACGAGAACGTCAACCATCAGCCTACCAAATCCACTCAAACAATAGGCTTGCCATAGCCACCCCTTGCCACAAAGAGTAGATTACTAGAGAGCACAACTTTTTTTTTTAAAACCAACTGAACACAGTTGGGATCAGCGTTTTTCTGCACAAATCATGACTACTTTGTGAGTATTTGGCAAGTACCTACCAAGAGGCAGGACTCTAGCATCCACTATTCTGGTATTTGATAACCATATAATATGGGCAAGCGGAAATAGCAACAAGATGATTATCATAGGATAATGCTCTTGCATCCATATATAAGCCATACATTTCTAATTACGAGAAAAAGGAGTGCAATTTTAGGAATGTAGATATCTCCTTAAAGTTTTTAATTCGAAATTCTTAAATCTGCCCCATAGGGTTAAATTCTCTACTAGACTATTTTTATAGTCAGCAGCAGGACTATCATTTTCATAATGCACTCTAGGAGAATGACTTAAGCTGCACTAAGCTCCAGGTTTGGATTGGTATCTAGAGGTTTCTCTCTTGAAGTATTACTGGCCTTAAAGCAAAGGCTAGAATCTATTCCTTGAAGATTCCATTGCAAATTAGGCATCGCTAGTGTAAATGCGCTTTGCCTGACGAAGTAACGGTAGCACAACTTTGCTACTTTTTGCCTCCCTGAGGGCAAATTCACATTTTAGTGAATTAACTGGCGAAAATTTGCCTGCCGAAGTTTGCGGCGAAGGTGTGGCTACAGAATTTCTGCACTTTCTGCACTTTAGTGAATTTGATTCTCATTAATGATGAGTGAATCTGTCCCATTTAACTTGCTGAAACGTGCAAAACCACTGGAAAATTCTCAAAATGCATTGAAGTGAATGGCCATTTAGTTCCCAAGTACTGTAAATAAAATAATAAGGGAATAAAATGAAAGAGCTAGCTAGTCAGTTTAGCATAGCAGACTTACATGCCATTATAGCATGTCTAATGGGTAACATTGTACCCTGTGAACAGTATGGGGCAGATTTATCAAGGGTCGATTTTCAAAATGTATCATATACTGTCCCTTTAAGAATTCAAATTTGACTATTTTGCCTGACACATTGCTGTTTTAGCCTATACAGAGTCGTTGGGTGAACTTTTAAAAACAAAAAAAACAAAAACAAAATGAATTCAATCAAATTAGAGTCAAATTCAATTTGAGTTTGCTGGTCCATCCTATTCACCCGAATCTAAATTTTTTAATTTTTTTAAATACATTTTTTCATTGGTGCTGTAACCCTGCAAGGAAGGCGTGAGCTGCATATCATACATAGGGGAACTACAGTTCCCACATCAACCACATTTCTGGAAATTGTCTTGTTTTAGAATAGGACTATTATACTTTCAAAGAATGTATTCTATTTACTTATGTTCCTCAGCCAGGGTAGGTACCTTTCAAATAGCTAATTTGGCTGTAAGAATTTTCGGCGCGCGTCGCGTCGTTTTCGGCGTGTCACGTCAAAAACAACGCACGACTCGTTTTTGGCGGTGAATTTTTCGTGAATTCGCCCCTGGCAAATAAATTCGCCCATCACTAATTATAATGTTGCTAAGAGACTTAAAGGGGTTGTGCACTTTCAAGCCACTAGTTGTATTCAGATAGATCACCAGAAATAATGACTTTTTCCATTTACTTTATATCAGGGGTGTCCAACTTTTTAGCTTCCCTGGGCCACATTGGAAAAAGAAAAATTGTCTGGGGCCACACATGAAATACACAAACACTTATGATTTGTAAAAGTAAAGAAAATACATAGAAAAGAACTACAAAACCAATTGGATAACCAGATGGACCTATACACTTTAATATGGGACACCTGGATGTTAAACAGACATTATTATTATTATTATTACTAACTGGGCAATGGGCAGAGTTCCCCCTCCTCCTATATCCTTTGCAACATGATGGGGCCGATTTACGAAATTCACACGAATAGATCAAAGTTCGAACGAATTCGTATGATTTTTTCGGATGATTGAAAATTCCGATTTCGTCATTTTCGATCATCGAATATCGAACGATCGAGTACATTCGAATGAATTAGAATGATCGAATATTCATTCATTCGATCGTTAGATCATCGAATTTTGGCAAAACCTAAACCTATTCAACTGCCCAGTTCGGCAGATAGGACCTACCGAATTGCAATAGAAGCCTTCCGAGTCCTGATCGAATAGGATTTGTACGATCGAAGTCTTCAATCGTTCGAATCGTACGAATCATTCAAATGATCGAATAATTCATTTGAATGATCGAACGATCGTTATTCGATGAATGAATAAAAGGGTAGCCTAAAACTATTCGATTAGCATTCGAAAATCGAATGCTAATCGAATATAGAGGGAAAACGAATATTTTTTGGGGAATAATAGTAAATTTACCCCGATGTCTCCTCTGGAACTGAGCATTTCAAGCTATCTATCCTGAGCCGTATGTGGCCCTCGGGCCACAGGTTGGACACCCCTGCTTTATATTTTCTGTGACCGATTTGCAATATTGAAGTGTAAAGTGTAATTTTTCACCTTCTAAAGCAGCTCTGGAAGGGGGGTGTCGCCATCCCCCCAAACCGTTCTAAATTGATACATTTAATGGATTCATTTTTTATCTTTGTCCCTGCTGAGCAGAATCTCTTGGTTTCATTACAGGCAAGTGTTAAACCCGATACAATACTAATAATCCAGAGATGCTGCTAAAAAATGTATCAACTAAATGTTGCAAAATTGTAACAGTTTAGAGCCTGCTCATGAATCACTGAGCTGCCAAACTCAAACACCAGAGACATGAATATTCAACTTTAAACTAAAAATTAAAACTATTAAAAATAAATAATTGAAAGTAATTGAAAAAAGTCTTTATTTCTGAACAATCTGAAAACAACTGAAGTGAAAAAAGTGTTCTTTACTATACAAGATCCCATGTAGTCCTTCTCAGAGACTGAATGTACAACGTTGACCGCAACAACACAAGAATCTTCCCATTTATAAAGAACAAAGGGGCTCTGGCAAATTCAATTACGATTTTCAGAAAATCATTCCTTTTCAACTAATCCCACTTTGTGGCAGGAGTTTTAAAAGTATCCCTAATTATCAGAAGGGCTGCTGTTCCCTAAAAATGTTCCCAACACAAATGCGATTTATTCTGATGTGACATGACAAGTTGATTTGATGAGGTCTTGGGTTTGGGGATTTCATTTCCAGTTGAACAAAAGTTGAATCCATTTTGCACTAGAGCATTCCTAACAACTGTAACAACACGACCAGCTGTAAAGTTTCTATATTGAAAGGGTTTAAGGAAGATGGAATCCATTTCCTTCCTACATAGAAATGTAATATTAGATCATGACACCAGTAAGAAAAAGATGATGCCTTGTAACACAGATTGAGTCATGTATAAGAGTAAGCATAAAGATGATATCCATGTTCCAAAATATTGCACTTATCTATTTAGGAGGCTCACAACTGTTTTTGATCTATTGAAAGTATGGATAAGACCAGGGCCAAAATTCGCGAAACACCAGCGAAAATTCGCCAGGCGAAAATTCGCTAAAAAAAACCGAGACGCCAAATTCGTCATTTCACAACTTTGGAAATTCACTAACACCGACTAGTAGATAGACTTGCGCAACTTCGCACCCTTACGCCAGG
>CM044444.1:64717691-64734258 GCA_024363595.1 Xenopus borealis
TTCATTTTTTTATGCAGGGGAAAAAACACAAACAACATATTTGTACATATTTTCCTTGGGAAAGAGTGAATCAGAATCAGAATTATGAGATTAAAAGTAAAAATCTCACTATCTGTAATTCAGAATGACATACTAAAACTAATACAACTAATTGTAAACTTATATTAAGAAAGAATTTATGAAAAACAAAAATTAAAATTGCCTTTTTTAAAGGATAATACAACCTTTAAAATAAGTGAATGCAAAATTGATGAGGGGACTATTCTAAGCACTTTTGCAATGTATGTTCATTATTTATTCTTTTTTCTTTACAAAATATTAAGGGATACGTACATATGTTACCATGTTAACATGAATTAATTTTGTTAAGAATATTCTGCCACAAAATGACTAATCATTCACTAAATTCACATTTTTATCAGATTTTGCTTTACTAACTGTCATTTATAACAACAAAACATCATCTTCAACAAAAGTGGCAACATGCCTGTGGTGCGTAATATGCAGTAACACATTTACAGAGAGAAAAGATTGAATATGTGCTTAAATGTAATAAATGACAGTGCCTTTAAAAACATTCAAGATAAAAAATTGAATGTACACAGTAGGATCTCTGCACCAGAGCTGCAGGCATCCAGCATAGGTCAAATGACTGTACCATAGCACTATCATATTAGAGGTTGTACTATGTATGAATTTCATTTTGCAGTACTGAGAACAGAATCCTGACAGTAATTATTATGCAGTGAGTCTCAATATTATATATTTTGATATTGGTTACAAATGAACTATTCTACACACACAGCTCTGAGTCTCTACACCTGGCAAGTCGCACAAGGAGAACTACCTCAAACACTGTGGAGCATAGGCCACTCTTTCTAGTTACCCTGTATACCTCTCCTATACCACTCCTAAAAGTGCTATCAACTATCCACCACATTCAAGGGTTTCTTTCCTTTAAGTGTCTTCCTTCCTTAAGGCACAGAATTTCTGATGGGGCCATATGATCCAGGCTCCCCAGCTCTATCCATTCTGTTGAAGTCCAAAAAGGCAAAGCACATGGTGACTCTTCTTTTTAAATAGTAGATAAATCAGCTATTCCTGACCAATTATAGAACTGCCAGGGGAATTTTACTCTGGAAATAGCTCCCACCAACTTGAGTAAGCAGGCATAACCTAATCATACTGAGAACTGCTTTAATTAAAGGTGAACAAAACCTTTACCGTCCTACAAAATAGGTACTGTTACTACTAACATGTCTGATTTAACTAAGATTAATAAGTGCAGTGTTCAGAGTACAGTGCAGAGTTGAGTCAGATAAAATGTAGTACATAATCACCAAGGACTTACATGTGTCCATTTTTATTAGGACCATATTGATTTTGCATTTTGCTCTTACTTTGGGCCTGGGATGCTAGACACATGGCTACTTTTGCATGTCGTAAAAAAGAATATGCCAATTTTCAGTGTAGGACTGGGGTCCCCGGGACCCAACATAGCTGCAGCCTGAGGGGCCTGCACACCCCAACCCAGCCACAACCCCCTCCACCCCCATGCATACCTTATTTTATCTTATTACAGCAGTGATTGGGATTTGGAGGAGGTAAGGGTGCAGTGCCCAGGGCGAGGAGCAGGTGCAGTTTGGTGGGGCCCACAAGGTTTTTACCAGACAGCCCAGGCCAACCCTGTTGTTCCTGCAAGTGATATGTTCTTGCAGAGGGTATGAATCTTTGCACCTTTATTGTAGTGGGCATGATTATATAATTATGTTCTGGGAATTCGGGGAACAAATGGTATATTGTTGTTTGTTCAAGTTGTGCTTATTGTTTGCAGTTTATGCTCCAAGTAGCTGAACCTTAAAGGACCAGTAACTAGAGCCCTGCGCAGGTCCATTTTGTGCGAACCCTACCCAACCCATACCCACAACCTGCAATCCACAACCCGTGTGTTGCCCTGCACTAGCAAAACTGCTGTGCTTGCTGCAGAAACACTACTATTGTTTATATAAATAAGTAGTTGTGTAGAAATGGGGGCAGCTATTCAAAGGAGAAAAAGCTCTGTAAACATAATGTTATCTGTTATCCATTATTTATCCTGTGTCATAAGTCTTTTTTCAATTTCTGCCATTGATTATATCAACAGTCGTTTTTCTTAAGCAAACTGCTCAGTTTTACTAGAGCAGGGCAACAGTGCATGATATTTTCATTACTTTAAAATGCTTTCCTTTTTTGGTGTTACTGTTCCTTTAAGGTCTGTACTTTGTTTTTAGCACAGCTAAAGAATGGAAGAATCTGGGCACTTAATTTGCCCATTTCTGTGTGGGGACATTGGGAAAGCAATTTAAAGGGGTTGTTCACCTTTGAGTTAACTTTTAGTATAATGTAGAGAGTGATATTCTGAGACAATTTGCAATTGGTTTTCATTTTTTATTGTTTGTGGTTTTATAGTTATTTAGCTTTTTATTCAGCAGCTCTCTATTTTGCAGTGTCAGCAATTTGGTTTTTAGGGTACAAATTACCCTAGAAACCCTGCATTGATTTGAATAAGAGACTGGAATATGAATAGGAGATGGACTGAATAGAATGATAATGTAGCCTTACAGAGTGTTTGTTTTTAGATGGTGTGAGTGGACCCCCATTTGAAAGCTGCAAAGAAACAGAAGAAAATTGCAAATCATTAAAAAACTATGAAAAATAAATTATGAAGACCAATTTAAAAGTTTCTTAGAATTGGCCCTTCTACAATATACTAAAAGTTAACTTGAAGGTGAACCACCCCTTTAAATGACTGCAGTTATACAACTGTAAAATCACTTACCTCCCAACAGTCCCATTTTTAGAGGGACAGTCCCTCATTTGACAGCTCAACCCGCAGTCCCTCGTTTGTACTGGAACATCCCATTTTTCTCTGTACTGAACAGCCAGAAAAAGAAACAAAGTTTCTAGACTTTTGGCAGACAGCCCAGAACAGCCACAGCAGCAGATAAGATAATTTTGTAACAATTTCAAGATAAGCAAATAAGTAATTGTAACAATATAAGATAACAGGTCCCTTGGGAAAAGTTAGAATCACATCTTAAAGGGCAATTCACCTCCAAATATTGTAAAATTAACATGGTGATTAGGAGGTGTGACCATAACAACGGGCATGGTCAACAAACTTCGCCGCGCTATATGCACCTATATGAACTTTTTTGTCCCTCTTTTTATGTCCAAAATGTTGGGAGGTATGAAATTATGTTTGACATTTACACTGTGTAAACAGTAATGGGATTACTGGTAAAGCCCAGATTGAAGAAGAAGGAAATTCAATCAACTGGATCAATGACTTTGTCAATGAACAATTTACACAACATCTGAGAGACTGATATACCCCTTGACCCCTGTGATGCCACTCACATTAGCAGTCTGCAGCAGGCAGCGTTCATGAAATGTAAAAGGAAAGAATTAATATAATAACACATTTGCAGCACATTGGGCATTGCATATTTACATTTCTAAACAGCGATGGACCTCGGGTTGCGACCGTTTGTGGAAAAAAAATACCGGTCTTCCTATATATTTAGCTTTTTTTTCCTATTAATAACATTGGGATCAGCCACTGTTTTCACCAGCCAGGCTGGTATAATACCACCCAGGTGGCAACCCTAGATGGACCAGATCCGCACCCAGAGCCGGGGTCTGGAGGGGGGGCCCTTGGACAGCAGCCCCAGTGGGCCCTGGGCCCCCCAGACGACCCTGGTTCTAAAGGTTTTTAAAACATGTGTTTAGGTTTTTTTTTACAGGAGGTACAGGAGGCCATTGTAATTCCTACTTCGTCATGTTTGTCTGCAGGCTACAAAACAATCCACTCATACACTTCGGAAACCAAATTGGCAGTTGCACCCTAGCCTATTAATATTAAAAAGTAAATAAATGAAAACACAGCACACATTCATAGCACACTTAAATCCAGCTAAAGGCTGGTCTTTGCTGCTTATACAAACAAACCTAAAACGACCATGACTGACGGCAAACTTCACTGTTGAAAATAACCAGCCCGATGAAGTTTTTTTTAATCAAATGTGAGCAGTGAAATTAAAGGGGTATAGCCACCAAACTGGACTCTGCTGAAGAACCTTGAGGCGGGAGGCCTCATTAAAATACATAAAAGCTAACACTAGGTAAAATGTGGGCTAGTGCTCACAGCAGGAATAAAAGATAGGATCAGGGTATTAAGTAGAAGAGTCAGGTGGTCTACGACACCCGCCAACATAACAGTCCAAGAGAATGAGCAGATGGGTAAAGAGATCCCCTGTCTAGTACAACTGAGAGGGTGTAGAACTGTAAAACTGTTGAGTGAATACTCTTGCTGGTTGTACATACTTTACTGTCCATCCTGGAATATTTTTTCTATTCTTTCTAGCATTCATGCAGGGAGAATGTACATGCTCGTAAGAAAGTGTAATCATTATTTAATATTCAAGCGTTAACGCAGGGTTGATTTGCCACTCTTTTCTTGTTAATTGTATCAAAATCGAACCTCGACTTTTTTGAATTGTTGCTCTGAAAACACAAATTCATGGTGGTGTCGCTGAAAAACCTGAAACATTCAGGAACCATGAAGGTTCCAATGGTTAAGGGACCATCTGTCATTGATTTACACATAATTTCGATTTTTCTTTTGGTTTTACCTGGAGAATATTTGGATTTGAATTGTTAGCAGCTTTGGAGCATAATAAATCATGAAAAATTTCAAATTTTTCTCTTTAAAAATTTGAGTTTTGTTAAATAACCCCTTAAAGGGATGCATTAGTTAATAGTGCTGTTCCAGTAGAACTCTGCACTGAAATCCAGTTCTCAAAAGAGCAAACAGATTTTTTTTATATTTAATTTAGAAATCTGACAAGGGGCTAAACATTTTGTCAATTTCCCAGCTACCACAAGTCATGTGACTTGTGCTCTGATAAACTTCAATCACTCTTTACTGCTGTACTGCAAGTTGGAGTGATATCACCCCCTCCCTTTCTCCCCCCCAGCAGCCTAACAACAGAACAATGGGAAGGTAACCAGATGACAGCTCCTTAACACTAAATAACAGCTGCCTGGTAGATCTAAGAACAGCACTCAATAGTAAAACCCATGTCCCACTGCGTTCTATTCAATTACATTGAGAAGGAAAAACAACAGCCTGCCAGAAAGCAGTTCCCTCCTAAAGTGCTGGCATAAGTCACATGACCGGAGCAGCTGGGAAATTGACAAAATATCTACCTCCATGTCAGATTTCAAAATTGAATATAAAAAAATCTGTTTGCTCTTTTGAGAAATGGATTTCAGTGCAGAAGTCTACTGGAGTAGCACTATTAACTGATGCGTTTTGAAATAAACATGTTTTCCCATGACAATATCCCTTTAAGTAAACCCAATAAGAATGTTCTGTCTCCAATATGAAGTATTGTAAAAATCTGAGATGTCTTCATTGTGCTTATTGCATTGTTAATAATGTGTCACACATACCTAGCTGTCGCAGTAAGACTGGATTATTTGCAAGATATTTTGTGAAGGGTTTGCTGTTCATGGCAGAGGGAGGATGCAGGGTGCTTGATTGACAGCTGCTATCTCAGTGAGCTTTTTTTGCTGCTAGGTATCCTTTAGCTTTAATTCAGAGAGGCACATACTGTACATGTGGGTTGAAATATAGGCAGAGTTATGAGGTACTACATAGTTCAACTTCTTACAATTTTTACCTTAAATTTATTTGAACACTATATGCTGCCATCTATTGTATCAGTTTTTTATGTTGCAAGAAAGACATTTTCTAGTCACAACTCCAGAAAAAAATAATATAGTGTGTTAGAGAAAGTTTCCTATTTATTGTCAGTTTTTTCCCTACAGTATATCTTCTTGTTTCACCTTATTTGACTGCATTCTTATTATTATTGCTACACAAACATATCCCACAATAAAACTATTTTTTGACTGCATTCATTTTATTATTATAGAGAATAAATTAAACTACTTAAATATTAAGCATCTCTCACCAAAATTGTTAAATTTTAAAAATCTACATATAAGTAGACTGCAAGCAATGTATTTTTCTGGGAGAATATAAAAGAAATGAAAGTTTAAAGGAACAGTAACACCAAGAATAAAAAAGTTTTAATGTAATTGAATTCTAATGTCCTGTTGCCCTGCACAGGTAAAAATCTCTTTGCTTCAGAAACACAACTATAGTTTATATAAACAAGCTGCTGTGTAGCCATCGGGGTAGCCATTCAAAGCTGAAAAAAAGCACAGGATTCACAGCAGATAACAGATAAGCTATATAGAATACAAAGGGATTCTACAGAATTTTTATGTTTTCTACACTGTAACTGTGCATTTCTCCCTTTTTCAAACTGAATGGCTGACCCGATGGATACACAGCAGCTTGTTCATAATAAAAACTATAGTAGTGTATATATATATATATATAGTATAGTAGTATATATATATATAGTAGTATAGTAGAAGCAAACACACCAATTTTACCAGTGCAGGACAACAGTTGTTTATAGCTAAATTACTTAATTTCTGATGTCACTGTTCCTTTAAAAAGATGCAGTAAACCACAGCAACAAGACAAATAGAGCTACTTGTAGTAGTTACTAGTAGCAGCTACTTGTCGTGGCAACAAAATAGACAATAGTGATAATTGGCTTTACTATGACACTATGCAGTCTATTTTTTAAGCCTCATATTTTACTGGTAGAGTTTTTAAGGGGAAAATCTCAAATATATAGAGGGAAAAAAAAAACGCAAATTTTTATTTAGATTTTTTATGCTCCAAAAAAAGTCTAATTCGAAAATACTCCAGCTAAAACCTGTCAACTTTGTGCAACAGTCAGTGGCAGATGTCGCTTTCACAATTTGAAGAGGTTTTTTGCCTTCATGATGTTCAAGGGTTTTGGGCTGTTTGGCTCTGTTATTCATTCAAACACTTGAAAAATTTTAGTTTTTTTTTATTTGCATGACTGAAATAGCTGCATTGTCAAGACTATTCCCAACATATACATTCAATGTTCAATTTGATTTTCTTTTTTTGTAAATTAAGCCAAATCATGGTTGGGAATCAGGCTGTCTTTTTATTTTAAATATAATGAGAAAAATTTGAGGTTTAATAAATACCCCCTTATGTGTGTTTTAGCAAAGGCAATTCTCACTTTTGTCTATGTAAGTGTATTTTGCAGCCTCAAAAATTTGTTGTTTTTAGGTTTGTATGTCTTCATCTTAAATACTATCTGCTGATTGGTTACTTTTGGTAACTACACCTTTTTTACATAAACAGTTTTTTTCCTTTATCAATCTTGTTTATCTTGCTGCTTTAGAAATATAAGACTTAATTTAGGAACTCAAACACAGTACACAAACTGCTATTAGTCCTTAGACCAGGGGCCCACCATAAAACCTTAGACCAGGGGCTCTAATACTAGTACTAATATACTTCATCTCCTCACTCAACCTCTATTCTCCTAGTTTGTTTTCTTTACATACTATAATCAATTATTCCATTTATTTAGCCTCTTTGTTCTCATAGAAATAGGGAATGGCCATGAAATAGGACAAAAGTTTAGCAGCATGATGGCCCACTGACACCTTGGCCCACCGGGAGTTTTCCTGGTATTCCGGTGGGCCAGTCCAACACTGGGTCATAGAATCATAGATCACCTGACCAGAAATATTAAATTCTAACTGCAAAAGGAAGAAGCGTGGAAGCAAAACACTTTTTTCTTAATTGGCTCATGTGACCTAACGTGTTTGGTTTGTTTATTTCATGCACTGTGAATCCGAGGATCCCAAGAGGGTGGCCCCTAGTTTTTAAAATGGCAATATTCTATTAAGAATTACCCAATGGCACATACTGCTAAAAAGTATATTATTATGAAAATTGTTTATTTACATGAAGCAGGGTTTTATGAGCTAATTATGCAATATATTATTTATAGAGACATTGTTCGGGTGGATAGTTTTCCTTTAAGAAGATACAGTACATTACATTGCACAAACCTTTAACAGACTTTCACAAATCTCATAGAGTACTTGGCAATGATGCTATTCTGTATAGACTGTGTCTGAGTCTGTCTAGGTGACTGATATTAGTGTGATAAGTCTGGAGACAGGTGTCACAATAAGCGAGTTGGCAGAACATTGAGCACCATTTCTGGGAATTTTCCAACACAGACAACAAGGCCATTAGAGTCATATTTGTTTTGCCAAGAGGCACAGAGGGCGTAACATTTTTGGACGGTCTCAAGTGCTGCTGCTCAAATACCGGCACTACATGTTGAAGACATTATACAAAAAACAAAATAATGTAAGAGCAATACAAATAGACTCATTATCTTGCAAGCTTAATGGCCTTATTTCCTTACTCTGCTGCATAATGACAGCTCTCAGTGCAGACGCAAGCTGCCGCTCCCAGTGGCTAATTGTTTTTAAATGTTAATAGAAGCTTATCACACAGTGCCCATCAATCTGTTCTCAGGTAAGTAACGCACAAAAGCCAGGTCTCCCTCCTTTTAGCAGCAATTCACAACTGCTGAGCTGGGGTTGTGCAGCGGGAAGCTATTTGGAAGCGACTCTCATTAGACCCCAAGAATTGTCCTTCCAGGGAATGCAGCTCATTATATTTTTCACCTAAAGGGACTGAGGACAGAAACTCAAATTACAGTCACAGCCACACATACCTCCCACAAGCAATGTCTTTGTAAACAACAACTCTTTGGCTGCTACAAAGGTGTGACTGTGACATTCAATATGATTCAGCTTTCCTCATGACTCAATTTATACTATGCCCGTAATCATTTTTTGCTACATAACCTGAGAGACAGTCCATAAGTCAGGTGGTGCTATAATGTAAAGGAAGGCCCTGGAGCTATAAATGCAGGGGCTGCATGACAAGGGAAATTAATAACCAGCAGCCAAATTACACTGGTTTATATTTAAATATTGGCAGAATCAGATGTAGATGTGAGTGGGTGAGAAGGAATGAGTTAAGGCAGGGGAAAACCAAGCTGGGGGTCAGGCCTGGACTGACAATCTGTGGGTTCTGGCAAATGTGCTATAGAAAGTCAGTATTTAGTGGGCCTCTATGATCCTGAAATGTCAGGGCCTATTTTGATTCTCAGTCTGGACCTGCTGGGGGTGGAGCAAGACAGGGATGTGATGTCAGGGGAAGAAGCAGTTCACTTCCTTATCTTCTGAGCAGATATAAACATCCCACCCATCCTCCCTTACTGCATATTTTGTGAAATGCCAGGAGTTTCTCTTTTGTTGTCATATTATCTGTTAATAAGCAAATGTGCATTTATTCCTGCATGTAGCATTGTATTGTGGTTTTGGTACAGTTATACATTATAACCACGAGAGAGCTTGCATGTTATTATTCAGGTTAAATGAATGTCAAATGCTTGATCCAAGAAATGCTTCTGATTGCCATTGGGGTCATGAAGGAATTTTTCCCCTCTTGAGGCATAATTGGCAATAGCTTCAGGATGGGTTTTTGCCTTCCTCTGGATCAAAACAGTGGGTATATGATAATGTATTTGAAGATTTATTTGTCACATCAGCGGTAGGACCTTGCCAGAGTACTGCACAGTTAAATTTAGAAGAGGGAGAAAGGAGGTTCTCTCCTGTGACTGCACTGTGGGTTGATTGATACCAATGTTACTACTGCTTGTGCTAGGTGACAGCCTGCTTGGATTTCCTATCATCGACCATCGACACACTGCAGATTCCGCACCGACAGCAGGGCTGCTGAATCTCTCTCATGGTGGGAATGCAGCTCCTGCTGGTAGCAGAGTTGGGGCCATCCTCTTTGTAGGTAGATACAGCCAAATATTCAGTGGTGGATATAATCTGGATGTAAGACGCGCCGGGAGACTGCCCCGGTCTTTTACCTCCCAGCTCGTCTTTCCCTGTCTTCCACTGAGCAGACACACACTTCCGGAATCTGCCTGCGTTTCACCTAGGGACAAATGGTGCTGGTGTAATTTCGTCAGTGCTTGACGCTCAGCTTTGTGACACGACAAGCGGCATGACGTCATCTTTCGGCGTCAAAATAGAACTTTGGTGCCAAAGCCTCTTAAAAAGCCTTCCTTTTCATGTAGCCAGTGCCCAAGCTGGCTTCAGTTTTACTGATCCTTCCTAAGCGTTACTCCTGCTATTTGATACTTGACTTCTGCCTGACTACTTGATTCCTATTCCTGTCGTCTGCCCCAATACCTTTGCCTGATCTTCGACTATGCTCTGCCTAACCCTTACCGGTACCTCGCTTTGGACTTTGTCTCTACTATTGTGCAATCCCTTGTACAGTTCTGCAGCAGAAAGCCCGGGGCCCCAAAAGGGCATCAGTGAACACCAGAAATTGCAGGGGTGCCCTGTACTTCTGTGAGTACCCATTTTCACTAAAGATTCCAACGAACTAGTACATTACAGAGGAGCGGCAGAGCATAGTAGCAATCTCTTATGGAATTCTGGCTTTGAATATTGCCTTGGGGTGTGGCTGGCAAGGTCCTATTTATTTGATAAAATGTGAATAAATGCTGTGGCCATTTTCACCATTTCTGGCGTTTCATTAGAGTATGTGGGATAGCTAAAGGCGAAGGATCAATTGAGGAGTCCCCTTGTCATGTATCTATGTATATTTATATAAACAAACTGAACTAGTTTAGCAAAAACCAGATCCACGTATAGGACCAAAACTTTGAATATTTTGAACATGGTCTCTATCTAAATAAATTTATTTTGCAAAATTTTCAAATTTACTGTGTCACCCAGGTATATATGTAAATATATATATATATCGAATTTTATTATTTTTATGATCGAACGCTGCGACTATTCGATTCGTATGAATTTTTTGATAAAATCATTTGATTTTACAATTTTTCCGAATATTCGAAAAGCAATCAAAACCTGCAAATATTTTTTTCAAAATTGGCAAATTTTTATTCGCCAAATATTCACAGGTCGAATTCGACCCTTGATAAATCTGCCCCTAAGTGAAGTGAAGTGAAGAACACCAACTTACATATTTTCTATGATAATCATTACCACATTTCAAGACATTTCAGTGCCCAACCTAATGTATTTAGTGCTTGGTTTAAAATACAAAATAATCATTCATCTCCAGTGTTTCTTTTGTTATCTTCAGCACTTCCCTGATGTAATATAAACTGCTGGAGGATATGGCTTCTGTGCATACAAGTGTGTGTCATGGTTGTTAAATAATCTCTGAAGTTGTCATTATTTGTTCCGTATCTTCTTACAAATCTTTATGCAAAGGAATCACCATTATCCAATATATCCTATCCAGACAGATTGTGGCATAAGGTATATTAAAATAATTATTGTTCAACACAGAGTACTGATGTATTCCAAACTCTGAGCAGATGTTTCCTTAGGGGAGCATTATTAAGAAGAAAAAAAAAATGAAGAGCGAGAAAGAGTAACTTGTGTGAGGGGAGCAATCTATGTGAGCAGTGTAGGTGTGTGTGCATATAATTGGGAAAGTTCACTAAGAGGATGGAGGAGTGAGCTGGAAGAGGTTATGCAGACAAACAAAGGTCAATGCAGGCAGAATAATATGAAAAAGATTATACTTAAAAGAAATGTATTAATATTATGCCCTCAATACTCTGCTGGAGTTTTCAGAGCTTCTGAAGAAGCCACATGGTGAAACGCGGAAGGTGTGAGATCATCACTAGACTCCTTGTAAATGCAATACTTTCTTTCTGAATAAAATACATTTCTTTATTTTTAGATGGCCATTTATGGCTCATTCTGCTAATAATTGTCTGTGAAGCATTTATTCCCTATACTAGTATGAACGTACTCACCCCCCACTGGTGTCAACAATATTGGGCCACATTCAATTTAATGAGAAAAAGGTTTTTCACGTAAAACTCATAAATAAGATTCAATTTCAGATGCAATTAATTTCAGAAAAACCTATCACACAGTTTATCATGTGAAAACTCTATGGAAGTAAATGGGAAAAAATCTAGAATTGAATTCGGAAGAAAGTTTTTTCTGCTTGAATTTAATCTCGTCCATGAGTTTTTACATAAACATAACTTTTTTCTCATTGAATTGAATCTGGCCCTAGATATGGAAAAAACATTCAGAAAAAAACACAACAGTATGTTATGTTGTGCTACATATAGCCTTTTTTATGATGGCTGAGGGCATTCTCTGACAAAGATAGAAATTTGAAGTTATGTTATCCAGGTAGTTTTAAATATTTAAATATTAAAACAATGACTATAAGATTTGAAGTTGATTATAGTACAATACATTCCACACTGTGGAAAGAAATGCATAATACCTGTAGAAATATACTAATACGATATACTATCAGGTCCAGTTGTTTTTCAAGATTTGGCATACATTATGACAAATATAAAGGAAATAAACTCTTTCTCCGTCTAGTGTGCATTTATAAAAACATCACTTAGAGATTCTATTATAGGAATGCTTTCACGAGTGATCAATGTCCCATCCTCTTCCAAACATTTACTAAGATATAAGGAATGCAACTAAATAATGGATGAATAAATGGCATCCATAAATGTGAAAAATGTTCTTTACCAACATCATCAACAAATAAAATATCTTTTTTTTTTTTACAGATGAAAAGAATTTTAGGAAACATTATAACAAGAATGTCTCAGTGGGCAACCTTATGCATTGCCTTTCAAGGACAACCCTTCTTATGAGAAGGCTCAGCAGATTATTGCACAGATGCTTGCAAAATGCTATCTTCTCCTATTGATTTGTAAGACCTTAATCATGTAATTCTCACGTCTATTTATTAACTTAACCCAGTGCACAAGATCAATCAATATTGTGCAAATACTCACCTCTTACCTGATATCCGTGTCAGAGGACACTGATGTCTTTGGTATGAGAAATCCCCCTCAGAGCAATGTTTTTGTAATGTCACAACATAAGTGACACAAATATTGCTCTACTACAATGATCATTTCCTTACCTAGTAAACGTATTGAATTCTTGTTAGTTCTGTAAGGGAATTGTAACCACCCAAAAAATTATAAAAATGTTATATTTCCTATCATACCTTAGAAAGGTTTGTGGTCCTTTGACTATATGGGGCAAATTTACTAAAATTCACCCAAAATCCTACGAATCTATTCGAAATTCGATAAGCATTCGACTATCGAATGCTTATCAAATAGTTTTAGGCTATCATTTTGCTCGATATCCGATTTTTCGGATACTGATTGTTCAATTTCATGAAAAAATTGTACTTTTTCCTTCGAGCCTCTGAAAAATTTGTACGTTTCGAACGATCGAAGCATTCGATCATACGAATGGTATTCGAGCAAGTCTTAGCCTATGGGGGGGGGGTTATCATAGGCTTCTATTGGTATTCGGTAGGTTCAATCTGGCGAAGTAGGCATTCGAAGGATTTTAAAATTTTAAATCCTTCGATCATCGAATTAGCGAATTAGCGAATATCCGATCATTCAATTTATTCGATAATTCAGTATTCGATGATCGAAAAGGCCAAATTTAGCATATTCGAATATCCGAAAAAAATCGTACGATCGTAATTCGATCATATTCGATAAAACTTCGATCCATTCACGCGAATTTTGTAAATTTGCCCCTTAGTCTGTTAATCAAAGAACATGCAAGGCATTATGGGAGTGGTGTTGTTTGTTTTGACAGTTTTGATTTGTCAATAGTTGAGCATTGGGAAAGTAGATTGGTTAGTTATTGGTCAGATTACTCTGTAAATGGGCAGTATGACCCTATGTTCAACATAAGCTCAATGATTATGGTTATGCCATTGTTTAGAAAACAGGCATATTCATTCTAGTAATTTAGATAGCTAGATCTCTGTTTAAGCTGAAAGCATTCAAACTGTACTGCAAATGTAAATGCTGAATGTTTGTGGCAGATTTTAATAGTCACAGGCACAGTTTTCTCCCCACCACAGAAAGGGCAGAAAGTGGGTGACCCATAGTCTACACATAATTATGCTTTCTACTATTCCATTTCTTGTACTTAGAGCACCATTATAAAGTATTAACTACAGGCAGAATGCAACTGAACAGTGCAATTGGTAGGAGGAATTGCAAGGTGTATAGCATACTAATGGGGAACTTCAGTACCTAACCAATAATATATGACCCTTGTGGTCAGATGTAGTTTGAGGGCATGGCCTGAGGATATTAAAAGCATGGGTGGTCTACAGCACTGAAAAAATTAAAAGGATTCAGGAATGATCAACCGCAACCACACATCTATTCATCCTCAGTACGATTAAAAACATTTGGTCTAATGAAAATTTGGTTTGAAGACTTTCGTTACTGAGATTGATGAAAATTTAGCTAAGCTTAAATGAGCTCTTAATATTGATTCTAGTAATATTCTTGCATGAAGATGGTATTAGATTTTCAATGGCAAGATAAATAAATCATCCTGCAGTTTTAAACTTGTTTTTTCACACACTGTTAATTAAAAGAATGTTCCTGGGCAGTAAACGAGACTCATATTTTGTACATATTTACCAATATGACTGATTTCATTATATTCTTTTTGAATTATATTTAAAGCATTGCTGTCTCAAGGCTATACTGTTGTAGGCCAAGGAATGAATTAGAGTATTACTGTAAATATGGCCAGCAGATAGGATTACTTATTTACTGTATTTGCATGCTGCATTTAAACCTCTGTTACAAGCAAATCTCCAGTACCAAATGGAAAGAATCACTGGGAAAAACTTGTTTTTCTCAACACTTATTACTTCCAAGAGTTATCTTAGAAGCTGGTACATCTGTTCTTTAGTGAGTAATCTCCCTAGATAGTCAGTCAGGGAAATAACTGTTACAGATAGTGATGGGCGAAACGAGCGCGTTCGCTTCGCCGAAAAATTCGCGGATTTCCAGAGAAATTCGCGAATTTTTCGCCATTTGGCGAAACGCGTCGCGTCGTTTTCGGCGCGTCGCGTCAAAAACGACGCGCGACTCGTTTTTGCGCGGCGAAATTTTAGCGGCGAATTTTTCTGCTCGTTTCGCGAATTTATTCGCCAGCGGCGAATCGCGGGAATTCGCCGCGAATTCGCCCCTGGCGAATAAATTCGCCCATCACTAGTTACAGATGTATTGGGACACTTCATTGGATCATTTATTCTAACAACCTACTACTAACAATAATATAATAAGCTGTTGCAATTGTTAAAATTACTTTTTGCCCAATAAAAGAAAACACAATTATAAGCAACTTTCCAAAATTAATGTTTTAAAAAGTGTTGGTGCTTTAAATGTTATTTTCTAATGTAAGTGCTATGGAAAGCGGTATTTGCATAATTCCTGGTTGTTACAATTTAAGCAATGTTGCAAAAGCCAGTCTCCTCCAGCAGACTGGTCTGTTAATCTGTTGGTTTATGTTACATTGTTTCAAAATCCGGAGCTACCAGTACAGAGAATACAAAGGGACAGACCAACACTGCTTTCAATAGCAATACATGTACAAATAACTTAAAAAACATGGAAAATGTGTAATGAATGTATATTGCAAAGCTGCTTAGAATCACGTTTTCTTTTATTAGGCAACATTTTTTGCAGTTGACATGTCCTTTGATGGAATTTTATGCCAGCTTCTTATTTATTCCGGTCACTATTTTATATGTTGCATGCTACATAGGCATACAGCTATAACCTGAGCAAGGGACAGAGGTAATGGTGAAAGTTGGAGTATCTGTACTCATAGCATTTATGGAAATAATGAATGGTAGAAATAGAAATAGGGGTGGAAAGTATTTTTTAAATTAAATTACTATATTCTTCAGAGTCTGCTGGGAATGATAGGCTGATTTTGCCAGTGAAACACTCATTTTCAAGGTTTAGAGTAGGAAACAACAACAAAGCAGGCATTTCAGGAGTTTCAGTTGCAAAACCAGTATGATTAAGGAGTTTTCATTACTACATGCCTTGCTTTATATTGGCTCCATTTGTTACACTGGATAGCTGGGTACTTTGTAGGCTGCTCCAATATATATAGTACACATGCATTTTGAGGCATGAAATATGGCAAACATTGATATTTTATATATATATATATATATATATATATATATATATATATATATATATATATACTGTGTATACACACACACATACACACAAAGGCTGAATTCATTTTTACTTTTTTTGTAGAGGAATTGTAAACCTTGCAAAAATCCTGTGTATGTTTGTACAACACATATCTTTACAGCATTGAATCAGATTTATTGAATGGGGCTAGAAGAATGAAGATTTAATTAATAACATGTGTTGATCATGCATATGCTAATATTCTGGGTCTTTTCCTAAGATTAGAAGCCACATTGGTATGTAAAAATGCACCCTAAAACTCTATATAAACATCCAAATGGCCATCAATTAAAAATGCATCTGACCCACAAGTGCTCTGTGTGGGCCCAGGCACTGGTCACTGAGATACAGAGCAGTTCCATGAACTTTGTTACATGCTAGGGAAACTACAAAATTCCCAGAATCACTATATATATATATATATA
>CM044444.1:64734368-64756790 GCA_024363595.1 Xenopus borealis
ACCACAGCTATATTTCTTTCCTTTACTTTTGATCTCCCATTGACCTTCCCTTAGGCCTGCTTAAAAGCAGCTTTCACAAGTAATTATGCCCCTTTGATAGAGTCCCGGCAGAACATGAAAAATATCACTTACTCTTTAAGATTGAAACATAGACATAACAGACTTGTAATATACAATGAGTTAAATTATTTAAGAAGTCTTCTTATGGCAAGGTTAAAGAAGCGTTAATCTCAATCCATTTTTCCAGCCTCTAAATTATAATTATTATTTATACCATATCATGCCATTGTCTCAAGCAGTGTGGGGCAGATTTATCAAATTCACATGAAGGATTCGAAGTTGGATCGAATTTTCAAAAAGAATCTAATTCGAATTTTCGAATGTTTTTGAAGACCACTTCGACCAGTGAATTTTGAAAAATCTATGCGAATATTCGACAGTCGAATAACTTCCCCTTTAAATTTTTAGTCTACTGCCTAGTTCGCCAGATTAAAGCTACCGAATTGGCTTTCATTATTTTAGATCGAATAGAAAAATTTGATTGAATGGATAAAATAGTTTGATTAGTTCGATTCGAACGACTTTATCGTTCGATCAAATTTTTGCTATTCGATCGTTTAACCTATCGAATAGTGGTAAAATCCTTCAAATTCGATATTCGAAGGATTTTCATTCCCACACTATTCCCATGGCCGAATTCCAAGGTTTTTTTACCCTTGAATTCTACCCTTAGTAAATCTGCCCATAAGTGTATACAAACACATGACTAAATCATTACATACAGTATACAAACAATAGCATGTTACGGAATCAGATAAACATTGCTGTTTTTGCATAGTGTTTAAACCAGTAGGTGGAGGACTCCAATCCAATTTCATAGTTCATAGGGCTCATTCACAAGGTGCTAGCTTTATTTGCATTTTTTTTAAAGTAAATCTATAGCAGCTTGCAGCCTATGGATTGGGTAACATTTAGGCCACATGAAGGTAATCCTGTAGTTGCAAGACACATTTGCTAGGGTTATACTACATTAATCTTTCTCTTTCTGAATATATGAGCTGAGTGTCAGGAACAGCCAGGAATCGAACCCTGGTCCCTGGAAGTTCTGCATTACCAGGGTGAGCCACTGGAGGATCTTTGTACTCATGCTAGACACTGCTCTGGACAGACTTGTAATATGTTCTTTCTCCCCTGCCTCGTTAACAACATGTGTTTTCCATTCTCAATTAATGACCCTTTATAAACCAGTCCCTGCCCTATGATCCTTGCTTGATCATCTGAGCTCCTGAGCCCGATCCAGCTCCTTACTCTGCTATTCCTGACTCTTGATTCCCGGTTCCTGTGTCCCCTGCCTGGTTCCTGTGTCCCCTGCCGTTCCTGTGTCCCCTGCCTGTTCCTTGTTCCTGTTCCCACCTGGTTCCTGATTCCTGTTCTCTGTGGATTCCCTGGTTTGACCTTCGGCCTGTTAATTCGACCCTGCTTGATTGCTGCCTGCCTCTGACCTTGCCTACTCTTTGGACCTTGCTTGCCTGCCGCCTGCCCAGACCTTTTCTGCCTGTTCATTGGATTTTGCTTGGCCATTACACAGGCTTGTATCTTTCAGTTTACACTTCTGTTTATTGTTATTTTCATATTCTCAATTAAATCACATTCACCATTATCATGGCTTCTGCTGTTAATCCTACAGTAAATGTGTGTCACCTGGGTTATCCAGCATATAGGCTCCATTCTGCTGAACATTCACCAGCATCCAAACCTGACACTGAGACTAGTGAGGTTCACTCAGAATAGATAATGTCTCTTGTGAGCAGAGCCCTCTGAACCCATTTTTATTTTGTAACTCTTGTTTATTTTAAAACCCCTGCTTGTTAAGACTCAACACATTACATTTGATATGTTTGGGTTATTGTCAAGTTTACAGCACAGAAAGAATTACATTCAAATCTGTTCCTACACTGGCATCAAGTTTTCATGTTGTGAAGTTGCAGTCGGACCTTTTTAAAGTTCATTGTCTGGCGCATACAAGCACTTTTTTAGCAGTTTGTTGCATTTGCTTAAAATATGTATCAATTGATACAGAGACTAGGGTACTGGTTATAAGATGATCCTGGGATGCTTGTAATGTCATAACAATCCATCCCTAATGTTGGTGGACTATAACAGCAAACACAAAATGATAAGGGTATTTGGAACTTGAAATGTAGATGAACAGATTCCACTGGAGAGCAAACAGGTACACCTCCTGTGTAGTTTGTTGGATCGAGCACCAAAATTCTAACAACCCAGTGGCATCAATAGGCATATGAATTTATATGGTATTCTGCACTTGATAGTCCAACGATAGAGAGACCCTCTTAGAATTTAAAAATTCAGTCAACTGTATTAAGCATGTTAAAAACAATTTAACAGTGGGACAGGCACTAGACTGGCTTAACATGTTTTTAATGGCTGACCCATGCTTCTGAGGAAGTGCAGAGGTCAGCCATGAGACTTGTTAAGCCAGCCAAGTGCCTGTCCCACTGATAAAGTGCTTTTAACATGCTTAGTAAAGTTAAATTCTAAGCGGATGTCTCCAACACCGAGAGCAGAATACAGTTACCATTTGTGTTTTCCTATATGTTATTATCTCTGGAGCCGAAACGGAATAGGGATTGACTCGGTTACCACAACAGTAAGCCTTTAATGCTTCCACGTTCATATTCTATCTGCCAACATACTTAAAGGCATAATGTCATGGAAAAACATGTTTTTTTTTTAAATGCATCAGTAAATCGTGCTGCTCCAGCAGACTTCTGCACTGAAATCTGTTTTTCAAAAGAAAAAAATGATTTTTTTTTTATATTTAATTTTTAAATCTGACATGGGGCTAGACATATTGTTAGTTTCCCAGGTGCCCCCAGTCTTGTGACTTGTGCTCGGATAAATGCGATATCACACCCTACCTCATCCACTAGTAAGTAGCCCTTAGAGTGAATTATTTGCAGTGTACACTGTGTAATTTAGAAATAAAAATGACACCATAATAATCATGACAGAATCCCTTTAACCCTTACTATAATTACCTATGGGTGAATAATATTGTTATCGGAGAATTACATTCCTTGTCAAAGGAACATTGCATATTTTACATGCATCATAGTGTATATGAATATGAGGAATAGAAGTTTCTTGTGACATCTGTATCAATTGTAGGAAAAGCAATAGCTGGGTGTGCCATGATGACTGTACAATCACTCCATTGAAAATGTTCTTATAAGATACCACTTTTCTTTTTTAGAACCGTGCCCTCCTTGCACAGTTTCCTTATAGTAGAACCCCAGCCAACCCAACATTTGTTTGGGTTTGGTTCTGTTTTGTTTCAGAAAGTTGTGAGCTTTGTTAAAACATGGACATTTGTGAATAGTTTTGTATTCTGAGGTTTGAAAATGTGCAAAACGTGCAGGGAAATTCAGTGAAAGTACATTAAGTTTGTGTTCTTGATGCATTACCATTATGTAAACTAGTCACATTTTGCTTGGTTTCTTCATGTTTTTTGATGATCTCTCTCAAGTTTCCCAGGTGGCTGCCCTATTCCCCCAACCCCCGTCACAGTGCTGCCTTCTTCAGAATCCAGAAATGGTTTTGTTGGATCTTGCTTGCCAGTATTTTCACAATTATGCTCTGAAGAAGCTGGGAGGAGGTTCAAGAAGACTTACAGAGGTTAGAGTTAGTCGTCCTGTTATCCATGTTTTATACCGCAGTCCTATACCTGAGATTGTAAAGAACATACATATTTGTGTAATCATACTAATCTCATCTGGATCAGACTTGGCAACAAACTCCTCTTCTGTAGAATCTCTGTTCTCGCCCTACTATACCACAGGGGGTTATTACCCCCTTGACTTCTTACCTCTGCTTCCCAGAACTCTGGAAATCCAAAATCTGTAATAACGTCAACAGATATACACAATGAGCATTAAACAAAGTACAAAAGTGAGCTGGAGTGTAAGGTAGGTGGGATGTAGGGATGGTAATTTATGGGTGTACTGTTGTACAGTTGTAACTCTTTCCTTCTAACCATAACAGTCTCTACAACCACCTACACTTTGTGAATTTATCATTAGTTTATTGCATGTACTCTGTATTTCCAACTTCTGGCATCCATATTGACTCATATTGTAGCTATAGCAAAGAATTACTTTGGCTGCCAACAAAATCACCACAGTTACTGATCATTGTGGACATTTCCTGGCTTGTTTGACATCCAGCCTTTTCTGAGTGTGAAAAAAAAAAAGATTTTCACATTGTAACACACATATCCCCATTTTGAGAGTTTTGCCTGAAATAGGCCTAAGGGAAAACAAACTACAACATGACTAGATAAAAGTCCTTTCTCACATATTCCTGATGAGTAAGGTACTCTGCCTCTTACTATTACACAAACATGCCCCCCAGGTAAGCTGCTAAATCTGTTATGTGAGTGCTTCTGCTTATTGAAATGGACACCAAATGGAGCTGTTTTACAAATCCAAACATTCTCTGGCATATTATCAAGAGTAAAAGCATGATGGTAGAGATGGTCTGAATTCTCACAGCAAGCCTGTAAAATAAAGCTAAAGAGCCAGTGGTATATCTAATTGGAATGCTTTCTGTCATCAACACATGTTTTTTCCATCTCAGACAATGCTATTTCTGCCCTTCTGAAATGTAATGGTACTGTAATTGGGACAAGTAAAAAAATCATAATGTATTCTTAGTATCTTTAATTGTCCTTAAAAGCTTTGGCAATCCAAAAACAATGTTTTGTAGCTTTTATTGAGAGCCCTTAACCATTTTTCTTACGTAAACATCATCTTATAGGTAGGTCAATCGTATTTGTCTTTTATCATTCTTCTCAACATATGTAAGTTTGTGCTGTGGCTTTAAGTATGACTTGCGTGAGTTCATGTTCATCTGGCAACAATTTTCAAAAAGAATGAACTTTCCCTAAATCGAACTATGGATCTTTACTTGGTGGGAGCAGAGAAGACAGATATGGTTTTATGTGATCACATTTGTTATGGTATCTGCTATTTGCCTGCACCAGATAATTAACAAATCCCTTTTTGTATGAGTGAGGGGCCGTTTATCTTTGTCACTTTACATGTATCACAATGTATTTCTTCCTATACAGACATTGATTATTTGTCCAACACCTCTGGGTATTCTTCCGGTGACCTTGCTTCTGCTCCAAGTAGGGTTTTTTTTTTACTGAACATCTCAGGACTGATATTAATGTGGTTTTGATTTAATGTTTCATTCCAAGATAACATGTGACTGCTCTATTTTTTTGTATATGTCTCCGATAATCAATGCGGAAATTATCATTAGTAAGATTGAGAATATTTATGTATTTTATGTAGGTTAAAGTTGCTTCAGTGTTTCCTTATAAGGCTAACAGACATTTATGCACACACAGTAGCTGGTCCTATTATCAATAGATAAATGTAACTATTTAATTCTTAATCATCTGCCAGTAGCTCTATTCATTTAAATCATTTATTAGAACATCATATTTTTGCTTGTGTGTTGACTGCTGCATTTGTAAATGTGCATATTTTTTCATAAATTTGCAGATATTTAAAATTACATTTGTTGTTCTTTAGGAGATAGTGGTGTTCTCAAGGAGTGATATTGCTTCTGAACCTTTGTTAGCTCTGTCTCATAAAAGCAGCTTAAAGGAGAACTAAACCCTTAAAACAAATGTAGGTTAAAATAGCATACTTCATATACTGAACTTACTGCACCAGCCTAAATTTTCTGAGTTTCTATAACAGAAATGATTTACTGTAGGCCTTCAAAGATGTGCACAAGAATGCCCCATCTTGGATTCTGTCAATGACACTGACATGCTCAGCATGCTTTGGGCAGCTGTTATGGAGTAAAGCTTAGGGGTTAGTTGCAAATCATCAAGCAGAAGATAGGGGTCATATATGATAACATCAGGCACAATGCTCAAACTGTGCTTCCCACTGAAGAAATTCAATTAATTACTATTTGGATGGTGAATAATATTATGTAAGTACAATATATTGCTAGTCTGCCCCCAAGCTCAGATAACTGATAGCAGCCCAGGGCATAAACTGGGAATAAGCCAAAAAGAAGATGGGGAGATACTGGGGGATCTTTGGATGCACAGACCTTTACTGCTAAAGGGTTGCCTGGTTGATTGGGCTATTACAGAACCCCAACACATAGGTGCATATTTACTAAGGGTCGAATTGTCGAGGGCTTTTAGCCCTCGAATGCGACTGGCAAATATTTGGCGAATAAATATTCGCCAAAATCTAATAAAATATTCGCCGGTTTTGTGCATTTTTGACTATTCGCCAGAATCGTACAATTGAATGATTGTATGAAAAGTTGCAGAAAAAACGTATATTCGCCAAAAGCCTACGATTCGAAGCATTCGATCTTACGATTGAAATTCAGCAAAAGAAATTCCCATAGGCTTCTATTGCAATTCGGTAGGTTCAATTTGGCGAAGTAGGCAGTCCAATAAAAATTTAAAGGGCAAGTTCTTCGACTGTCGAATAGTCGAATGATTGAATATATATTTATTCGATCTATTCAATGCGACTGAATATTCTATATTCGATAGTCGGAAATACTTAATTTGCATATTTGAATAGTCGTACAATCGAATAGAGACTATTCCAGCAAATATTCTAATCCTTCACACGAATTTAGTAAATCTGCCCCATAATGTACAGCCTTTCTATCCTAATTCTTTGGTGTGCTTTAGTTCTCATTAAGTTCAAATGCATTGCTTTCCTTAATAGGTGTATGGTACCCAGTGGTATCTATAATATATTACCTCTTTACAGGATGAGAATGTATGCATGAAAGAGAATGTTAAAATGGTTTCCTGACATACAGAAAGTTCCCATCAAGGAGCGTTAGTTATTCCTTATAATGTTAAAGATAGGTTGTAAGAAAATCAGTGTCGGAGCGGGTGAAAAGGGGGCGTTATCGCTAGTGCCTTGCGCTCTCTGCACTAGCGGAGCCGAATTTCCTGGTTAAAACCCGAAAATTTGGCTCTTAAAGTTACAAGTAGCCCTTGCAACTGGCCACTCCGTGCCACCTGAGGCAAGGTTCTCACCTTGCCTCATGGATGGAGCGCCCTGTAGATCACCCTCTTCTCCTCCAGTCCCTCCATTCACTTGGCCTTCGTGACACAGCCCTGTCCTGGTTCTTTTCTCACCTCGCCAATCGTTCCTTCAGTGTCTCTTACAATGGAGTAGCATCTTCCCCCCTACCTCTCTCTGTCGGGTTCCTCAAGGCTCTGTCCTGGGACCCTTATTATTTTCTCTATATACTTCCTCCATCGGAAAATTAATCAGCTCATATGGTTTCCACTCCTAACTAACTTGTCCTAACTTGTGTCTCCTCCTGCCTGTCTGCTATCTCTACTTGGATGTCACAACGCTACCTTAAATTAAACCTCTCCACAACGGAAATGGTTCTTTTTCCTCCAACTAACACCAGTAACATCCTGGAAGTATCCATCATAGTTAACAATTCCACTATCACCCCATCTCCCCAGGCCCGGTGCCTTGGGGTTATCCTAGATTCTGCCCTGACATTCACTCCTCACATCCAGTCACTTGTTAAATCATGTCACTTCCACCTAAGGAACACATCCAAAATACGATCATTTATCACCCAAGATGCTGCCAAAATTCTTATTCACTCTCTCGTCATATTGTGTCTAGACTATTGTAACTCTCTTTTAATTGGCCATATACTCAACCAACCACTTACTACGCTCCTCTACTGACCTGCTACTCAACTCTTCTCTCATTACCTCCTCACATGCTCGCATTCAAGGTTTTGCAAGGGCGGCACCCCTCCTCTGGAATTCTCTCCCACGATCTGTCCAACTTTCTCCCAACCTTTCAGCTTTCAAGAAATCTCTTAAAACCCACTTTTTTTTAGAGAAGCCTACCCTTACTGTTAACTACCCAGTGCAATACCGCTCACAGTACTACATCTCTCACCCATTTAACCCTGATCTTGCCCACTCCCACACCTTGTGTATCATTCCCTTCCCTTTAGATTATAAGCTCTTTCTGCACAGAGCCTCCCTCACCTTCTGTACAGGTATTTTTTGTGATGTATGTAACTCCTTATGTTCTATGTATATAATTCATGTGATTTAGTTGTATAATCACATTCACTTTACAATGCTACGAAATAAGTTGGCGCTATAGAAATACATGATAATAATAACTACTGACCAGTATTGGTATTTCTCAAATATTCTAGTGATCAAAGAAGAAAGTTTACTTGAGCTCTGTTGCATTTTTTTCACAATTATGAAAATGTATACATTTTCCTTTAGATGTAACATTTCTTTTCCCTTTATGTATTTATTTTCTCACTGAGGACGTGTAGCACTGGGGTTGATTCTATTTGTTAACAATTTGGTAACTCACCCCCATGAGAACCTAGTAGCCCAGTGCTTTCTGACAGCCAGAGCTCCCCAGCTTTGAAAAATGTTTGCAGCTGTTTCTTACCAACCACAGCATTATGATATCAGGTTAGGTATTGCAGATACTTGCTGTCCAGGGCTACATGCATGCATATTACAGACACCAATGGGCAGCAGGTGCCTAATGCCCATGTGCTAAATCTGTGTGTATAGAGAGTGAGTACCTGTAGTGTCTGCCCTGCTTTCATGGTGTCTCAATTGGGAAAGGGCTCATACAGATGGCTATTTTGCCCTGCATTCCCCTGCAGTCATTTTTCCTGCATTCCACAGTAGAGGAGTACAAAACGATATGCATCATGTCGCAATTAGTGATGGGCGACTATATCCCATTTCGCAAAAAAAAAAAAACGAAACGAGTTGCGTCTAGTTTTCAACAAGCGGCGCATAATTTTCGGCGTGCATCACGTTTTTTTGATGCTCGTCTCATTTTTTTTTAAACAAATTTATTCACCAGTGGCGAATCGCAGGAATTCGCCCATCACTAGTTGCAATCAACCTGCATTTGGAGCTTGCATGTATCTGTGTCAGTATAGCATTTTAAGGAAAAAAAAGACTGTTTTGCAGTGGAATTGTATGAGCCCTAAATCAAAAATGCAAAAAAAAGGGGGGTTCAAAGATGAGTAATAGTGATGGGCGAATTTATTCGCCAGGGGCGAATAAGCAAAAATTCGCCGCCAAAAACGAGTCGCGCGTCGTTTTTGACACGACGTGCGACTCGTTTCACAAATTTTTCGGAAATTCGCAAATTTTTCGGCGAAGCGAAACGCGCCTGTTTCGCCCATCACTAATGAGTAACAGCTATTGGAAAAATACAGAGGGACTGGGAAAACATGGGGCTGAGTTATCAGAAAATAACCCTAATTTTACCTTACCTTTACGGAAACTATGCAATTCTTTGTTTTATCCTTAAAATGCCATAAAATACATTAGCAATACAATGTATAAAAATGTACTTGAAATGTGTTACTAAGTGAGTCAAGCAAAAAGTAATTTTCCATGGTAATTATTTGCAGTGTTACATATCATTTGCATAAAGCACAGAACTCGATTATACATTGTATTAAACATAAGCGGCTGCAATATAAACATATTTCAGTTTGTTTGCAGTAGTTTTCATATTTTTATTCATGTGTGTAAATTCACTTATGATAAAGCCAATCTATATTATATTTTGACCTTGTATCATTCCAGTTGCCTCCAGATGACACTGGATTCACAGCACTTTATAACCGCACAGTGGGTTTAGCGTTGTTGACTTGGGTGCAATGAACTCATTTTCCCATATTCACTTGAGTTTGCTATTTTTGTTTTATAGATGTTCTGTAATGTTCATCAACAGGGAGGTGATATTGCTACTGTACTGGCATGAACAATGGGAAATAGAAAAATAATCCAATATTTGTTAAAGTATATATTTCGTTTTCTACCATTAAATATCAAGGTTATTGCTTTCTTTTTCATTAAGCTTGCCTATTTGTACATACATATAAATGTGTTAACCCTCATGCTGTTTACTTTGCTTGAGTCATTACATATTGAAGACATTGGAACAATACATCTATTCATAGGCACATCTGTTCAGTGGATGTCTAGGGAGAATCGTTTTTTCCAAGACAAGCAATATGGCAAGACCCACTAACATATGCAAATTCATTTATGCATAAAAAAAGATTATGCTATGCCCTCAATAAGCAAATGTATTTTAGAGTCTAAGGGAGGAATTCACAAAAGTGTCGGGAAGGAAAAAATGTTTTTAAAATGTCGTAGCAACAGACGACAAATTCACAAAGCATTTCCCCGCCAATTTTCCAACATATACGACACTTTTGAAAAAGTGTAGTGAAAAGTGGGCGTGGTTTTTTCTGCGCCACTTTCCCCGACATTTTTATGAATTACTCGTAACCTCATTTTTTTTGCCGACAATTTTTCCGTCACATTAGGCTCTCCAAAATGAAAATGTCAGTCAAATTGTCTTTTAAAATGTCTTTAAAATGTCGTGTAAAATGTCGTCTGTACGATGAAAAGATATACGACATTTTAGAAAATTGTCGGACTTATGAGACATTCAGAGATGGTAACTTCTACCTTTGTGAATTTGCCGTTTGTAGGACATTTTACAAATTTGTCGACCGTCACTTCTGGGTTATTTATTTTACCGACACTTTTGTGAATTCCCCCCCATAGTCTTTAGTCTAAATAAATAGAAGTTCAAATTTCAAAGTTTTTGCCTCTACTGTATATTGTATTCAGCAGCTTCAGGTAGGAACAACTTTAGATATGCAAATTATGTCAAAAATTGTGCCAACTTTGAACTGAAATTTATACTTTTTATTCTATATGGTAAACTTTACCTCTACTGACTAAATAGGTAATATCAATAATAAAGAATTTTATGGTGTTTGAAAATATCCCAAAAAAAGGGAATAATATGGACTAAAATAACTAAAGCAGCCTGTGGGCGGGGCTTCCAGCTTTAAAGGGGAAGTAAACCCCAACAATGGTACTCACCGCACAAAAATCACAAACATTAAAATTAAATAGAAGATTTTATTTGCTACACACCAGAGGCTTCCTTCTTCAGATACACTTCCACACTTCAATATCCTTTGTTCCCAAACATTCAATTATAGATGTTGCATTGAAATCAGTCTTCATTTAGTAGGCAAACCTTTCCTTTAAAGACCTTGGATCGCATCTAAGTGCTAGTGGTCCAGTATTTGCTTCCACCCATATCCACCCACTCTCCAATAGTGGCCCGATACCTTGGGTGATACCCCTCCACTCTTCCAAGTTAGGACCTTTTCCATCCAAGTCCTGGCCCGAAGTCTTGGTGTCCTTCCTCCCTAGCCCTAGGCTATCACTAATTCCCTTACTGACGGAGTGCCCGTAGGAGCCTAACTTCACTTTCCTCCTTGTTGGGGCCACAACTGCCCTTACTAACATCCTCACTATCTTGTGCACCTAGTGCTCGCCTTACTTAAGATCTTTTCCTATTCCAGCTTTTCCTTTCTATCAATGATGTCTCCACTCACTACCAGCTGATGTTTCTTTGGACACGTCCTCCCATCAAGACAGCTTAGTCCTACAGTAGCCTCTGGTGGCCGGGGTAGAAATTACAACTAAATTAACATTAAAACTCTTTACACAAATTACACCCAACATTTTTAAACACACAAAACATTTTCCATTCAAACATATTTTTGCCACACACAAAATAACATTTTCACAGGTCACACTTGGTTCACCCTCTTACAAGCCTTCCTTAATCCAGTTGTAATAAACAGAAATTCTTAGTATAGCTACTTTCAATTTATTGATTGTGAGGCTGATACCAGTTTTATATGGTATATAGATGATAAAAACTGCATTATCTATCTTTCCTATTTGCCACTCTTTGCAATCACCCATGTATTTAGCAAATACAACTCATCTAACACATAAGGGTTTTGTGTAATCCATTGTTTTAAGAGTTTATAGTCAACATAGATTCCAGAGGTTTGCATATTCCCTAGTGCTTCTTTAACTGTTGTCGATTAAGTCATATAACATCACCAAGTCACCCAGCACACTTTTGGCTCCGTTACCAGTATTCCTACCTGCTTCACAGTTAATATTTCTCAAATGTCATCCTACATTATATATCCCAGTCTTTTCTCTTATTCCACTTTCTCACTGGTGATATTCCTATCACTGTATGAGTGCCAGTGTGGACAGTTATTGAAGGGTACTCTCTCTTGTATTACTATGAAGAATTGTCAACTGCAACATTCTGGGGCATGGCCCTTCTCTGCACAATATAATGGAATACATTAATATAGAGGAAGAGAGTCAAGTTAAACAATTTAATTTCAGGTTTACTAAGAAATATTTATGACATTTAAGAAAAAAACAGTCCAGAGTGCATAAAGAGAGCAAATCCATATTAAAATATATGTAGTTCTGTTTGCTTCAAATGTCTTCAAATTGTTAACATAATGTAGCCATAGAGATTGAACCAACACAGAAAATAGAGATTTGTATACAAAACAATCTTACCCTACATAATAAAGGAAGGGGGGGAAATGATATATGTCTCTAGTACAGAGAAATCCTTTGACCAAATTTGTAATAAAACAACCAACAACGTTTTTATAAGCAACATGACATATATTCATTATTTAAGCCTCAGCATGCTTGGTTTATAGTAGCCAAATTCAATAACATTCCCTTAGGTGTATTCTCCTTTTATTGTCCTGTCCTTCCTTTGTATCCACTCTTCTAATATTTGCCATCTTAACTGGGACACACAGTGGCCTTGTTTTAAAGAAATACTGAGCAAGCATGGTTTCTATTACAATTCTCATTTCATCTTTCTTGGCACTTTATGTGGTCACCATAGGGATTGATAATTGTGCATAACTGATTTAGGTTCTTTCCAATGAATCCTAAAGGAACACTAAACACAGCTGTAAAGCTGCACCACCGTGCCCCCTAATTCTCTATAGAGGTAGAAGAAACTTAATAACACATGACACACATTGCACCAATAAGAGAACTCATGTGTGCCATGAAAGTATGCAAATCACTGTGTACTATTTCAGTTACCATACTGTGAACAATTGAAGAATTGGTGTGAAGCTGCAACTGTAACTGTGAATAAAATATATTCTTGACTTAATCAACAAGCCCTCCATAGAATTCCAGTTTATGACCAAGGCAGAGTAGAAAGGTGGGCAAGTGAAGGAATAAGTAGGCCTCTCTCCTACTTACCGGGACCATTACCTAAGGATGTTGACATAGGTAGAGGGTGATTTTATGTTGGGGAGGAGAGTTGGAATATTCTTGAAGGATTCTCTTAGACAAAACTATTGTCAAGCATTATATATATTGTCTCCCCTCAACAACAAGAAGAATATTTTGCAAACCTGATTTATAATGGACCCAGAACTCATAGTAGGATAAATGCATTATATGTTTCATACATAATAATCCAGAATGAATGGCAATATAAATGCAGAGCCAATTGTATATTAAAAAACACCACAACCCATGACAGGGTAAATACAGAGCAAGTGTCATGTATTGTGCCTTATTCAATTCAGTGAGAAAAACTCATGGACAAGATTCAATTTGAGCTGCAATTAAATTCAGAAAAAGTTATCTTACTGCTTATTACATGAAAACTCCATTGAAGTATATGGGAAAAAACTGGAACTGAATTTGGAGAAAAGACTTTTCTCCTGATATTAAATCTCATCCATAAGTTATTAAATGATAAGCCGTGTCTCAGTGAATTGAATCTGGCCCATTATCTCATAAATGCAAAGGAATTTCAGAACCAACATCATATACGTATTATACCCCCTAGAACACATCACATGTTAAATATAATACAAATGTAATGTATAATACCCAAGTAATATATGACAGGTTAAATGCAGTTAAAATTGCATATACTATACACTAGGAACAAATGTTTACTTTAATGCAAGTGCACCACTCCAAAAAGAACCAATTCATGTAAATATACATTATTAGTCATTATTAGAAAACAACATTTTGCCAAGAAAAACAAAATAATATGACTAAAACATATTGATGATTCTTCTACTAGACCATCATGACCATTAACTTTAATAAATGGGACTCATGAACACACCCAGATCCAAACAAATAACACACACTGGCCAAAGACAAGCACATGAGTAGAAATATTCAAACTCCAGAATACACTAACACACACACTCAAATTTTATTAATAACTCAAACTTATAGACGACTTACAGACACTCAGACAAGCTCCTCAATGCTCCCGGTGCACTGGACATGTGACCATAATTCTTTTTTCACAGCCTGACAAGAAAGGCAGCAAGGCAGATTTTGCACAATTCATCTTTAAAAAATGTCACTACAGCATTAATTGTTAATGTTGAGGTTCCTTTAAGGGGTCCACTGTCTAAAAATAAACATATCTTCAATATACTTCCATTAAAAATTCTGTACCTTTTTCCTAAAAATCATGATTTTCTGCGCTCTGTGTGCACGGACTTCAGCCTGCATGAATTCCTCAACAAGTCGGGCCGGTCCGTGGCTACTTTACTTCAAAACATTCTTCCCTCCTCTGAGTTCTGTAGTGTCAGGGAAAGAGTGTGGAGTTGTCATGGAGGTCAGCTTTAGGAACGAAAAGATAATTTAACCCAAAGTATATCTTACCTTGAATTAAAGCAACAATGGGCGTGGAGCAAGGTTTTGCAGGTTAGGGTTGTGCTGAGTTTTTCCTGACCCCCAAACCCTAAAATCCACCCATGGAGTTTGAACACAATTACTCATGGGTACCAGCCCATTCATTCTCTGGCAACAAAAATCCCTAGCACTCATTGATATGCAAAAGTCCATATGTATTTAAAAGATTAAAAGCAGCATACAAAAATACATCCCTCATGTCCCCAGAGTGTGAATCCAAAATTATTCTCAATTTGTCAAATACAACTCTCTATTACCTCCACATCTAAGAACCAGATTTGATTCAATGAAAGAATGTTACAAAAGAGAGGCACTGTGTCCTGCTTGTTTAAAATTAATTGGAACTGGCAATTTAACTACTTCATTCCTGATTGTGGAGCGATGCTGGGAGATACGATCCGTAATCGGTTGCATTGCCTTTCTTATGTACATCATAGATATTTAGGGGCATATTTACTAAGGGAAAAGGGGAATCTTTTAAATTAAATTCGAATTTTGAAGTACTTCAAATATTGAATGCCCAAAATTTGATTCGAATTGAAAAAATTTTAAAATTTGAAAATTACATTTTCAAAGTACTGCCTTTTTAAAAAAATTTGAATTTGACACTTTGCCACCTTGCCACCTTAAAGTTTCTGAATTGTCATAGTAGCCTATGGGGGGCCTCCTGGAACCTAGAAAATCCAAGGATTGTTTTGAAAATCGTTTGAATGGAACGATGCATTTGAACGGTTCAAATGATTTATATTCGATCAATTACGATCAATAATTTTCACTCGAAAATGACCTTTAAAAAAATTTGATCATTGTTTAAAATTTTTCTTACTTTGAAGTTCGACCCTTAGTAAATCTGCCCCTTAATATAGATAAACAGCATAATTAGAGGAACATGTATAATATCCTCATCTTAAATTTTACCTGACTGTGGTTAACTAAATGTGGTCTTTTATCACACTACCACATTGTGCACATGCCCAACTTATATATATACCATTTTCCTTGGTGCCAGTATTATCAGGAAAGCCCTGGAACTATAAGTGCACGGACTGCATGACAAGGGATCCAAATGACCAGCAGCCAAATTATACTGGTCTTGGTCGGAGATGGGCAGAATCACATGTAGCTGTGTTTAAGTGAGAAGGAATGAGTTAAAGCAGGAGATGGCCAGGCCTAAGGGTGGAGTAAGACAGGGATGTGATATCAGGGGAAAAAGCAGTTCACTTCCTTATCTTCTGAACAGGTAGAAACATCCCACATCCCCCTTTTGCATAATTGTGAAATGTCAGGAGTTTTCTACTTTATGTTCCCATAATATCTGTTAATAACTGAATATGGATGTTTTCCTGAAAGCGTTGTTATATTGTGGTTTCTGTATCTTTACACATTATAATTGTGAGTCTGTATTGCATTCGTTTATGTTAAATTAATGTGAAATGCTTGATCCAGGGAATGTTTCTGATCACCATTGGGGTCCCTCTTGAAGCATAATTGGCACTGGTTTCAGGCTGGGTTTTTGCCTTCCTCTGGATCAAATCAGTGAACATATGATATATTTTAAGTTTTATTTGTCACAGCAGTGGTAGGACCTTACCAGAGTACTGCACAAGTATAGAAGAGGGAGAAAGAAGGTTCTCTCATGGGACCACACAGTAGATTGATTGATACAGACACTACTACTGTTTGTGCTAGGGGACAGTTTGCTTGGATTTCCTTTCATCGAGACACTGCAGATACAGGTCCCACAGCAGGGCTGATGAATTTCTGTCATGTTGGCGGCAGAGCATAATAGCCATCTCTTGTTAAATTCTGGGTTTAGAATATTGCCTTGAGTTAAGCTGACAAGGTCCTATATATTTGATAAAATTTTAATAAATGCTGTGGCCATTTTACACCCATATCTGTCTCCTGGTTTCATTAAGGTATGTAATAATGACATAATAGTCATTAGGCTGAACAGCAAGATCATCTAACCATCTAGTGGAAAAGTATATGCTACACCCATATCCCTCCACTCTCCAATAATGGTCCAATACCCTCAGGGTGATACCCCTCTACTCTTCCCGAATAAGGCCTTTTTCACACAGATCCTGGCTGGAAGCCCCTGGTGCTATTCCTACCTAGCCTTACACTTTCACTGGTTCCCTAACAGAGTGTCCGTTGAAATCTAATTCCCCTTCCTCCTCGTAGGGGCCACAACTACTACACACTTTTACTAACCTGTGCACCTTGAGCTCGCTCACTTAAAATCTTTCTTATATTCACTTCTTGTCCTGTCCTAATGCTGTAAGGTCCTTGCTTACTGTACTGGTTGTTGTTGTTCTGGCCACTCCCTCCCTTCAAGTCCCTAAACTTGGGCGGTGCATCTCCTTTTATACCTCCTGTCCCACAGGTAAAAACAGCACCTAGTGTTGATTCAAATTACAACTAACACACTATTTTACCCAAACTTTTAAACAGATAGTAAAATACAAAATTCATAGAGCATGAATTATCTTGAATACACCTTTGTTTAGCTATAAGAATTAGAGATGGGCGAATTTTTCGGCGAATTTCTGGCGTCCAAAAATTAGACACGGCAGTGTTTCGTGAATTTTGCCGATTCGCCCATCACTAATAATAATGCTTAATGTGTGTGTGTGCCATTCTATTTCTGGGGAAACGCACATCATTTGTATATTGAATAGCAACTTGTTAATTTACTAAGCAACAAAACAATTTATTTTAAGTACCTCTTATCCATCAAAGTTGGAAAATCAGAGTAACAGTCATTTTAGTAAAGAACAATATGTGTAGGTATTTTTTTTTTTGATAAATTGTTTTTATTGGTTTTCCATCATGTACAGCAATTTACGGACATTCTCTACAACAATTTGATGGTATATATATTCGATGATAGTACATGTATAAAGATTCCAACATAGACAGTATGTGGATTCACTCTCCCTTTTAGACCAATTCTCACTGCTTCCATTCATTGAAACTATTTAATTCAGTCCAATTAATTGTCAGAAGAGGTCAAACACAGATTATTACTGCAAATTCAGGGTGCTTTTAATAACACACTACATGTTTCCATCAACAGCTCTTTTTCAAGTATGAAAAACTGACATGTATAAAGATAGTGAAGCAAAAGGCGTGGGTTATTTAAGGTTCAGCACTACTTAAGAATGGATCTGTTGAATAATTATGCCATATTGTTTTTGACATTTAAAAACTCAATTATCGAATGAATAATCTGCCTTTAATGTTATGCTACTTCAGAAAGTAAAAAAATAAAATTGCTCTAAATGTAAGAGATAACACCCCAGAGAAGTTTATAGGAGATTTTATGATTTATTGTTATAAAAAAGCAATGTCTTTACCTTTTAGTTGCTTCTATACAGAAAAAAGAAACAGGCAAGCTTGCAGTGCTATGTACTTGTTTAACTATCAGTAGGGAAACTGGTACACTATCATCTTATAACCACTTTCCCTTTTAAAAAAAACTATTTGTAGCTTTTCATCTGAGCTCAGACAACATTCTTTATCATAATTATGCTATTTTATATAATATTGTTCTTCCTCTCGCCTGCTTTTCTGGTATTCTAACTTCACTAAATTATTTTGTTAAAGAAAATTAAGTCTTATGTGTATGTCTGGCTTACAGTCACTTTATTTTCATTTGAGAATTCAGTAAAATATATTGGTGTAGTGGTGTAGCTTTTGCTATGTTAATTCTTGTAATTGGGAGCCATATTGTTTCTTATCAAAGCAATTAATTCATCTTATGCATAAACTCAAGTGTAACAGTGATCTTCCGTTTTCAAATTATCAAAGAAAATGTTAATTGCTTGTTTAGTTTTAGTGATTTAAATTCTTGTTGAGACCTAGAAGTACTTTTACTTTAACCAGGCCACACACAAGCAATTCTGGATATTGGGATGAGTTAAAGCAAGAGTACTTCTTGCTTTAACTCATATTGGGATGAGTTAAAGCAAGAGTACTTCCAGGTCTTTAAGATGCAGAGTTCCACTGACCATTGACGGGTTTAATTGTCTCGTAACCATGCTTTCTACCCCACTCCTTTTCTTTCCCTTCCCCCCTACCACATGTTAACACTATATAATGTCTTCACATTGGCCAATGCAATTGATTATCTGCCCCTCGTTTTATAAAACAGTATCTGCCAACCACAGTACCTGGGTTGTTGCCCCTGCAACCCATTGTCCTACAGTTATTCTATTTTTGCCACAGGTTGTTTCATGAGATATTGATAAATTGTTTTCAGGTTTTACTGTAAATGTCACAGCTTTGTCAAAAAGTAGAGGGATATGTCACATCTTTGTCAACAAGGAGAGGGAATCCAAAAGTTTTCATCTCCACAGTTAAGTGCAGACAGATTGCTGGTAAATCTGATGATATGTCAGTGATCACATCAATTGTGTATATGTTGTTGGGTAGAATCGATTAGCCTTAATTTTTCTTTTTTAAAGTTTTTGAATAATTTGCCTTCTTCTGATCCTTTATAGCTTTAAAATGGTGGTCACTGACCCCATCTAAATAGCCAATGCTCTGTAAGGCTACAAATGTATTGTTACTACTATTTTTTATTATTCTTGTTTATATTCAGACCCTCTCCTATTCATATTCCAGTCTCTTAATTATTTCAGTGCATGGTTGCTAGGGTAATTTGGATCCTAGCAACCAGACTGCTGAAATTGGAGAGCTGATGAATAAACAGTTCAATAACTCAAAAACCATAATAAAAAGAATTATAAAAATAATAATCATACAAAATAAAATCTAATTATGTATTATCTCAGAACATAACTCACCACATCATACTAAAAGTTAATTTAAAGGTGAACAACCCATTTAACATAGTTTTAGTACATTAACAAAACAGTTTTAACGAGATTTAGTACTATGATTTTGAACTGTAATTACATTTAAAGTCAGCTATACATTTAAGGTCATAGAGTATTATAATAAGTAGTTTATTATATTAGAGATATATCCATTATAAAGTGGGCATTTATGTATTAGTAGTGCTCTTACTGTGTATATATATTCTTTCCATGAAGCACCTGAGGAAGAGTCATGTGACTCGTAACATGTCGTGCATGAAAAGCCAATAAACACAGCACACAGATTTTATGGTTCTCCAGGAGTATCTTTATTGCTGATTATTGAAATTGGGTGACCTGACAGAGCCACTTGTTCCTGTTGATTGAACCGAACAAACTGCAAACAAAGTGAGGATATCACCATACTGCTTTTTATTTTCTTTCCATGAATGTCAAGCTGCCAAATACTTTTAATATTTGCTATGGACTGAGACAGAGTATGTTTAGCACTTTAAACCACCTCTATTGTCAGTGGGTTATAGTTTAGTACAGCTATGGGACCTGTTACCCAGAATGCTTACCCTGGTGTTTTCCAGATTACAGATCTTTCCATAATTTAGATCTTCATACCTTAAGGGGCAAATTTATCAAGGGTCGAAGTGAAAATGTAAATTAAGAAAATTTGAATTTCGAGTTATTTTTGTGTTCTTCGACTAGGGAATAGTAGAAATATGATCATACCTTATTTAGGATGAAGTACTGTTTTATTATTACAGAGAAAAAGGAGATATTTTTTTAAAAAGTTGGAGTCTATGGGAGACTGCCTTTCTGTAATTAGTGCCTTACCTACCAGTAACAATGACTGGTTAATGGAACAGTAACTAGTAAGGAGAGAAATTTTTCACCAAGTTTAACTGCAAAAATGATGGCCATAGACTCTAATATGTGAAAACATTTGGAAAACATAGACTTCAACACATTTCAATGCATTTATGTGAATTTTTTGCAGAGCGGGCCAAATTTGCCCATCACTAACAGTTTCACCAAATAATTTAAGTGTTTTTATGGAATGATAATATAATGTATTGCTTTACTGCACTGGTAAAACAAGTGTGTTTGCTTCAGAAACACAAATATAGTTTATGTAAACAAGCTGCTGTGTAGCTATGAGGGCAGCCATTCAAGCGCAGGATACACAATGGATAACAGATAAGTTCTAAAGAATCCCATAGTATAATAAATAACTTATCTGCTGTCTATGTATCCTGTGCCTTTTCTCCTTTTTTGGCTGTGAATGGCTGCCCCCATGACTACACAGCAGCTTGTTTATATTAAATATAGTTTAGTTTATGAAGCAAATACACCAGTTGTACCAGTGCAGCACCACAGTACATTATATTTTAATTATTTCAAAACTTTTTCATTTTTTGGAGTAACAGTCTCTTTAAATGTATAAGGCATACTGCAAAGTATCAAAAAAGGCTAAAGTGACCTTCTTCGTGGCACAAATTAAAACACAAGGGAAACAATTCAGTAAGTTTTAGAATCTTGCCAGTACGTTTACTGGACCTGTATTTAAACAATACTAATTTCAACAGGTTGTAATTTCTAAATGTTATAAGAACGGACTAGAAAAAATAAAGGGTAAGTACAAAGAGGTTAACATTTGGCTCAGAAACAGAATATGCCACAAATACGGATATGTGTCATTTCTTGGGCAATATCCACCTTGTTGAATAGATTCAAAAGACTGGATGCAAATCCCAGTGAACCTCAGAGGCAAAAATGTAAATGGTTTATTATTGAAAATCTAATACTATACTGGATTAATTTGATTCCATAATATTTATAATAGTTTTCATATGTAAATTCACAAAACTTGTAAAATGTGGATACTACTGTATATTAATACAGTATGAAAAGTATTTTAATCAACTTAGTCCTGAACTGTATTTTTAACCTGTCTTTCACTAATTACTTGCTTCAACACATTAGTAACATGGTCATTTGTTATAATTGTTTGCTGGTTGTTTCCTTATTAATTTACTTCCCTCTTACCCATTTTGTTTTATTTTCTTAAGGAATTGCCCATGTATGGTCTGTAACAGCTAGCTCGTTCTTTAGCTAAAATTATATATTACAATAACCATTTAAGCTGACAGGAAGCCATCAAAGTCAAAACAAGAGAAACTAAATTCAGGCTATTAATTAAAGAGAATTGTCCAGTATATTTTAATGCTGTTGAAAAATAGAGACCAGGTCTTTAAAATGCTCCATATCTGAATTTTGGTTTCTGGTTAATGGATTTCTCAAATTTGTTCCAATATTGTCTTGGCTTTCTTTGGAAACAATTGTTTACTCTTTTATTTTTCTAATCCATGGTATGTATGTGTGTTTATTCATTTGTTTAGTTATCTTTCAGTGTCCTTGTTTTTATGAGGATGGCATTGCCCCTTTTGAGTCTTGTTTTCTAACTTTTATTTGTATAAACTAACAATGGAACATACATGTGTAACAATCAGTATGCCAAACACAGAGCTTACTCCAAGATTCCAGTCTCAGCCCGCTATGCAGCCACCTTTGCCTTTGGGTGGAGCCATACGCTACTCAGATGCTGCCAGGTCCTCTTGCGGGAGAACCAGGGAGAGAGTGCTGGGCAAGCAAGGGAACCAAACATATATGGAAAGGACAGAGGAGCAGTTAGCATAGTTGGAACAGGCCTGATCAAACCACACAGGCAACAAGGTCTCAAGGTGGATAACAAGTGCAAGGTCTGGGTCACAGACCAAGGATCAATACCGGGAAGGAGCAACACAGTACCAAATCAGACATTAGAAGAGTTGTCGTAAAACAGGCAGAGGT
>CM044444.1:64824590-64838890 GCA_024363595.1 Xenopus borealis
GGTTGAAGTGGTGGCGTATGTGTGATAGCTGTTTTGTCATGATTCTGACAAGTAACACAAACCAAAACATAACAGCTCTCTTCATCCTTGTTATGTTAAAGGAGATGGAAGGCTAAAATTAAGTAAGCTTTATCAGAAAGGCCTATATAAATACACCAGTAAACCCTCAAAGTAGTACTGCTTTGAGTCCTCTGTCAAAAGAAACACAGCATTTTTCCCCTCTATTGTGTGTGCATGGGCTTCTGTATCAGACTTCCTGCCTTCAGCTTAAAGGAACACTAACATCATTTTTTTTTAAAAATTTATTTTAAATGAATCGGTAAAATTGGTAAGTTTTTAAGAAATTACTTACCGATTCTCTGCATGCGCTCCCCTTCTGAGATGGCGATATGGCGACTATCCAATGTGCAGCGCTCGATTTCTCCTCCCTGCCCTCTATAGGAGATAGGCAGGGAGGAGAAATTGAGCTCCGCACGTTGGATCATCGCCATATCGCCATCTCAGAAGAGGAGCGTTTGCAGAGAATCGGTAAGTAATTTCTTACTAAAACTTACTGATTTTAAAGATTCATTGTTTTAGTTTATTTTAGTAATAAAAAAAAACAAATTAAAAAAAAAAAAGATGTTGGTGTTTTTTAAACCTCCTTGCCCTGAGCGTGAACATGCTAATACTGCAGATGCTATCCTAAACAAACAGAGAGCTTCTAGAGCTTTTTAATCAGGTATGTTAAAGCATTCTACAGGATAAATATAGCATTCTAGCTTGCTCTATTGTGGCTAATCTATTGGCAATAAAATGCCTCTGCAGCTTTCCTTCTCCTTTAAAGCACTGTCTATGTTTATTTATTTCGGCTGCAGCATCCAGGTGAGGATAAATGTTTACAGCAGTTTAGTTATGAAACGATGATCATTTGAGAAAAATACTACAGATGTGGAGGGAAAAGCATAGTATAAAGCATTGGTAGAAAGATACACACATCTTGCTATAAGCCTAAAAATGTGAGACTTTTAGGGATCAAGCTAAAAGGATGGGTAAGAATTCAAGGACGGAGACTGCAGGGAGGGGGGTATGATTAGAAATAATGCTGATCAAGAGAGACCACTTACTCCATAAGTGTGGTAACAAGGACTTTTCCTGTCAGTTCAGCTAGCTCTCTGAAGTAGTTCAAACAAATACTAAGGGGCAGATTTACTAAATTCACATGAAGGATTCTAAGTTCCATTGAATTTTCAAAAAGATTAGAATTTCGAATGTTTTTGAAGACCACTTTGACCAGTGAATTTTTGAAAATTCGGATCGAATAATCTGAATAAAATTTCATTCGAATATTCGACTGTCGTATTTCCTCTTTAAATTTTTATTCGACCGCCTAGTTTGACAGAGCAAAGCTACCGAATTGGGTTTCATTATTTTTGATCGAATAAAAAAATTTGATCGATAAAATCGATCGATTGAATATTTTCTATTCGATCGTTCGACCAATCGAATTGAGGTAAAATCGAATTCGAAGGATTTTATTGCCCTGCCTATTCACATGGTACATTAGTAAATCTGTCCCTAAGTACTGTATATGATGCCCCATTCATTTTTGTGCAGGACTTGCAATATTGCCCGTGTTGGCATACTCGGTGAGAGACACATTGCACTTGCCTTCTTACTTTCTCCACCAAAGAAAAAAATGTTTTGGGCCTGTCTAAATATTCCATGCGAAGGTTTTATGAAACTGCAAAATGAGACTCCTTAAATAATTCCACAATAATTTTTTTTGTCTTCATCTGATTCACATATTAAATTGTTTTTGTAGGAAAATCAATATATTAACAAGGGTCTCTGCTTTAAATCAGCTTCCCTGAAAGTACTGTTCCCACTTTAAGGAAGTTATTTTTTTATTATTATTCTTTACTATAAAATTACTATAACATTTTTTGTGGAATTTATAAAACCCTGAGAGAGAAAGTCTGCATCCATCTCAGACCAAGGCTGTATAAAAGTTAATAGGAGAGGTCCCTCTCCTATTTGGAATTTTCTGTGGTCTGCTGTGGAATTATGCTTTTGGGAGAAAAATCCAAAAAATGTGGAATTTTCAGGAAAAAGTCTGAAAACAATTCTTTCCTGTTTGTCCCAGATCTCATAAAATCGTGATTTTTTAAAAATAATAAATAAAGTCCAATCATGGATTCTAGTTTGGTCAGACTTTTTTTCATTACAATAGTCAGATAAATTCGGACTTTGATAAACAAGGCCCTAAATGTTTTCTTAAAGCGATACTGTCCAGAAAATATCCTTTTTTTAATGTCTATCCTAACACTGTATTTGAATGCCATTTATTACTTTGCCATTAAAGTATTTGCCTGATGCTTTTACATTGCCTATCTTATCCCCCACTTTCATCTATCAGGGGGCTGCCATATTAGTGCAGCAGTAGTCTGTTAGCATTAGAAACTCTAACCGACAGGACAGTCAGGTTCGCAAAACAATCAGGTTAAGTAAAAATTACTTACAAAAGCAGAACTATCTGTGAAAAATGATCATCATGACCTATAGGTAGATTAATATTTCAAAAACAGATTTTTTTAGTGTCGGTATCACTTTAAGTCCACTAGTTTGTAAGACTACAACAAAGTTGCCAACATGCTCTATTTGCTCATCCAGTGTCCCTGTGCTGCATTTGGAACAAGGAATTGTAATAAGAACTTTTACAATCAGAAATGCCAAAGGACAAATTCTTAGAAGCGAAAATGATCCACTTTGGACATTTGAGACTTTTTGTGTCCACAATGATCATTATCACCCTAATAAAATTGGGGTAGCTAACATTTCTACTTGGTACAAATGAACTCCAAGTTCCAGCACAGAGCATAGCTTTTTATCTTGTGTCTTTTTAGAGAAAATGTACAGTTTTTAAAACTATTTCTACATGGTATGCTATGATTATAGATGGATTGTAGCAAAAGCATGTAGTGTGTATCTCTGTAGCAGTCAGAAGTTAATTTAATGTCTAGGGAGAGGATGCCTTCTTGATAAACACCTGACAAACTGACACTTATTTTATTTTTCTTGATTTCTAAAGAAAGAGAAGGGAATTCCCAGTGGAAGGCACAGAATTATTTTGCCAACACAAAGCTCAGTGTGTTGGCTGAGCTGGCTGTGTGTTTAATTGTCATCTGGTCTTGGGTTTTCAGCTTCTAATCAAAATAACCAGATTGGTTCTTAGCATCCTCTTTGCTTATTTAGGTGCAATGTTACTATCCAATAATCAGTCCCCTTGTGCCCCATTTGGCTACTGTATATTTATAGCACAATAATGAATAGACATTTAAGGCCATTGTATTTGTGGGCAGCAACGTAATGACCAGGAAGTGTTGCCCAAACTCCACAGCACTGAGGAACTTCCTGTGACTTAAACAATTGGAAATCAGCCTGATTGGTTGTAATTTCTGGTATATGTGCATTTGAGGCAACAGACACCATTTTACTTGTGGGCAAAATTCACCTGATGGTAACTGGAGCGCTATTTATACAGAATACATTGTGTGACTCTGATACCACCGCTGGAAAGCGGAGTGACTTTTCTGCCTCTAGAAATATTTTATGTCAAGAGACTTTTTATTTATTATTTAACCCTGAAGAAGTCCCCTTGAGTGAAGAAACGCGTTGGTTTTGGGACTTGAATCTTTGGAAAGCACATTGATGGAAATCAAGTCTTCCAATTGTGTTGTTATATGCTATTGATGCCTGCAAATATTTTCAATACAATTAATAAATTGCTTATGAAGATTTTACACAATGGGAGTGTGCCCTTTCTTATCTATTTTTAGAAATTTGATTTTGTTTTAGCACTTTAGACAACTATACTCTTTCATAGTGATCTTTTAATAGTGATGTGATGTTTGTCCATTGCTTTTCATGACTAATCTTTAATAATCAAGACTTTTTTTATTTAACAGGATCAGCACATTGCTGCAATATAGTGCATAAAGGTGCAGCTCTTTGCAGTCCAAGAATGAAACACAGTGGGGGTCATTTATAAACTTCGCGCAGGGCAGATTGGTTCGCAGAGTGAATATATTTACCCTGCGCCTGGTTATATTTATAAAGCTGAATAAGAGTGTGCAAACAGATTTGTGAATTTGTTTTTCACATTGCGAATGTCTCTAGGAGCTTTTTAAATATGGCAAAAATCACAAATTTGCGAACACTCTGCGCCACCAAAGTTTGGTGGCGGAGAAAACATTCGCAAAACTGTTTTGCAAATTGCGAATTTAAGTTACATTTAACGTTATTTTCACGCAAAACAACCTCGCAAAGTGCCTATACTCACACAAAGACCCTTCTTGTTTGCGAGTTGTTTGTGAAAATTCATTCACAATGCGAATTTGCAAAAACCGGAAAGACAGGCACAGTAGTGCAATATTGTAGCGTTCAGGAAAAAGCATGGGCAAAACTACCATTTGCGAACAATTATGCGCTGCGCAAACTTTATAAATGACCCCAATGAGCTGTTCCTTCCTTTCAATACAGTACGGTTTTTAGTAGGCAGTTCTGTATTTCTAAGGTGTGGTAGGGAGGCGGACATGGACAGCAAGTGGGCATTCCCTTGGACATGCCCTAGCTTTCATATCATTTAGACATGCCAGTGCAGGCTGTGTTGTGCCCGTCAGTGCTGCCAGACTTTGCAAATCCCACCTGTACCTGTGCTCTTTGGAGGGGTTGCAAGGGGTGCATATAGGACTTTACAAATTATTTCTTAGTACTGGATTGCAGATACCATACCTGTATATATTCTCATCGGCACCATTTTATACAGTTTTTTTAAAAATGATTTCCTGTTTCTCTGTAATAATAAAACAGTAGCTTATACTTGATCCCAACTAAGATATAATTAATCCTTACTGGAAGCAAAACCAGCCTATTGATTTTATTTACTGTTTACAACATGATTTTATAGTAGACTTAAGGTATGAAAATCCAATTTAAGGAAAAATCCATAATCCGGAAAACCCCAGGTCCCGATCATTCTGGATTAGTGATGGGCAAATCTATCCTGTTTCGCCGAATTGGCGGAAAATTAGCGAAACGACACGCATATCGTTTCTGACATGCGGCATGTCATTTTCGGCATGCAATGCATCGTTTTTGGCGAGTGTCACGTTTTTTGATGTGCATCTCGGTTTATTTTTTTATGCCTGCGGCGAATCGTGGTGACCGAATAAATTCGCCCATCACTATTCTGGATAACAGGTCCCATACCTGTACCATATCGTTAGATCAGTGCTTGTTTGACAGTTACAGTGGGTAGAGGGTATGAGCGTTAAGGTCACAAAATCCAGGGTGTTTCTGTGCTGTCAGCCATCTAAGCCACAAATTCAATTCTACATTTTATAGGTGTATGTATGACATTATACCTTCCAGTACAGCTAGTTCCCTAACTGTATTTTTGTGACCACACATTAAAAATCTTTACTTTGACTATTATATGCATCTCAGAGTACGGCTGGTTATTAGTACTGATTCTACTCACACTGGCACAAGCTGCCTTATTCTTTCACATTGCATTTGGGCCTTCAAAAACATAACCCGAAGTAGCTGAATATCACACAGTAAAGTTAGCAATACTTACAATAACTGATAGACGGACAAGCTCATTACACCATACGATTCTCTAGCAGCTACGTCTAATTATGCCTGTGCATTTTGGAGTGGGTGAGACTGATTATTACTCAGAATTCTGGAGCTTTGGGGAGTTGATTATCACTGTAATTGCTGCCATTGTTAAGACTGATCATCAGGAGAAGGACTCTCTTCTGGAAAAGCTGCGGACCATTTATTTACGTAACCAAGAATAAATTGTAAGGCTGATTTTTCTAAGGTGGTATTTCAGTTAGGCCTCAGTAAGTGATTTTTTAGTGCTGTATGATTACATGCCAGCTGTATCAGTAAGCAATAGAGTTAGAAATATTTTTTTGTCAGCAGACATAAATATTCACTGTGATCATAAGATGTCATTTCCATAAGTGTTCTGTATGTGCAGTTGGATACAATAGGAGCTGAGGTAGAATGACCCACCTTTACTGATCACCTATAATTAGGGTTGCCACCTTTTCTTGAAAACAATACTGGCCTTCCCATATATTTATCTTTTTTCCTATTAATAACATTAGGCTCAGCCATCACAAATACTGGGCGGCAACCCTACCTATAATGGCAGCACAGCTTCCTCTTACACAACATCACCAAGTCCATATATTAAACTTTTGGGTGACCTTTTTTCATCTCTGTGCCATTATGGCTCTCAAGTGTCATATTGCAAAAAACAAAAAAACAAATAGCTGGAGGGAGAGGGCAGTGAGTGGGAGAGTGACAGTTTACAGAAAGGCAGCTGGGTAGGAAAGGGACCACAAAATGTTGCAGGGACCGTGGCTGTTTTCGAAACAATTACAAAAGCTGTGTGCTTGGATATTTAAAAACTATAGAGCTGATTTAATCCCCACAAAAATGTATTCAGTCTATAAATATAGCTGCACTATAATTAAACCTATGAATCTTTTCTCTTGTTATGGTCACACTACTGGGAAAAACAAGACATTGTCTGACAAGCAAAAGTGATTTGTATTAAACCTAATTAATGAATGCATCCAAACATAACATTTACAGTTAGGAGTTTGGTTATATATCCCTACAGATCTGGAAAAGTTCAAATGTAGCTCCCTAAGTACAAGCAAAATGATTATCTATTACTATACAACTGGATTTCACTGCCCAGCACAACCAAGATCAATGCTTGGGTTCAGGCTTCTATGTGTTGCACATATTTACACCCAAAATAAAAGTTAAGCTCTTGCAGTGAGATCTGGTCCCCTTCGAGCCCCATGGACACAAAGAGGCAAATTTCTCAAATTCAAAATTTGATCGAATTTTCAAGAAGATTCAAATTTGAATTTTCTAATGTTCTTGAAGATCACTTTGACCATCAAATTTTGAAAATTCAATCGAATGATTCGAATAAAAATCTATTTGAATATTCAAATATTTGACAGTCGAATAACTTGCCCTTTAAATTTTTATTGAACTGCCTGGTTCACCAGTTTCAACCTACTGAATTGGTTTTAATTATTTTAGAAAATTTTTTTCATATATTTAATATAATAAAAAAATTTGACCAAATGGTTAAAATCGTTCGAATCGTTCGATTGGAACGATTTTATCGATCGATCGAATTATTTCTATTCGATTGTTCGACCGATCGAATTGCGGGAAAATCCTTCGAATTCGATAATCGAAGTAGAAGGATTTCAATTTGACTGCAATTCAATTCGTAAATTCACCTTCGAATTCGACCAATAGTAGATCTGACCCAAAATCTTAGATCTTATTCTGTACACTGGGAAACCTGCAGCAGGAAGCTAAATTTTTTTAATAGAAAATGAAAATCCCTTCCCATCTGCAGTACAAAGCTTGTGCTTTGAATATAAAACAAAGGAAAGTCTCATAAATAATTAGAGCAATTGTGTACTTACTGTATCTCTAAACAGACTTGGGTATATTACTTAGGGCAATACAAATATCGAATGGCTTATTTAGAAATCCTTAACATTGTTTACATTTTCATGTCTATGTTGCTCATCCTCATCCGGTGATCTATCAGCTGACACTTAATAATGGAAGAGTATGCTTTGAAGCTTGTACCAGGGGGACTAGAGCCTTGTAAATTCGGTAGCACCAGAGGGTACAGAGCAAACAGCCCACACATCATCTGGGTAATGGGAGATGCTGGAAAATAAAAGCAGGAGAATGTCTCGCACTCTTGTCAGTTTAGATGAAAAAGATAAAATTTGTATTGTGTCTGAAAAACATATCACAAAATAATATATCTGCTTGTTTGAAGCTGCACTTTTGCCTTGATTAGCAGGGGTTTGTAGAAGAGAGCAAATCAATAAGCAAAGTAAACGGCACCTTCCTTAGACATTCTACTGTTCAGGGAGCCAGTTAAGATGTATCTGCACTTATGCTCCCAGTAGCAACTCAGCAGGATAACAGCACTCCTTTTGAAAAGCAAAATGTAATTTTTTAACACATAGTAGATGTAACAGGTTACATTTTAAAGAACCAGGAAAGTTAAATTAAATAAGTAGCCTAGAAATGTTGTATATTATGTTTTGGGCTTCTGTACAAGCTCAAGGCCTGTTTCTCCAAATATGCCCCAGTAGATCCCCATCTTCTTTTCTGCTCCCTTACTGAACTTAGGGACCTACTCACAATATTCAGTACACATAAATTATACATTTCACAGTATAAGATTGATTAGTAATTGATATTGATAATTATGACATAGTAGCACAGAACCCGGTGCAATTAGCATCAGAATTTAATAATCAGCCCTGTAGCATCAGCTTATATTCCAGTTCAACCTCATTCTCTGCTTGATAATTTGCAACAACCCCTAAGCTTAGCTTATCAACAACTGCTCTGAGGCAACCTCCAAGATGGTAACCCCCTCAGTATATAAAATATGGCATTTTTATCCCTATTCATTTTAGGGTTTAGTTCTCCTTTAAGTGAAAAAGTAAAGCCATCTTATCCCCATTAAAATATTTTCAATCGAATCCACTGCTTCCAATTCCATTGCATTTAAAATTGTATTTAATTATTTAGGGACATTTCTAGGTAAAAGAAATACAGTTAAAGTACATGACTATAACAAAGGTATCTAGAGGACAGAAAGCAGATGGAGACCCCTATATGACAGAAGCCTTTGCAGAAGAGAATCATCGCCAAACTAGTTCTGAGTAAGAACCACAAAAGTATTCGACATGCTGAAGTTGAAGTAGGCAGCTTGGAATCATGTCAGAATATGGGACAAACTTGGGAATTAAAGCTTAATAAGACAGGAATCAGTTTTAGGAAAGAGCAGAGAGACCAGGAATAACAAAAGATAGGTAAACAATAGACAGTAAATAAAAAATAAATACAGTATCTAAAACAGGAGAAACCAATCACAGACTTTGAGTAGGTATATTTAAATAGGCACTGGCCATGTGTATGTCAAAAGGCTTACTTACTTACCTTGATACCTAATTGTGAAATATACAGGCTGACACATTGCTTGTGCAAGGAAATATATGTACAGCACATAAATATATGTACAGCACATCCATAAACACTGACCTAAAATATATTATACAAAGTTAGAAAATATTAGTACATACGATGTCACGTCGTTTTCGATGCGTCGCGTCAAAAACAACGCGCGACTCGTTTCTTTTGGCAAAATTTTGCTTGCCGAAATTTCGCTGGTGATTCGCGAATTTATTCGCCAGCGGCGAATCGCGGGAATTTGCCGCGAATTCGGCCCTGGCGAATAAATTCGCCCATCACTAATCCTATCTTTCTTTTTCTCAAAATTTTTTGTCAGCACACGTCTCCTAGTAAAGACTCTACACCTGTATTGTACAGTGATGGCTCATTCCCAGAGATTAGCATTCAAATACTGGCTGTTCAGCTCATCCAGACTACCACTGTTGTACTGAGCAATTATTGGAACCATTATCTACAAATATATAGTCTGGAACTTATCCGATTCGCATTGGTGAATTCTTTCACTTTCATTCTTAAAATACTCTTGTTTACTAATGCATAAAGTGGGGATAACACTCCCTAACTGCATTTTATTCCAACAATTTGTCTGCATTTATATGCACACCAATACTCCAAAGATTTTTGTTTTTATAACTTAACTTAAAATACATTTTGTTAGTACAGGAGGTTCAACATTGAATGTACATTATATTTATGTCATATTATCAGTTTAAAGGAATACATTAACTATGTGCTATTTTGTTAAAGTACTGATCCTTACCTGGTGTTTCTTTGCTTCTCTACAGTGTGTGCCAGCGGGGTTTACTAAAAATATGATCATTAAGGAATGTACAAATAAAGCAGGATTTCCTGCATTACAGCAAACAAATATTCATATTCAGTGCCAATCACCAGTATTAACAATTATATCTACAGACAGTGTTGTGTTTTGGTAGTCGAGGATGAGCAGAGTATAACAGTGCTTTATTAGCAGGCTCAAGCAGCCATTACACAACAGTAACATAAACTCTATCACAACCAGTCCAGAAGGTACCATGTATACACAGTAACTCTTGCACAGTGACACCTACAGGCACCTTGCACAAATGCCACATATTCCCCCTATAGTAGGATCACTTTTTTAAGCAGTCCAGAAGGTACCACAGACAGGTGGAGCAACTTGTGCTTCTTTGTGTTTTTTTGCAAGTGGTGAAATTTCCAGACGTCTGGGCTACAATTACGGCACGAGTCGTGTTTCATTAAAACCGTATCCTTTATAAATGGAGGTGCGGTTTACATTCTTCTCAACTTGATTCATGCAACTTTATCTGTAACCAGCACTCCAACACGGAAGCACCTGATATCAAAGAGGAGACTGAGGTAACACGGCACGATTGGAAGGGTCTTATTTTCGGTTTGTGATGAGTTGTGCTTCACTGAAAAAAAAAAAAAAACTATTCTGCAGTTTAGCAAATTTTCCCGCAAACTGAAATGGGGCAGTTTAGCTCATCACTAGCCACGATACATTACTATTTTCATATTAGATCTGTCTTTATTCAAAGCATATAACATTTTTCTTTATTACCTTTATTTTCTATTAATGAATGCTGGATCTCATAGCTATTCTATTATGCTATTATTGCCTAACATAATATCATCAATGAGAGTTGGCAAGTTAATTCAATATAGTTCCACTGGAGTCATGGCCAGTAGGAAAGAAAAAAATGTACAGTATTAGAAAAATAAGTAGTGATGGGCGAATTTATTCGCCAGGGGCAAATTCGCGGCGAATTGCCGCTGGCGAGTAAATTTGCGAAACGCCAGCGAAAATTTGCCTGGCCAAAAAAAAAGAGTTTTGCGTCATTTTTGGCACGACAAAAATGACGTGACGCGTGTCAAAAACGTGCCGCAACTCATTTTGCAGATTTTTTCGCCAATTCGCAAATTTTTCAGTGAATCGAAACTGATTCGCCCATCACTATCCTTAAGTCGTTATAGCCTTTAGTGACCAGAACTACCATAAAGCTATACCATAATTTCCCTGTATTCGAATAACTTACTCAATTTATCTAATGTATTTTTGGCTGGTCAATTCATCCACTGCTTGTTAAAGGGTTCTTTTATGTGGCTAGAGGGTGCTGGAAAATAATTTCTTTATAAATGCACTGGATTTTGAAGGAATAAAAAAAATTTGACCAAACTCCCAAACCCAAATTCCCTAAATGTACCAATATTTTTTTTCTCCCATGAGAAAATGCAGGTATCAGGGAGTTGCTTTCTTGTTACTTTCCCCTTGTTTTGTTGATAAGCATCTGAGGGGGAGGGAAGAGGAGGGACAGTGATATCAATTCAACTTCCAGTGCAGCAGTAAAGAATGTCTAAAGTGGCTGAGGTCACCTGGGAAACTAACAACATGTCAAGCACTATGCCAAATTCCCAAACTAAGTATTAAAAAATCTGTTTGCTCTTTAAAAAACAGATTTTAGTGCAGGCATCTGCTAGAGGAGTGCTATTAACTGATGCATTAAAAAAACAAACATGTTTACCTACATCAAAATCCTTTTAAAGCATTTTTCTGCCACAAAGAAATAATGACATGTAATTAATGGGTTTGCAATAGTAGCTCGATCGTACAGTATATTTCAAATTGTGATGCTTTTATCCCTGAGATGCCGTATGTACAGCCCATTTCAGCTATGGCCAATCTGTTTGAGTTTAAATAGTGTTCATTCATTCATAGTTCTTACAAGCAGATTCTTCCAATACAAGGTATTTCACCTAATTTACTTAATACTGTATATGGCCAACCACAATTAAATTACCGTCACTTCATTATTCCATTTTTTCAATGCTTACGGGTATATTTACTAAAGCTCACATTTTTCTCACTTTAAAAAAAAATAAAATAAAATCCAACCAAACTCCTAAACCTGAATGCCCTCCAATTGCCAATAATTATTCTTGATAAAATAATACCATTGTGCAAATTTTTCAAGTTGACACTCTAAAAACTTGAATTTATTGAATTGTCAATGTGACAACTCATATTTATTTGTATGAAAACCAGCACAAAAACACCCTAAAACTATTAAGAATCTACATCCTCCAAATAGAATCCCAGCTTATCCGTTTAAATGTGGCTCCATGATCTTTGTCCCTGCAGCTGGAGTTGGAAACATTAAAAGGCAAAAATAAAATCCAGTACAAATCTCTACACATTTGCGAACTGCGCTACAGGGAAACAAAGCTGCTGGAGTTCTGAAATTTTTTGCCATTACATGCTTTTTAAAACTGAACCATAAAAATTTAAGGCTTGATAAAAAGGCTTCTTTGTGTATACTACATACCCCATTACACACCACTGTGTGTTCCTAGTACAACTGTGTGTTGAAGTTGCATATATTTGAATTTCTGGCTACAAGGACACAAACCAGCTGTCCTCTTTCAAAGCCACATTTCTATATTTAATACATTTTACAATACACACATGGACTTTGTCCTAAACCTGAAAATGAGTCTATTTTCTGTTGATATAAGACATCTACATATGCAAGTGGTTTCTGCTAACAATCGGAGATTCCATTATTTTGTCCACTACCTGTGGAGGAAAATGTGAACATTGGTCATTTTTATTCTTTGGTTGGTTAGAAAGATTTTAAAGCAGAGAGTCTCTATATTGTAGAACATTTATTGGCTTATTTACTTTAAACCGCAAATTGTATCTTTTATTTAGCTGCAAAGTTACAGCTTGCTCTTACTGGAGAAAATCCCATTATGCACTATAACACATTGTTTGAAAAAGAAAAGATTGCTTGTAAAAACAATTTCTTTAGATCTGCTGTAAACCACACAGTAGCATATATACACGTTCTTAGAAGGAATAAACCATTGGATATATGTGAACATTTCTGTATTTAGGGCGTTATTTATTATCCATGTGCAATGTGCAAAGCTCAGCATTTTGGTTCAATGTGCATTGTTTCCAAAGGTTTATTTGTGCAAAGTTTGTGCTTACTTCCATACACAAGATTTTTTTATTAAAATAGTAATATAATTAATAAAAGCCGTAACCTTCTGGAAATGCAATGCAATGCGGAATGTTAAAAGAAATTTAAATATCCGCAAAAATAAAAAAAAGCCATGACATCAGCCTAACAAACAGCTTCTGGAGAAAAAAAAGCAATTTTTCAGTATCTTACAACATTACTGGTTTAACATTTAATCTACAACCTTAACATGCTAGGCGATTTTTCAACTCAAGGGTTGTCTACTTTAATCACACACCCTGTCCTCAGAATGGCACCTTCCCCATGAAAACTGAGAATATCCTACAAGAAATGGGGTGGTAGGAAGGCATAGTCTTTTCTGGCCTTATTTTTTCTTTCTATGCTCAGTTCTCCTTTTCATGCTTTCATTGTGCCAATTTCTTTCAAACTCACATGGGCAGCTCCAGTGGCATAACTAGATGTTATTGCCCCCCCCCTCCAACAAAAGCAAAGGTTGTTCTTGTTACCAATATTTGTTTAAATTTCTCATTAATTAGGGCCTTATGGGTTCCCCTATACATTCTGAGACTAGGTCTGGTGTTTAATATCAGCCATAAGCCATAAAACATTAGGAGAGAAAGGAGACATAGATACATAATCACCAGAAAACCCCTGACTAATGAAACATTAAAGTTAATATCTGATGCTAAAGCTTGTATTGTTATATTATATTGATGCATCAGTTGTGGCTAACGGTCTTTAAAGAAATAAGTTCAAGGCAAATGCAAAGTTAAAGGCATAACAGTAAAAATAAAGTTGCCTTTGCATGAGCTACACTCAGCGAATAAGATTTCATAAGAAAAAAATTATATAAAAAGAATATAAAACAGAGGAAATGTGAGTAATGAATCCATTTCTGATTGACTTTGGAAAATGCTTTAACTAGGACTAAATAAGATATCCCCAAATACTCCTGGGAACATTGGTAAGCCAAATTCATGCCCAGGAACCACTTCAGGAGAATCTAATTCTCTTTGGCCTTCAACATGGTATTCATGAATGTACGGCCCTCTCTGCCCTTTGTAAACACGGCACCTTTGATTTCATTTAATGTGGATCGGCATTACTAGTCTTCTCACTAGTGGCTCATGTCTAAGAACTATGGGCACCAGCCTATTAAGTTTAAGGGCTAAAGTTAAGATGTAAAATAGATTTTAACTTTTGTAGTCTGCTGAACCA
>CM044444.1:64851252-64863540 GCA_024363595.1 Xenopus borealis
AGCCCAGGGGCCCCGACAATTTTGTTGTGCGGGGCCCCGTGATTTCTGATGGCGGCTCTGCTGAAACCCCCAATAAGCATGCACATCCACATGCATCTGATCCATTCGCTGTTTTGATTACCCTCTGATAGGATAAATTGCAACATTTCAATTGGTCTGCATTTTTTTTATAGTATTTTACTGGGGACAGAGACTTTCAAATGGGGCCAAATACACATAAAGATGTGCTTAATGTCTATGCCGATTTGCATAGTAAAATGTGTTAGATTTGGGATATGCTGGGTCTTTATACCTATGTGAGACTCAAGTAATGCACACAAGATAGCAGCCAATGCAGGGGAGACATTCACCAACTGTAGTTTCCTTAGGAGAAATTAACCAATGGCCTTTGAATTTATGTGACCGCTAACAAGTGCACTAGCAACCAATGAATTACAAGGGGAGGGCAGTATCAATGTCCAATTGGAAGCAAGTAAGGGCAAAGCCTGGGAGTGATGATGTAAGCATATAGGAAGTGCAGGTTTAAAACAGACCACTCCCATTCTTTAGAAAACTGATCAGAAAGACAGGAGGACAGATTTAAATAGTATATAAAGTAGCTTTTACAATGACCAGTTTACTTTTTTTGATGGAAAACGTATTGTCTAACACAATGAGAGCATTGCTAGTGGTTTCATAAGATTTGGACATTGAAGTTGAACAAGCCCTTTAAATGTCCCACATGTCAAAGTAAATCCATCTGCATATTCCGTTAATTCATAATAATTTAAACCCTAGTGTTGTGTTTGGTAGCCGAGGATGAGGAGAGTATAACAGTGCTTTATTAGCAGGTTCATGCAGCCATTACATAACAGCAGTAAGTCTTACTTTAACTTACAAGCTGTACAGAAAGTCCTGTGTATGCACAGTGACACCTGCAGGCCATTTGTATAAACACCACACCTAGATTGTGGCTCAGAAATGCTAAAGGATAGCTGTGTCAGGGTAGGCCTAGTAGGCACGCTAGGGAGTAGTAGGGACCAAGCAAGAAGCCCAGGGGTTAAAGGGTCCAATAGCGTAGCACCGGCAAGGATCAGGCAAAAACAGGTCAAAGTCCAGGTAAAAGGTTGTATTAGCAGGAACAAATCAATACAAAGTCCAGGCAAAGGTCAAATACAGCAAAACAGGATCAAAAACACACCCAGGATCAATAGCAATAGAATCCTATAATTGGGCGCCTTAATGGCGTCCAATGCGCATTTAAATATTTAAATTTCTAGCCAAAATGGCACAGGCGCGTGACGTCATCGTGCCGCAGCGTTTCGGTGCCGTGACGTAATTACGCCAGCGCCGCTACCCACGTGGCGGCCATGAGCACCGCCATTGTGGGAGCGACGCCGGAACAAGAGGACGAGCCGCCCGGAGCTGCAGGTAAGACTCGTTCCTGACAAGCTGATGTGCCTAAAGCAAGAAGCGAGTTTAGAAATGAATCCATATTTCAGAAACTATAGGAAACATTAAATTGCAGAAGTTAAATTGGGTTGAAAAAAGACAGAGTCCATCAAGTTCAACCCCATCAAATTAAAAACCCAGCATACACACACACATCTCCACTCTTTCACACAAACCATAAATGCCCATAGCTATACTAATTGTAGAGTTTAGTATCAAAATAGCCTTTGATATTATGTCTGTCCAAAAATCATCCAAACCCCTCTTAAAAGCATCAACAGAATCAGCCCTCACAACATCACCCGGCAGTGCATTCCACAACCTCACTGTCCTGACTGTGAAGAACCACCTACACTGCTTCAAATGAAAGTCCTTTTCTTCTAGTCTGAAGGGGTGGCCTCTGGTGTGGTGATCCTCTTTATGGGTAAAAAGGTCCCCTGATATTTGCCTATAATGTCTTCTAATGTATTTGTAAAGTGTCAGAGGATTTCTTTAAAGGAACAGTATCACTGGTACAACTGGTGTGTATGATTCATAAACGCTTCTGTAGTTTATCTAAGCAAGCAGCACTATAGCCATGTTGGCAGCCATTCTAGGCACAGGTTTCATAGCAAATGACACATGCACTGTGTAGAATACAATTGTATTCTATTACAGATCTTATATTTTATCTGTTAAGTAACCTGTGCCTTTTCTCATGTTTCAGCTTGACTGGCTGCCCTCATGGCTATGCAGCAGCTTGTTGATATAAACTATAGTAGTCTTTCTGAAGCAAACACATAACTTTTAGGGCACAGACACATGGTCAGATTCAGGTAGATTAGTCGCCTGGTGACAAATCTCCTCTTCTTCGGGGCAACTAATCTACCCGAACTGCTTTCCCCTGCCTTCCCACTGGCTAGAATGCAAATTGCTGGTGGGATGGCACTCAGAGCGTTTTGTTTTCCGAAGTAACCCGAACTTTCATTGTGAGGCAACTTCAGAAAATGGAGTGCTCTGAGTGCCATCCCACTGGCGATTTACATTTACCAATGCAGGGCAATAGTATTTTTGGGTGTTACATTTCCTTTTCAAACATTTGCTTTCATTTGTTTTAGCATTTGGTCTAAAACAATACAAGTATGGATCTGTTATCCAGAAAGCTCCGAATTACAGGAAGGCCATCTCCCATAAACTAAATTTTTTCCAAATAATCCACATTTATCCACAACTGTACATTGTACTATATACATGATCCAAATGTAGATATACTGTAATTAAAGGAATTATTCAGTTTACAAATAAAAACTGGGTAAATACAGTAGATAGACTGTGTAAAAAAAAAAAAACCTTTCTAATATAGTTAGTTTGCCAAAAATGTAATCTGTAAAGGCTGGAGTGACTGGATGTGTGCTTTTTAGCTCTCTTGCAATCATACTAAAGTTTATGTCCGACAAAAATGGTGACAGTCTCCTGCTGAAAATTGTCAGATTGGCAATACATGAAGAGATATTATCGGCAGCCGACAGAAATCTTCTAACCTGTCCGATCCATTGAATGACTGATTGGCATGGCACAACAAATGTCAGTACACTCCACGCATGGTCCGAAAATCATATGAATCCTCAATCAGATCTTTGCGTCTATGGCCAGCTTATAGGAAAACTATACCCTCAAAATGAATACTTGAGCAACAGGTAGTTTATATCATATTAAGTGACATATTAAATAATCTTACCAAACTGGAATATATATTCAAGTAAATATTGCCCTTTTACATCTCTTGCCTTGAACCACCATTTTGTGATGGTCTGTGTGTTGCCTCAGAGATCACCTGACCAGAAATATTTCAACTCTATGGGGCAGATTTACTTTTACTTTTCGAAATTCGATTGAACTTTAAAAAATTCTAATTTTCGAATAGTTTTTTTGGCCACTTTGACCATCGAATTTTTAAAATTCGATCAAATCGAATGATTGGAATAGATAAAATAAAAATCTATTGATCATTTAACCATTCGATGGTCAAATGACTTGCCCTTTAAATTTTTATTCGACTGCCTAGTTCGCCAGATTAAACCTACCGAATTGCTGTATTTTCCAGCTTTTTTAGATCGAATAAAAAAAAAATCGATTGAATGGTTAACATCGTTTGATTCCAACAACTTTATCGATCGATAGAATTTTTTTTATTTGATCGTTCAATTTAGCAAATATCGTTAAAACCCTTCGAGTATCAAACTCGAAGGGTTAAAATTCGATAAAAATTTGATGTTTGAATTCGAGGGTTTTTTAACCCACGAATTCGACCCTTAGAAAATCTGCCCCTAACTGTAACAGGAAGAAGTGTAGAAGCAAAAGACAGAACTCTGTCTGTTAATTGGCTCATGTGACCAAACTTTGGTATGTTTGTGTGCACAGTTGAATCGTACGATCCCAGGAGGCTGTCCTTATTATTTAAAATGGCAGTTTTCTATTTAGGATGACCCAATGGCAGATGCTACTAAAAAAGTATATTATTGTGTAAATGTTTATTTACATGAAGCAGGGTTTTACATAAGAGTTGTTGCTGAACAGTTATGTCCCATGTGGCCTCCCTTAAAGGGATTCTGTCATGATTTTTATGATGTAGTTTTTATTTCTTAATTACACTGTTTACACTGCAAATAATTCACTCTACCATATAAAATTCCATTCCTGAACCAGCAAGTGTAGTTGTAATATTGGTGTGTAGGCATCCATCTTAGGTCATTTTACCTCATCATGTGAAAGAGCCAGCACTTTAGGATGCAACTGCTTTCTGGCAGGTTGTTGTTTCTCCTACTCAATGTAACTGTTCAGCTTTTATCTTGTTAGGGAGCTGCTATCTGGTTACCTTCCCATTATTCTGTTGTTAGGCTGCTGGAGGGGGAAGGGAGGGGTTAATGTCACTCCAACTTTCTGTACAGCAGTAAAGAATGACTGAAGTTTATCAGAGAACAAGTAACGTGACTCTGGGCACCTGGGAAACTAAGGAACACGAAATGTTTGGAGGGCGTCCTCATGTGAAGTCAGGGGAACCAACCATATTTAAAAATTCAAAGCTTTATTGTTTTATCTTAAAAACATAGAACATGCGGGCAGGAGAATCGGCTTAACGCTTTTCGTGACTGAAAGTCACTTCATCAGACTCATCAATTAAGAACATATCAATAACAGTTAGGGAAGTAGGAGGTAGTGGGTGCCATCTTTATACACCTTTGAAGTTAAATAAAAACCCAAATAACTTTACTTGCATGTTCATGAACAAATGAACAAAATTTATTTAATGGTTCTTTTGACTACACATCACAAATATTTTTATTTGAGTATTTTTATTGCTATCTAGTAAAATGTATTATTTAAATTTTTGCATGAACATGTGAACCATTTGAAAGAGAAATGACAAATTTGTTTATAAAATGTCCTTAGGATAGAATTACTGAAGAGATTGGAAACCTGATGAAAGAAAGAAGAAGAAGATGTAGATGTAAAAGGACAATACGAGAAGGTGAGACTTTTTACAGTTATTCAGTATTATTTAGCAGTTATACTGTTAGATTTCATTTTGCCATAAATATTTTTTTCTCATGGAGTATAATTCTTAAATTTCCAAGTTGAAATGTCTGATCTACGTTTAGTTCCTCTTCCTCTAATTTAATTCTTAAAGGAGAATGAAACCCCCCTAAAGTTAAAACCCCCCTCCCTGCTTCATCCCCACAGTTGTCTACTAGAAAAAGTGTCCCTGGCAGCAACACTGACCTATCGATGCAGAGTAGCGCAGCAAAGCTCATGGGCACCATTTTGTGTAGCTTTGGATCTTCTTCTTTAATTGTATGGAGCTTTCCGGCACGTGCAGTTGCCACTTGTACTGACTGGCTCAAACTGCACATGCACCAAAAGCTCAAGTGTCAGTGGTCACTTCATGAAGAAGTCCAAAGATGGTGCCCATGAGCTCCGCTGCACTACTCTGCATAGGTAGGTGCTGCCAGGGACACTTTCTCTAGTAGACGACTATACAGGAAGTGGGGGAAGTGGCAGATGGGGGTTTTTAACTTTAGGGGGATTCTGTTCTCCTCAAACCGAACTCACCCCTTTCTTGGCAGATGGGTTCCTCTGATTTCTTAGCTTAATGGTAAACTATCAGATGTTGATGTTCCATCACAAACAATGTTAGCACCTTGTTTCTTTCAGGTACCATCATTATTCATCTTGTTCTTTTGCCTTGTACCCTGTGCATTCTTCAATTGGGTATAGATCCAACTATCTGATTTGGTTTCTCAATAGATTTCATTTGAGCTGCTCACTGCTATATTTTAGCAATGCAGACAGTTCACCATGTTTCTTCCTCACACACAGACAAACTTCCCTAGTCTGCTTCTTTAAAGGGAATGTAAAGGCAAAAATCTCCAATATACTTCAATTAAAAAATGTCTACCATTTTTATAATAACCCTGACTGTATGCAGTGAAATCCCCCCCTTTATTTACTACTGTGGATAGGAATTGTCAGACGGTCCCTAACTGCTCTGCAGGGAAACAGTCATACTTTCAAACAGCAGTGACCCTCCACCTTACTTCGCAAAACTCAAGCAGCTTTGTCTCCCTGTAAAACAGTCAGTGACTGTGTAGAGATTTGTATCCACAGACCCAGTCTAGTCTGTATATTCTGGTTAATTATCAGTCTTGCTGTATTGGCTTCTATGGCAGATTTTATTTGACTTGTGCTGACGATCACTAAGCTTAACCTCCCAACTGCAGCCCAGACCACACTGAGCATGTGCGAAGTTTTGGTATTGCAAAGATGTCTAACAAAATTACAAGATGACTGCCTCCTGCGCCAACTTTGAGAGCATAAATCATTTGTCTTATTAGGCTTCTGGTGCATGTTTATATTTAGCATACAAAATACAACATTTCTAACATTATTCTATTTCAGACTTCAGTTGCCCTTTAAAGGCAGAAATATTCTGATATCCTTCAAAGGCAAGTAACTTCATAAAAACAATATATACAAATACATTAAAAAAAATGCACCCTCTGTTATGGTTTATAACTATGAGGCAATTCAAAGTAGAAAAGTGTTCCTAGAAACCTACTCTCAAATTGAATTTAGTTCTTAAATAAAACATAAATTACATTTAATTGAGGGGCATAGATTGAGTTGCATGACACTAACTCCCTAACTGCTTGAACTCATGCCTCATGTGGAATGCATATATAAGGATTACATCCATCCATTGTGACCAGCACCATGTCGGAAACTGAAATATTAATGCACTCAGTCACCTTTAAAGCACATGTAAACCCTCCCCATAAAAATGTATGCCATTCTGGTTGTTTAAAGGTTAACAGTAAGGCTGCATCATCCCCTTAATCACTTAAAAATCCTTCTCCTCCTCTAACCCACTATCCCCACACCCTCCCTCAGGAATTTACTTCGGCTGTTGGCTCATGAGCATGCTCAGTTCTTCTCAGCTCAGATTACTAAACACACGCTCTACTCTAACAGCCAATTAAGAGATAGTGTTGCTGGTTCCAATAGAAACTCTGATATAGCTGTCTAATCCTATTTTTTCTCCTAACCACCTCTCCTGACCTCAGCTTAAACATTACAGTACTCAATCACAGCTAAACTTTTTATCTAAGTATGTTCTGCCTGTGTCTACCTGCCTTCTGTATTGCATGAACTTTACAGCATACATGTACTGTTTGCAGATGTCAATGTTAGTGATGATGTGTCAGCGGGAAAATGCCTGCCTGGTCAAAGTTTCTATTTGTTTTAGGAGAATGTGATGGTGCTGGCAAACAGAGGGGATATATTCAGAACAAATGATGTGGCTTGGGTGGGGAAGATATGCCTATCTTATATACATAAGCAGGTCCGGACTGAGAATTAAAATAGACCCTGGCATTTCAGGTACACAGAGGCCCAATCAGCCCCCACAAGACCACTAAATACTGACTTTCTATGGGACCTTATAGCAGCCCCTCTGGCATTTGCCAGAACCCACAGATTGCCAGTCCGGGCCTGCGTGGTAGGAAAATGGAGGCTTTACATACCCTTTAAGAATTTACTACCGACCAATTTGAGGAGGTAATAGGTCTCCCTGTGGGCTAATGGAATTTTTTGTGGATTTTGGGTAATGTGTATATAGCAGGATCAACAGTCTCCGTAGGTACCAGATAATCAAACATATTAGGGGTAATCTATTTTTGTATTACAGCAATTTCTAAAATATCAATTAGTTCATTTTTAAATTACTGATAGAGTCATGAAGCTATGGTTATCACAGAGCTAAATGCTTCACCTAAAGAGAAAGAACAGTAGATGGAAGTAATGGCCATAAAGTAGAAAAATATGAAAGGGGATGGTGAGCCCTTGATAATACTAGTAGTCTTTCTGTTTATGGCCACCAGGGGGAAACATGTCCATTTCATTTAAAGATGCCTGAGATGGCCAGAAAATATAGAAATCACAAAGCTTAAAATCTGCAAAATCTAGTTTTCAGAGCAGATATAAAAATTAAATATAAATATAAATATATATATATATTCAAATCAATTATCGGCACTCACCAAAATGTCCAAGTCCCGGGTGCAGCTTCCAATGTAAATTCAATATGCAAAGAATGGAGGCACTCACGGATATTCGTGCTTAAAGTGTTTATTGGATCAACACATAGGGGTATATTTATCAAAGAGTGAAGTTAAGAGTGAAGTTTAGCCACTAGAGGGAAATTCCGCCGCTCTCCATTTATTTCTATGCGATTTTTTAAGGCGTATTTATCAATGGGTGAACTTTCACTTCACCCATTGATAAATAGTCCTTTCAAAATCCCATAGAAATGAATGGAGAGCGGCGGAATTTCCCTCTAGTGGCGGAACTTCACTCTTTGCCAAATTTACCCCATAACCCCCTACATCTACACGTTTCGATTCGGTGGAACCTTAAGGACGTTTCATTCCTTAGAATCTTGAGGACGGTTCTAAGGAATCGAAATGCGTAGATGTGGGCGATTATGCGTTGATCCAATAAACACTTTAAACACGAATATCCATGAGTGCCTCCATTATCTGTGTATATATATATATAGATATATATATATATATATATATATGTATATTTGCCAGGGGAAACAAATCATAATGTAATAAAAGTATAAAGTTTTCTTATTTTGCTCTGATTTCATTATGCAAATTAAGGTTCAGATTCACTTTCAGTATCTTTTTTGAAATATTCGGTATTTAGCGTAATCCGAATTTCATGAGCTTGCGTACCTAGTACAGTGAATTCTCAATTTTACATACCCATTTTAAGTTTTCCTGCTTTTTGCGCAATTTATTTTAATATAATGCAGTTGGTGCAGGGAAATGGAGAATGTAATTCACATATGATATGATTGTCTGACATCACATACTTTAATGGGGACCTGTCACCTTAAAAAAATATTCCAAATACTATTTTATCACCCTTCTCAAGCAAAATTAACTTTAATTACACAGTATAAATTATTTTAAATTTGTTTCCTTCGGTCTGGAATTATTATAGTAAGCAGGCAGGAGCCATTTTGTGGACATTGCTATTAAGGCAAGCCTTGTATCATCTCAGAATCTTGTTTGTGCACCAGAATGGGGGACCTGATGTCTATCCCCATGTCCTGGCTACACAATTAAACAGTGAAGAGAATGAGGGAATGTGTGGAGAGCAGGGACATCTAGGAAGTGCTGAATGGAAAGCGAAAGTAATTACCTGCCCCGCCTCTATGCCTAAGGCATAGAGGAGGGGCAGACAGTATTTGATTGACAGCTGAGATTTTTAAATGAGTTTAAAACAGGTAGGTGTTGAATTGAACACAACTGCACTGCACCTGACTCTGCTCTGTGTCTGGTGCTACTGCACCTGATTCATCAAAATGAGAAGAACTGCGCATGCTCTTTGTCGCAAATCAGACAGCGTTGCACTGAATATTTTTGCAGTCTGCCTGATGTAGTTGAGTTTGGCATCTGTGCCCGATTATTAAGTTTGCTGCATCTGTCGATGCAGGGTGCTGAGGGAACACTGGAGCTATTGACTGGTCAGGAGGTGGCTTAGGGTTCACACAGCACAGTGCATCAATAGCTGCAACAGTACTGAATTTGGAACAGAAGCTAGGAATCACTGGTCAGTGCTGTGCAAAACTATATGGAAGTCACAAGTTTCTCCAAGCTTCCTGTAAATGTAAATGAGTACTAATGACTGTTATGCTTGCCAACCATCTACAGGCTTTATGTCTCTGTGTGACTTGTAAAATAACCCACTAGAATTAAAATGATCTCTGAATGTGAATTCAGGACCAGAGGAGAGATAATCAAATTGGATTAGTTAGTTTCAGACTTCAGTGCTTTTTGTTTGGTTTAGATTATCAGAATCATTATTAGATAAGCTTGAATTGGCGACATTTGTAGGTGCTACAAGCAACTACGTGATATCCATCTGTAAAAACTGTTATGTTCTCTGTGGAGAGAAAATGCCAAGCTCAGATCACACATCCTGAGGTAATTGTCTTTCATTGCATTACTCATCAACGGTGCCTCTAACTAAACAGGTCATTGTAATATTGCTGAATGAGGGAAAAAATAATTATCTGAAAATGCCACTCATTTGAAATGTTTTCTGAGGTGATCCTGAAAGTTAATCACGCAAACACAAAATTAGTCAGCATTAGCTACTGAAAGGTAGGAAAATATTGTAATTTATATAAACATATGATGTAAAAAAATTCTAAAAAATGTGTTTTATTAAATACTGAAAGCATTACAAAAATTACCTAAAAATACACATTATTTATTTGTTGATTAGAATTCCCCCTTTTCAGCCTAAAAGGCAGAATTCCATTATTGGCTCCCTCTAGATTTTATTCTGGTAGTTTCATATTTTCTTTTAATTTAACTAAAATGAACATTTGCAAGCAAACCTCGCACTAGGCTGCCTTTGGGGGGGCTTCTTGTCTTGCTACTAATATGTATAGAAAGGTTGGTCCCAGTTGTCCTCACTCACAAAGATGCTTACAGGTGTAGTAGGGTCTGTTCAGGGAAAGTACAGACATAAAAATGAAGAGAGGAATTACACTTGATAATATTACTTAAAATATGTGTAGATATATATAATATAAAATGTTGATCCAAACTGCATTTATATTGTTAGGTTTTTGACAACACCTTTTACTACATTTACATATCACAGCTGAATTTAAAATGATTACCCCCTTTCTCTGCTATACCTAGTTTCCATTTAATTGATTCAAGCTTTGGACTTCATGAACTCTCCATAATTTTAATTTTGTTGACAGGTTATACATGGAGACAGTGCCACATAAAATAAAATATAGATTAAGTTTAGTAAGCCAGTAGCATGCAATAAGCAGATAGCAAAGGATTGATTGGATACTTTAGATTACTAAACAAACATTATGATTTTTATTATACTGTATCATTCCTAGTTGTCTCTAAATTGGTCAATCATTTGGTATAGCTTTTGTCCTCTCCAGTTAAAGTTTTTTTTTTTCAGCATATAAAATAGCAACATCAATACAAAATGCAAAATTGTGAAGCCTGCTAGGTATATTGGCTTCTTTTTAAAAACGGGCAAGCTATTCTAAGAGACAATCCTAATAGTAAGCACAGAAAATATATCCATGACTCCAGAAGGCTAGCTCTGGCATTGTGGTTTTCCAGGTACATGTAATGTATTTCTATCGTTTGTTCTTACTCTGACCACTGTAAAAAACAATAACAAACAATACAAAAAGTAGATAAACAAATAAAATAAAACAAAAACAAACAAAATAAAATGATTGCTATGCTATATGCTTACACTGGATGAATTGTGTTTATTATGGTTGCTTATTGCTGAGGCATTCAGTAGCTGGTGTAACCTTCTTCAGGCAGTATTTATGTTGGTGCAGCTTCCTATTATATTATATGTTTCTATTCAGTGGTGTAAAGACTCCCCAAAAATCTTCCTAGTGCACCTTTCCAGTACCCTTCAAATAACAGGGAACCCAGCTCAACTGAGTGTGCGGGCATCTGTCTACAGGCAGTCGGTGTAGAAATTTTTAGGTAGGGTGACAATAGAGAAAGTACGAGAAGCTGTGGTCTGGGCTCCTCTCCCCTACCTGACACACAAGGCCTACTTCCTCTATTGTTCTGCCACTGTTTCTATCACATACACACCATCCATTTGTAGTAAGGAGTTCTCTCTGGATAATGCAAAAGATCCTGCTATCGGATGTTTTACATATATATTCAGGTGGAAATGGCATCATGCAGACCCATTCTTAGGCATGAGACTCATTCTAGTTACTCTCCCTCTGGTTAACCTTTTCTTCTAGTAACATTATTCCACCATGTCTTCTCCATAAAGAAAGTCTGCCACATCAGAAAACAGTGTCATCCTTTTAGGGCAACTGGCAATCTCTTAACATGACCTGTTACCTTAGTCTTGCTAAGGAATCCTTTGGCAGTCTCCGCTATTTTCCTCTTCCCATTATTTTATAGACCAAACAATGACTACCGAAAATATCCAATTCTTGTATCTGTTTTATTAGACATACGAAAAAGAATGGTGTATGCCAATGTGCCATTTAAGCAGGTGAGCACCATAACAGTGTAAATGCAAAATGCAAGTGCAACTACATACTGTATTATTAGAAGATAAAGCTGTATTGCTGTTAAGTTAATATGAAGAAATTTATAATTATCACATCAATTTGGTTTATGTATCTTGTGTTAGGGAGCTGCTATTATAATTACATAGTTACATTGGGTTGAAAAAAGACAAAGTCCATCAAGTTCAAACCCTCCAAATGAAAACCCAGCA
>CM044444.1:64874738-64892228 GCA_024363595.1 Xenopus borealis
TATAATTTTTACATGTTTTTGATATATAGTATAGTTGTGCTATACATTTTGTTAGTTTAGTTGTGTTGTGCATCTGGTCAGCAAACTTCATTTTTGTATAACTCCATGCAATTTTTCTTTTTCCTGCAGTTAAAGAGATCAAATATACTTTTTTTTTTTTCAAGCCAACCTCTTTTCCAAGCAACAGGCAGATGGTGAGATCCAGGACCACGGCCAGCTCCAAATTCCTGACAGCATCTGTCCAGTCTGTAGACAACTGAACATTTGCCTTTGGCCATTAGATATTTTTGACACTGGGTTAAAAGCCATAGGCTGTGATATTGCAGTTCAGTTGCCAAGCATCATGAGAATCACGTCCTTGTGTAACATTTGGAGTTTGTCTCAACAACCTGCAAAAGACTAGTTTTTCACCTGTCTCTCTTTTATGATGGTAGGAAAGTTCTTTGAAGTTAACAGAGGAGTAATACTTTGAGTGTCAGAATCTGAAATGCTATAGCGTTCACTACAGAACTGTAAAGTCTTTCCTAAGGTTCTCACCACAGTAATGATTATCAGAAAATAAAGCTCTCAGCACTGTCTTCCATTCCATCAACATAAATCGAAGTTTCCAGGAAGACAAGATGAAGAGACAACTAAATTTCTCCTCCACAGCACAATTCTCTACACGAGTGTTGGGCAGAATTCATTCATTAGCCATTGCTTTGCCTGCTGAAAAGTTCCCTTACTGTTCTGTGCTCTGCAGAAGAAATAGGAAAATAAACCACCCCAGGCTTACTTCTTTTTAGTAATGTCAAAAAGACAGAGGAGCCATTTACTAGTAATACCAGCATCCAATTCATCTTTAAGAATAGTGGATTTGAGGCCTTTTTAGACAGTGTTATGGAATATGTAGTTGCTATATAAATATGTGTTTCTACTACTATTACTAAACCAACTGTTCTAGGGACTGCATATATCACTGCATTCCCATTAAACAACCAGTTAATTTTGGATGCTGCAATAACTTTGATACCAGGAACAAAGAGAATTAATTATAAAAATGGGTAGTTGTAGAAGGAAATTTGTGGTTAGTGGTGTAAAGGTTAAATTTGTATTGCAATGGTTACATTTGTATAGCAGGCCTAACTCTGTATAAACAGAGTCCACCTGCAGATTCACCCCCCCCCCCGTGGTCAGTGCAGTTTCAAGTTGCCCATCAAGGCCAGATTGAAGCTTTCCTTAAGATTACCCCTCCATTCCTATACCACCAGTGTAACACACTCAGAGCTGGTTGTATCAGTTACTGTGTACTACGCAATTGCTTTATGGCCATGGAGCCTTATGGGGAGGTTCAAGTTCTCAAGGTTTTCTCAAAGCTTAGGTACGGCTCAGCCCCGTCACTCCATTTTGCTCCCCTTGCATACCTTTGTTCTAGTGTGTTGTGTAAAAGGGTATAAAATATCCACTTTTTTTTTGTTCTATATTCTGTCTCATGAGAGTGCACAATCCATGTATCTTGTGTCAATAAGCTTCAACTTTCTACCTCAATTGATCTCTGTTCCCAGTGTATTTCCATGACAGTGGAATACACAAAAATAATGCATTTATTCTGACATAAATCAATAAACTACAATTAACTGTTGGAAAGACGACACTAACACTTTAGTAATCATAAGTGAGACAGAAAGATATCACATAGCACATTACAGAGATGCAAATGAATCTCACTCCCTCAAGTGAGAGTCTGTAATAAAGTGGGTTGGGCTCATAACCTTTCTTGTGATGGCATCAGGCCCGGACTGGCAATCTGTGGGATCGGGCAAATGCCCAATGGGCTGCTTACTTTAAGATGTAAATGGACTGCTCACCTAAAATGCAAATTAGGTTTATCTTTAATGTGTAAATGAGTCACTCACTTTAGAAATGTAAATGAGCTGATGAGCCTGCATTTGCATATGGGTGGAACCAGGAATTCTGACCAACTTCAGTTAGTAATATTAGAGTTGCTTGCTATCTACCCAATCCCTTATGATTATGATAGGTATGTTGGCAACTGGAGGATCCATGCTCAGAACAATCACTTCAGCCTGTATATCCTCAAGTATGACACACTGTGGCCCTGTGACACACATGGTAATTAAAGTCCTCTTATCTGTGGGGTACATGGTCTAGCTAGGGGCACACAAAGGGAAATGTAGAATATACTGTAAGTATAGGGTCACTAATCCAATTGATAGAATAGTTGTTATAAAAACTAGGGTGACATATTTGTTGCCAGTTCCAGCACATAGGGTGTATAATATTGCTGGAGATTATAGGGTAATGAACTCTTGAAATATCTATTCAAAACCACTGGTTCTAGTTAACTTTGGGGTTGGAAATATAAATCATGCTTTGCATGCGCATAAATACATGGGCTGCTTTGATACTTTTGCCAGGGCTGCTTTGATACTTTTGCCAAGGCTGCTTTTTCCTTCCAGTCGGGGCCTGGATGGCAGTATATTAAGTTAAGTATCAGATAAGAAAACTGTATGAAGCATTTGACTAATAGTGAAAGAGTCAAAGTAATTATGTCACATGCCAGTTTTTGGCTGTACGTAATATAAAATTTTAGGTTAATTAAGACCCCAGTGTGATCTGCATTGAAAGATACACCAAGTAAGAACAAATTGACTTGGCTTTAAAATGCTAATCTATGCATTCCAAATTACATTTCAAGGCAATTTTAGTATAATTAATGGGCCAAATCTCATAGGAAACTTCGAAGCAGAAGAAGGATTTTGTATACCAATACAATGTCTTTTAGATTATCAGCCATCTATAAAAGGCTCATCTACTATTTATAATCTGTATCATCTGTCTAAGAAACATCTGCATTTTCTCTATGTATAACATCTGACTAGTCAGTCTGCAAAAGAGTCAGTCTTGCTAACCTGATCATGCCATGCAAATAGATTCATATGGCAGAGCCCCATCCTTTCACTAGTTGCATCAGGAATAGCATCCCCTTTCATCCCAATGGAGTTGAATAAGAAATGTATGCATGTAAATTGATTTCTAAGCAGCCAGCTGGATTCACTTTTAAACTACAAAGTTTCTCCCATTAAAACTTGGATCTGATTGCATTGAATGAAGAACATCTCCCTTATCTGTTGAAGTCAACAGTTGCAATAGAAAAAAAATGCAAGTACACGGTTGCTGAGCAAAACTGTTCACCAGGTGGTCGCCATGACCTCAGTCCTACGGGTGATAACATTTTGTATTTTCGATAAAGATAAGTTTGTATGTGGAACCAATCCATAAGCAGTAGTCTTGTCTGCAATAAACTTTATTGGGGCACAGAGGTACACCAATAAAGTTTATTGCAGACAAGACTACTGCTTATGGATTGGTTCCACATACAAACTTATCTTTACCGAACCTTTGGGATATCAGACACAGGATAACCCATAGAACCACGCCAATAAAGAACCTGGTGAGCCACATAGCTTCTTCTTTTTCGTATTTTGTATTTTCGCCCATAAACCAATGAATTTCATAAATTTTTTGTAAATGAAAACAGGTCAGATTCTCCCTTCACTGGAACTTGCTGACATTTTGTTTTCAACGTTTGCTTACACCATTACTATTTCAATAGGTACCTGTTACAAGTTTGGTCTAAACACCTACCCCCCATGTACATAAGAAAAAACCCAAACTGGTGTTGACTTGTAATATTTCATAAAATATAACAATTTATCAATCATGCAAGCCAGTAGTAAAAAAAGTAGTAGAAATGCTTCTTGTAGAACTTCCTGAAAAATAGCAATTTGCTATTGTGACGTTGTCGGTACACTTGCACTTGAGGTGTAAACTTTAAAATCAAGAGGCCATTTTCAGATTAACCCAGATGGACAGAACTAGTTGCCATATATCAATATATCAGGTAGAAATGGCAGGTAAATGCTGTACTAAACAGCAGTCAGGATCAACAAACTGTACATCATATAAGGGCAAATCAAATTTTTCATAGAAGTAGACTTATGAGCAATCACAAAAAGGCATTGTCAAGTCCAGGACAAGGTAATTTACAGAGTGTTATCTCATTTCTACTGTCATTTAATTAGGGCGCTATTATACGTTCTTTGTACACCAACATAGTAGGGGTTCTATCCTCCAGGGCAGTGGCGTAAGTACTCGCTGGTGGGCCCTGGTGCAAGATTGGCAATCGGGCCGCCTTATCGGGCTCTCCCCCTATGAATTGCACATTGGAGTTCTCCTAGCCTTTCCGGCAGACCCCGAGAGGGAGTGGGCCCTGGTGCAATTGCACCCCCAGCTCCCCTGGTAGTTACGCCACTGCTGCAGGGGCCTGGACTTGTGTGAAGGCCACAAATGCCTGGGTGATGGACAGGCAGATCAGTATATGGGGTGGCAGGCTTGCCATCCTGTAAATGAAAGGAAGTACATGAATATTTACAACAGCTAGAGGATGGGCAACAATAAAAGTGTATAAAATGTCAATAAATGTAAATCCAAAATGTCCTTATAATTCAAATCTGATATTTTAATCTCCATCTCTCTTCTCTTTTGTTTTTAACCCATGCCTATTTAGTCCCTTTTTTTTTCTTATTCTGTATCCATAGCAGTTAGATTCAATGAGTCAATAATTCAATGAGGGTTTTTACTCTTTGCACTTTGCTTTTTAATTTCCTGATGCTGTTTCAATGTTGCTGAGTGGGCTTATTCCATCAGTCAGCCCCACTGTGTTAGTGTGCGTATGTTATTCTTAAATGAATATTTCTACAGTGTTTGTCTCCCTCCTCCTCCTCCTGGCAGAGATATGCCTCCCGTGGGGAGCATAAATACTGACAAATGACAAGCAGTGCGCTAACGCTCGTTATGGCGCCATCATAATAATCCACCAAGCAATGGCGTTGGGGATCCCTGAAGGACACTTAGCACTATAGCAGCTGCTCCACATTTGTACCTGCTCACATTGCAGCATGAAGACTGATTATTGAGCTGCAGATTTTTATTACAGAGAATGGGGGAGGGAGGTGGGAAACCTGAGATGCAGACAGAAAAGAACCCCAGGTACGGAGCAGTAGGACTGAAAAGTCAAAAGCCCTTGCTCCATAGATTGGTGCTTTCTTGCAAGGTGTACTCTCGTTCATTTGGAAAACATATATCTTGCAATTAAGAATCAAGTGTTACATACATGTGTGCAATAAGATTCTACAACATGTTCATGTTTATTGTATATGTTCAGTTTATATCTGCAAAAATACAAGTATGTGTGATATACAGTATAGTAGGGCTTGATACAAACACACAGTGCGGGAAACCCTGGGCATGCTGGGCAGACATAGAGAACCAACTTCCTAGCAGGGTATCAGGGGTAGAAGTATTTTATGCAATATAGAAGGAAGGACAAGACATCATATGCTGGTGAAGCCCTAATCAAATATAGTGGAAGCATCAGTTGCTGCTGTAAGAGGGCTTTAGTCAGGCGTGGACTGGAATTCAAAATAGGCTCTGGCATTCAAGTATATAGAGGCTCAAACAGTCCCCCCCACCAGCCTACTAAATAGTGACTGTTTATGGCATGTTACAGCCCCTCTGGCATTTGACAGAATCCACAGACTGCCAGTTCGGGCCTGGCTATAGTACTGGGGACCAGCAGTAACTAGATTATTGGGGGCATTGAATAAGCAACAGATGACTTCATACTACTTGAACTTTTCCTTTGGTAGAGCAAAAATGGTTTTGAATTTCATCTTCTGGGAGGCTACAACTGCATTATACTGTGTCTTATGCAAATGTATTTAAATGATATACTGAAGTCACATCATGTTTCAAATAAAATCTAAGATTTTAAGAATATCATATGCAATTCACAAGGCAATAATACATTATCATAGAAATGTATAAATAATGTTAATGTGATATTAATAAATATCAATACATTCAAAAAGTTACATGACTGCATTCATATAGCACACAGTGGTGGACACTAGTACAATGTAGATAAATAGAATCCCCCTTTTTATTATTATTATTATTATTAGTTGATGATTGTAATTTTTCACTTCAAAATGTTACACACATAAGCAAAGAGCAGTAGTTTTGGGAGTATATATGCAAAATCTATGATAAGCTCTTGGCTATAAGGACATCAGATTGTGATGGTGGCATACTCATGATATCCATATACATGATTTTCAAAGCAGAGGAAGCAGCTTTGGCACATGTGCTTTGTTAATACTGGTTTTCTCAATGTTCAGACCAAAAAAAAAGATGTAAAGTTTAGTGATGGGTGAATAAATTCACCAGGCATGGATTCACATCCACGAATAAATTTGCAAAAATGTGAAGAATATTCGCTGGCGAAAAATGCGCTCCGACAAAAAAAAATTGGCGCGTATCAAAATTTTCACCCACATATAATTGTGGCATGTCAATATTATTTGGACGTCCATTGACTTTAATGCATGTGGACAAAATAATCGTGCACATAAAAATTGTCTCTCACGTCAAAATTGTTGCATGTCAAAATTATTTTAATGTCCATTGACTTCAATGTGTTTCACAAATTTATAGCCGTTTCGTGATTTTTTTCTGTAAATTTGCTCATTTTTCGGCAAAGTGATATGCCACAGATTCATCCATCACTCAATCCGTCAAATTGAATACAGAATGAGCACCAATTTAAATAAATTGGAATGTATAGGTCACAGACAACAAAGGTTGAATGAAAAACTCAATCACCACCAATTTTCAAAAAAAATCTGATCTAAATATAACTGTATAAAAAGTACAGATTTCTCCATGGTAGAGACTTACCCAGCTGAGTAAGTTAAAAAGGAAGGCAATTCAGAAATGTACACAGTTTCTAATACACTGCAATGCAATGTGCATGCATATTTCTAAACTATTTAAGCCACTTAACCTAGGTGTTAGCTGTACCCTTTTAAAATAATTAACAGGAAAATATCTTAGTACAGCTGTATTGCCAATTGTGTGGACTAAATTGCAGTAGAAGCTAATGTGCCCAACCTGTAAATTAATGACTGAGATAAAACCTGATCTATATAGTTGATCCTTTATATTCAAATCTATATTCTTCGTTTTAGGATATATATGCATAGTAACATATTAATATTTAAGACAACTTGATTTCTTTGTTCCATAACTTTAGTTGTATTATGTCATTCTAAATCCTAACTCAGCTTTAGTGGCATACACAGTGTCATTGAACTTTAGATTCCACCATACAGCCCCTGTACAAACAGCACTACAATTAAAAATATTGTTAGAGACCCCCAAGCTGACAGAATAGAGATTTAAATGAAGAAAGTCTAATGTTAAAAAATAGAGTTTGTTAAAGCTTCATTCCAGCATTGGTAATTTATGCATATCTGCAATGTATATGATACTTAGATCCATATATACATAAGCAATCTTTTGAAGTTCAAGTAACAGTGTATAAACTTTACCTGGTAACCCCAGTCCAGCTGCAGTGCAGTGTCATAGGAGAGGCATAAAAGAGTTTAACAGCCAGTTTGGTTAGTGGTTTCACATGTATATTCTTCTATTTTCTCTCCCATTGCATAAGCACACAAATATGCACAGAAAAAATGTCTTTAGCACAACGTAATGTAAAATGTGGTTATGCTATATTGTTCCTGTAGCTGAGTTTATACCTTGTCCAAAGCAGAGAAACAAATCATTAATCAAAAGTCAGATGTTATCACAGAGCTGTAAACACAAACCATGAATGTATCTAGTGCAAGCAATGTAAAACTTCACCAATCATAAACCAATTACTAGCAGAAACAAAGGAAATACGTCAAGCGACCTTAACACTAAAGATGAAGACAAAAAGGAACACCAAGAGCCCCAATAGTGTAATATGTTTTTACAAGGAGTAATGGTAGAGTAAACAAATTAATACTCACAAACCAGGGTTACCAATAGGCAACCACTGTATAGGCAGGTGGGGAGATTATCCTGACCCCACTCAGGAATAAGAAGTCGCTCTCTGTGACAGAGGCGCCTGGTGTGTTTATACAAAGATTGTTGTTGTTTTTGCTCCCGTTCCACATTGCCTGATGAAGCAGGAAATGCCTGCGAAACGCGTTGCAATACTGTTTTTTGGATAAACTATTACTGAAAATTACCACTTTCGTTGGTGTCTGCTTGGAGGAGGTAAGTCCACTACTACCTCCTCTGAATTACCCATTGGGTTTTTAAATGTTTTTTAGCTAATTTTATCCTTTTGGCGCCTCTGTTTTGTCTTATTACTTTATTAACACTAAAGATATATTCTTGAGTATATTCATTTACTGAATCACTAAGATGGTAGAGGCATGCATAGTTCATAGAAAAACATCTTGCAGATTTATATAAGATCAGGTGGTTTTAGGTCACCACATGTTCTCTGGCTGATCTATACTATGATAAAACGTTAATCTTCTATCCTTGTTATCCATGGTTCTCTTAGTTATTAAAAGTCAAATCAGTGACTAGTTATTTAACACAAATTAAACTGTATTTGTTTGTCACAAATTCTCACTTTGTTTGGATGAAAAACTTTTCTATCAATAATAATAAATGCCCCAATAAAATATGGTTAACTCAAGGATTTTGGATAAAGCTTTCTCCAGGTAAAGAAAAGCTAAATGCTTCAGCATATTTTAAAAATAATATTTCATTAAAAGTTATAGTACTGAAAGAGCCTCTCTTGTTTAAAAGCACTGGGAAACATACTTGGAGAGGTGCCGAATCATTTGATCCAATTGATAAAGACAAGGAAAAATAAAGGGAAAGGTTATTCTGTCTGCTTTCATTTTTATGTACAAAAATAGTGCTTTTTCGTCCTAGCCAGGTCACAGATGTATATGGTGAGAAAGTTTTCCAAGAAAAGGAGTAGAAAATTTTAAGAGGTGAAAAAAATCTTACAGTAAAGGAAGGCAGTGTCAAAAGCGCTGGTCCTCCCTAAGGGCTAGGCCAGATGGGGAGATTCGGGGGCATTTTGTCTCCTGGCGACTTCTCGCCGCGACTTGTAGCCCCCGAACCTCCCCGAATAGCCAAGTAAGCAAGCGCACCGGCGTTGCTTGAAAACGCCGGCGCGTATCCACACGGAGCGGCGCGCTTTTTGAAATTGCTCCAAATTGCGACAGGCGACAAAATGCCCCCGAATCTCCCCGTCTGGCCTTAGCCTAAGTAGAATAGCACCCCTGGAAAGATTACTAAAAAGTAAGCAAGCAACCCACTATGTTGGCAAGCAAGCACTGTGTTCAGATGGGCAGGTGAAACTTCAATCTCAACCTTTATCTCCTGGGACTAATAACCAAGGAGATACTGATGTAACCCTTTCAACACCCCTTCTGTCAGTTTTACAATCCATGTGTGGCACTTACCTGATGGCACAGGACAAACCACTCTGTAGTGGTATTGGAAGAGACTGGGTACCTGTTACTTATTAGCGTAGTGCCTCCACCTGGGTGGGATCACTAACTATCTATCTCTCTAACTAAAGAAATAAAGTCCTTTCCTCAGTCCCAAGAAACACAGTCTCTTAAAGGAGAATTCAACTCACCCAGAAGTTAAGTGCTCATGCCCCCTCCATTCGTCCCCCTCCCTGCCTCCCCCTGCAAAGTCTTACCCCTGAAACCTTCGCCCTTCCCACCTAGAGACCGGAAAAGCAGAGTGACCGCAGCAGAGCACACAGCTGCCATCTTCGGTAATCTTTGTAATCTTTGTAATCTTCGCGAATGGACGTTTTGGCTCATGTGCAGTTGTCAAAATCCAGAAATTAGCTCCAACTGCAAATGCGCCAAAACGCTGAGTCCATTCACAAAGATTGTGAAGATTAAAAAGATTACCGAAGATGGCGGCTGTGTGCTCAACTGCGTTCACTCTTTGCTAGGGGGAGGCAGGGAGGGGATGAACGGAGGGGGGCAGATGAGCACTTAACTTCAAGTGGGGGGTTAAATTCTCCTTTAAATCTTCAAGTGCTCCTTTAATAAATTGATAACAATACTCACTTGGGACAATCAATTTCTATTTTTTGTACATAAAATGAAAGCAGACAGAATAACCTTTCCATTTTTTTTTCTTGTCTTTATCAATTGGATCAAATGATTTGGCACCAGTGCCTTTAAACAAGAGAGGCTCTTTCAGTGCTGTATTTTTTAATGAAATATTGTTTTTTAAAATATGCTGAAGCATTTAGCTTTTCTTTAACTGGAGACAGCTCCAAAATCCTTGAGTTAACCATATAATATTCCCAGTCTCTTAGCATACGTTGCAAGAAATCTTATTGCGAGCCAAGTACTTATGGACATGCCAGCCCTTTTGGATACTCAGAAGGGAATTCCCTGCAAGTGATGGTTCCTCAAATCTGGACTCCTCTCACACTTTCTGTCTCTCCACACACAGTATCTAGCTTCCCTGATCCAAATGACAACTTTTGGTGGTGCCTTCCAACTCCCTGGGCCAACGGCAGCACACTGATCTCTCACCACTGCATGGCTTATTCTGCCAGGCTGTTCTCTGCCAGGCTCTGCTGCTTCCTACTCCTGCCTGCAACTTCGAGGCAATGTAACTTCCTGCAGCCCTGAGATCAATGTGCAGCTGGTTGCTAGGTAACAGCTTAAATCACATAGACACAGACTCTGTGCCTGCTCCATTACAGTGAACTGTTGCAGAAATGCAAGGATTTTCTGCTTTACCTCCCTACACTTAATTGCACTATTAAGTACAAGTACATTAGAGGGGGTTATCGGCACAAAATGGGGATCAATTTTCCCATCAAAAGGATCCACACACCAGAGGCCACCCCTTTAGATGAGAGGAACAGAACTTTCATTGGAAGCAGTGTAGGGGGGTTCTTCACAGTGAAGGCACTAAAGGTTGTAGAATACACTGCTGGGTGATGTTGTGATGGCTGATTCTGTTGATGTCTTTATCACTGACTTAGATGATTTCTTTTACAAACAAAAAATGAAAGGCTAATATGATACAAATATCTGCAATTAGTCTAGATATTTGTAAATACATTTATATGGGAGTATGCAGATACAGTAGGTCCATATAATTATGTGTATGTATGTGCACTGGGATTCATTTGGAGGGGTTGAACTTGATGGAATTTGGGTTTCTTCAACCCAACTTAACTATGTAACAATTTAACTACTGTGTGTATGAGTAGGGGGTAGACCAACCCTGCCACTCACTTTCTTCCACTACTAGCACCCGTTGATATAATAAACACCCAACTCCACCAACCCTGGATGAACTTCTCTCGAAAAGCTTTCCAGGGTGAATAGGGCTTTGACCGGGTTAGGCAGGCCTTAGTAAGGAAAGGTAGGATTGGTAGTTGAGGGAATTCGCCGCGAATTCGGCCCTGGCGAATAAATTCGCCCATCACTACTCCTATAGTCTATATATTAAAAGCAGCTTGAGCTTTGTAGAATTACTAGTCTAGCATATGAGAGCAAGCTTTTGTTACATTTATTTACTTTAACAAAAGAGTTAATATTTTGGCTTTGGGGGGTTGGTACTCACCTCTAAGCATTGAAATCCCCATTAATCAACAGGTGACATACAGCCACAGCACACGAAAATCCTGTTAACAATATACAGTTTGTTTCATTCACAAATAGATTTCTGAAGTTGTCAAGCATTTATTAATGATTTTCTTTCAAGGCCATCTCATCTTCCCTTGCTCTAGGGGAAAAGAGCAGTGGAAAAGTATATATTTCATAGTATATTTCCTTTTATTAAAAGATGGAGAATTGTAAAAGGTCTCCCTCGTATCGAAAAATATGACTAGTTCTCCACACCTAGATGTGTATATAAGTCTGATCTATGAATGCTAATATGTTCTTTTAGTTACAGAATACTTTGTGTTCTGCCATAAATCATTGTTTTAAGGGAGAGCAGTTAATTCCATAAGACATTACAGTTTCATAAAACATGTACTGCCATCATGTACTTCAGTCCTATATTGGAAATAAGATAGAATGATATTTGTTTTTAATATCACACCATCTCTTTTTCCCTTGGTTGATGTTTTCATTTGCGTGATTATCATTTTATATAGAAAATGGGAACAAATAATAAAACGGAAAATCTACACATTAAAGCAATTTCTAAATGTCAGCTGAAGTCAAGAGATTTTCAAACAAACTCTTTTTCCAAGGCTGAGCCCTTAGTCATATATTTAACATTTTGAGTAATGTGGCAATGTTATTTCCAAAACTTGGTGAGCAGCAGCCAGGGGGAGGAATTTAAGCCTCTGCTAAATGGCTGCATTTTATGAAATGATACATCTATTCCAAGAATGAAAGCAAATGATTTGGTTTCATCTTAGGGATACTGTCAGATTCATAATCTTCTATTTGTGCTGAACACCAATGCCTAAAAAACTGGTGAGAACTCTATCCTCTGCAATAACTGCAAGTCTAACATAATTTTATTAAAAATAGCTAGTGATAGAGAGTAATTGTGGTCTTTCTAAAATCCATTTGTAACGGATAGAAATAGCAAGATACCAGTCTGTGACTGATTGCAAATCTAAAGGTTTTCAAAGGATATATTTGTAGAGTTCCATGATCTATATATATATGTATATATATATATATATATATATATATATATATATATATATATATATATATATTTATATATATATATTTATATTCAAACACAAAGTAACATCTTACAATCAATTGTGTAAGCTTTGGAGCATTCACTTCAATTCGATTCCCATTGATCATGAGCCCCCACTGAAACATGGGGGTGATAGAGGTAAATTCTATTGCAAAAGAAGGCCAAATGGATTTTAATTTTGGATACAGTGGCCTGAATGAAATGTATACATTAGCTTGTATCAAATAAAATCGGTCATGTCCTTTTGTGCATTTACAATTTAAAACTATATAGTTTGTTATAAGGATGTGTGACACTATTTGCACATGTTGCACTGATTTGCACAGGAATTTGCAATCATTGCTGGTGATATTTAAATATATAAGAGGTGTAATGTAGCTTTAGATTAGGCTGCTTAGTTGTAAACACTTGGGGTATACTAATTTTGTGCATATGTTGCTTTTTAGGAATGGTTTATAGTAGTATTGGAAGATTAGACTATCAACTTTTTGATTATGAACATCGAGAGATGTATTGTCAACTCTGAAGAGTCTGTATGGATGACAATTGTCAAGATTGCGCCGCCCGGAGGCTTACCTTTAGCTCCGGGCGGCGCGTCCTCTCCTTCCGGCGTCCTATCCACAATGGCGGCGCCCATAGCCGCCACGTGGATATGCGGCGCTGGGTAGTGACGTCATCGCGTCACGCTTGACGCAATGACGTCACGGCGCTCGTTTTGGTGCCAAATTTGAATATTTAAAGGGCTATTGGACACCATTATGGCGCCCAATTATAGGACCATGCTGCTATTGTTCCTGGGTATTGTATATTGTTCCTGATATTGCTTTTTGATCCTGTTCCTGTTCTTTTGATCCTGATTCTTGTATTTTGACCACTGCTTGGACTTTTGTTATTTTGTTCCTGTGAATACACTTTTGCCTGGACCTGTTTGACTCCTGCTTGATCCTTGCTGTGCTACGTTATTGAACCCCTAAAGCTTCCTCCTTGGTCCACTTCTTCCCCTGGGCGCCTAACGAAGGCCAACCCCTGACAACAATATTGTAAGGAGTGATGACTTATATAGCTCTTTCAGATGATAATAGGTTATCCAATAATGATCAGAGCCCTAAGGCTGGTGAAGGAGTACAACAATATAAAAAAAGGAAAATGATGTATACTATAGCGTAGTAATTATGTTTAAACTCAATCACCACTTGTGCCACTTAAAAGTGAAGTGTGTCACTAGACCTTTGGGTTTAATTGCCCCTTAAACATACACAGACCATGAACATTGGTGTATAAGGATTAGTTACAATTTTGTCTTCACAACAGGCTTTTTAACGAATTTGTACGGAAGGAGTGCCTACTTACAGACTCTCTCTTTTCTTCCAGTACCTTTCTTGGTCGCTGTAAAATTCCCTCTAATGCCAATCTTATATCAAAGTTAAGAGCATCTGGAACAGAAACATGAACGAGGGGATTGCTGGTAACCCAATTACCACAATCGGGACATTTAACTGCCCGGAAATTGTAAGTTCATTACTTTTATACTTTTTCACAAATAAAAGGTTTTACACTATGTGCAACGCACCTCTCTTCTCTGATTTCTGATATAAGTTTGCAATAGGAGGGAATTTTATAGCAAGGCCATTGCACACAGGTTGTATGGTGTCCTATAGCAATTAGCTATACAGTAGTAGGTTATATGCCCCTTTCACCACCACTCCTGATAATATTAAAAATATTAAATTAGAAGCTGCTTGAGTGATCAATGGAACAATGACTTCAGCAAAAATGCTCACCCAAGAGCTTTGTTGTAGAGTTCTGTCTGTCACTACTCTGTATAGATCAGGGGCGTTTTGTCCACCTCCCATTTTCCCTAGACAGCAGCAGAGGTCAAAACCCCACATGCTGTAGCCCTTTAAGTGAATGGTATGCAACATGGGCAACTAGTGCTATCTCTCCATGGCTACAATACAGGACAGTTTATCCATTTGTACATGCCATTAGCCTGAAGCAGAGCAGCAGCAGTAGCTGAATATTTCTTCCTTATCTTGTTACCTGCCCATTGTTTTCAGCCAGGTTGGTGGTTCATTGCTGACATCAGTTAAAACAAGGCAAAATCTGCACTGGAAAGTAAAGTGTCAAAAAGTGCTTCCTGTTCACAGTAAAAACAAATCAGGAGTCCACTGAGAAACCCTTTGGATAATGATCAGTATTTTATTGAACAGCCTAAAGAGATTAATCTTTGGAGAAAATGTGTTTTCTCTTTCACTTTGTGTTGATGGTGCTTGACCGAACAGAGTAGAATGTGACTTTAATTCCAATGTCAACCTGTTCACACAAGCACAATCAAAACAAATCAGCAGCCACCTGAGAAACCCTTTGGGTAATGATCAGTGATTATTTAACACAAGAGATTTATTTAACAATAAGAGATTAATTTTTGGGGGGAAGGGTTTGTTTATCCAGAGGTTCCTCCTCGACTTTGTGTTGATGCTGCTTGTTCGAACAGAGTAGAATGTGACTTTAATTCCAATGTCAATATTTGCCCTGTTTAGTGCAAGAATAGTATATTTATAAAAATACCTCACCATCAAGTTACACCCTAATTTCCTCCAGGACCACTACTGTTTGAGCTTCCAAGTGGTTAAAACTACAATGTAACCCGTTGAAGCCTCCAACAGCTACAGCCAATTAATAAAAATGAATCACAATATTTACTTAAATAGCCATTAAGTTGATATTGTCTAAATGTGTGCACATTGCATTTATTTAAATGTTTATTCATATCAAAATGCCCAGCATGTATAAAAAGGGATCCTGTCATGGGATTTTTTTTTTTTTTCAAAAAGCATCAGTTAATAGTGCTGCTCCAGCAGAATTCTGAACTGAAATCAATTTCTCAAAAGATTTTTTAATATTCAATTTTGAAATCTGTCATGGGGCTAGACATATTGTCAATTTCCCAGCTGCCTCAAGTTGTGTGACTTGTGCTCTGATAAACTTCAATCACTCTTTACTGCTGTACTGCAAGTTGGAGTAAGAACAGCACTCAATAGTAAAAACCCTTGTCCCACTGTGACTCCTTCAGTTACATTGAGAAGGAAAAACAACAGCCTGCCAGAAAGCAGTTCCCTCATAAAGTGCTGGCACAAGTCACATGACCGGGGCAGCTGGGAAATTGACAAAATGTCTAGCCCCATGTCAGATTTCAAAATTGAATATAAAAAAATCTGTTTGCTCTTTTGAGAGATGGATTTTAGTGCATAAGTTTACTGGAGCAGCACTATTAACTGATGCGTTTTGAAAACAGAGATATTTAATCACTTTAATCAAATATCTCATTCATTTTGATGCTGTTCTATCCATTTTGTGTGGAATGTGGAACTCGTCCATGAGTAAGAGGCCTGGCCATCAAAAAAATTTATATATTACCAGAGAAAAACTATAGGAGGCCAGTAGTCAGAATACCGTGTTTGTTAACAGCATTTCAAAAGTACGGAGCAGACTTAAAACTACAGTAATTATCAGTAAAAGCCATGAACTTAAAGAAAACAGAGGTGATGCAGAACATCAAGAAATGGCATTAAAAAAGAGCAACACAGGATAAATGTGGCAAACCCTAAAATGTTAATTACAATTCACAGTGGATGAAATGGTGGTAATATACATGTACCAGTAAATCTATTCAGCTGAATACCATATTCCACAAACTTCAAATCAAATCTTAATCATCTGCATATGCAAATGTTTGATGTCCCACAAATTACAGGAAGCAAAGTGCTTGGGAAAAAATTGCTTGATATAGTCAGGTGATTTTAAAGTGTTGAATTTGGTTCTGCTCAGCTAAACATTGAAACAAAAGCAAAATTTGGTGCCTTTATAATAATTACATATATAGAAAGGAAGTAGATCCATGCATTGCCCATATCAATATATTAACAGAATTTGAGGTTCCTTTATGAAAGCAAGTTCTAAGTTTAAGGACCGAAAATAAACACAACTTAACATTTTTCTAGTCCATAAAGCAACATTTTTTTGCAGTTTTCAGTATAATAACAGACTGGTGTGTGTTTGAATGGTGTCATTGCTAGCACACAGATGCATGTAGTGCATCAGCATTAGTGTGCATGGACCTACTCACGCAAATCTATTGCATTAGTAGGTCCAACATGCAAAGGGAGTCCTTGAAGTAAGAAGTCGGACTGGTAGTGGTGGACCATGTTGACCCAGGCTCCCCTGACCATCCCCACTCCCCCAAATTACAGCATAAAGTCAAAGAACAAGAAACTAAGTGGCACATGCACTAGTGAGGGAATGCAGTATCATATTGGATTTTGGGTGCTAGGAGGAGGGCCCTTCAGTTTGCATGGAGGCCACATGAAGTTGCAGCCCCAGAAGTAAAACCATCCACAAGGTTGGTGTTAATTAACGGGGGAGTTTTCTGTAATTTGGAATCATTATACCTTAATGCTACTAAAATCGGCTAGGAGATTTTTTTATTATTTCATTTCAAATAAGATTAATGTAGAAAATACATAAGGACTGTTTGTAAATAGGACTTTGGAGAATAGTATTTCTTGAGCTTTACATACAATGGGTTTCTGGATAAATAAAATCCCATGCATGTATATGAAATCTGAGCAACTATTGTGAAAGAAAACAGAATTATTAAAGTTTGTTTATATAATAAAAATGTGGTTGTTTATGTGATGATAGCTCCCCTTTAAAGGAGAACTAAACCCTAAAAATGAATGTGGCTAAAATTGTTTTTTTTTCTAATATAATGACCTTATTGCACCAGCCTAAAGATTCAGTTTCTCAATAGCAGCAATGATCCAGGACTTGTCACAGGGGGTCACCATCTTGGAA
>CM044444.1:64924672-64942325 GCA_024363595.1 Xenopus borealis
CTTGAAGAAAACTTGTGTGTTTTATTTGCTTCTCCCTCAGGCTTTTCTCACTTCCTGTAAGCATAGAGACAACACCACTTCTTCCTCTTATTTTTTCTCCATTCTCTAGCTAATGCTTTTGCTTATTAACCTCTATTCTCCCTGAAATGAAAGTCTTTTACACAAAGTCGGATCTAGATTTCACTGGTATTTTTCCTGTTGCATGCTGTGTCTTTCCCAATGCTTACACTCATTACTCTTTCTTCTGTTTCCCATAAGCACAAGTCCCAATGATGTATGATCTGTTTGGGGAGAAATCTGGCTCTGCTTAGGCATTATATACATGTCTTGTCTGGTCCTGTTGATAATACCATTCTTTCATATACCCACAAGGATCTTTCATCGCCTTCTTTTCATTCATAGTGAGAACTTAGTGTGAGCTATTTCTCCAGATAATTTAGAGCATTTGATTGTAGACCCCTCTGCTGTCTTGTTTGTAGCTTTTCATTTTCTGGGTTTAATGGAACATAGGCACATGGAGCTGGAAATCAGAACAATCTCAAAAGAAAAGACAAAGACAAATGATTGTTCTGTGTGAAAGGAAGCACCCCTTCTGTGTTGCCTGTGGCAGGATTTAACTCACTCTAGTAAGGGAGATTCACTGCAATGCACATGACATTTATCTTACAACAACATCAATAGTTAGAGGAGGTTTGGACAGAAATCCATTTGAGAAAACATAATAGACTGGAGAAGTGTTGAAAATGGAGGGCAAGGCATTATGTATTATGTATTAGCACACCAAACTGTGGCACCCAGACTTTGGATGGACCCTGTATTGACAACAAATATTAATGAACTAACCCAAATAAAGGAACTCCTGTATACTTTTATCTGTACTTTTTTTTGGCCAGTTTCATTGTGCTATGTTGAATAAATCTTCTTTATTCAGCTTTTCAAAAAATTATTTCAAATATTTTGGATTTATAGTTAATAAAATATACTTTATATATTACAATCCTAATTGATTTGAAGTCAAACTCTATTATTGCCTTTAAAAGTGGCTTGGAGGTTTTCTTGGACAAGCATAATACAAAAGGCTATTGTGATCTTAAGATCAATTATTATAGGCATTAGTTTCTAGAAGTATCTTAAAACAGACAAATTAATCTAGTACTGAACATGCAATAAAACCTGAATTAAAAAAAATGGAAATGCTCAACATGAAGTTCAAACATATGTGAATCCCTGCATCATTTTAAGTATTATAACTTATCTGCTGAACTATGGCGTGAGCATACCTGGTGGTCTAGGGGGTGGGCAGGGACACCCAATGCTCTCCCAATGGGGACGCCCACCGCTTTCTCTCTCATCACGCACCAATCCTAGTTTGACATACGCTCACACCACTTCTGGGTTTTGACACACACCCGCATGTGATGTCATCACGCTGGGAGAGAAATTTGCATCTTCCTTTTCACATTGCCCATTGTATGACTGTTTTCCATAGTTCCTGGGTGCGGTTTCTAGTTGTCATGTCTGTTCCCAGCCTAGCCCGTCTCTGACCAATCCTAGTTTGCTGCCTGTCCTGACCTCAGCCTGTGTATTAACTACTCTCTTGGATCACAATTCTGTACTGCGCTACTGTTTGTGTTTGACCTGGTCTGTGACCTCAACTACTCTTCTGTCTCCTGATTTTGTGCTGCTCGGTCTGATTGGTATTGACCAGGCTTGTTCCAAGACCACCCTCCTTGTTACCCCTTTTCATGCTAACGTTTGGTTCCCTTGCCTGCCCAGAACTCTCTCCCTGGTCGTCTCAATTTCAAGGACATGTAAAGCCTACATTTTCTTACCATGTAAATAAGATGGCCATATATTCCCCACTCATGTCACATTATTTGTGTCACGGTCGGCACCCGATACCAGAACAAACACCAAGCACCCTGGTCTCGGCTCGTGCTTCACAAGTAATGTGACCGCCTTTGGCTTCAGGAAGGCCCTCAGCTACTCAGATGCCACCTGGACTTAAACGAGAGGTGCAGGGCAGGAGTTCTGGCCAGCGTTGGGGCATGACTGTATTAGAGTCTTTAAGGCTGAAGGTCACGGTACAGCAGGATGAGGCAGGTTCGTGGTCAAACTGACAGGGTCAAGGCAGGCTGATAGCTAGGAGTCGTCAGGCAGGCAATGGGTCAAACCGGGTGATCAATCAGGTAGGATTAGGCAGAATCGGTAGTCAGAAACAGGCACAGGTCAGGATACAGAGAGCAGGGTAATCAATAGCCAGGCAGGGTCAAACACAGGAAGCAGAACTGATCAGAAGCTTAAACAGCACAGGGAAGGCACCAGGAGCAAATCCTATCACGGGCAAATGCCCCTTTAAATATTTAAAACTTGGCGCCATTACGCGCTGACGTTTGACGTCAGCGCGCCTGCGCCTTTAAATGCCGGAAGTGCACGTGGCGCGCGCACTAAGAAGCAGGCAGAGAGAGAGCGGCGCAGTGTGGCGGGCGTCCCCGCTGATGATGGCGCGGCGGGCGTCCCTGCCGCACCGGTAAAGTGCGAATCCTTACAATTTGTATTGCATATACCCCTTCCATTTGCCAGCGTCATCACATTTTCCTAAAACAAATAGCAGCTTTCACCCAGTGGCCATTTTCCATCTGACACATCATCAGTAACATTGATACAGTACATGTATGCTGTAAAGTTTATGCAATGAAGAATGCAGGGTTACACAGGAAAAACATACTTTCCATCTTCTGCTGGGGTTTAGCACTGTAATGGTTATGCTGAGCTCAGGATAGGTGTTTAAGAGAAATAAAATAGGATCATATAGCTACAGCAGAGTTTCTTTGGGAACCTAGCAATGCTATCTCTTCCTTGGTTGTTAGACTGGAGGGTGTGTTTAGTAATCTGAGCTGAGAAGAACTGAGCATGTTCACAAATCAAAAGCCAAAGTAAATTCCCGATGGAGGGGGCTGAGTGGGTTATAGGAGGAGAAGGATTTCTAAGGGATTAAGGAGATGCTGCAGCCTTAATACCAGAGTGGTATTTAGGCTGTTCACTGTTGTGGAAGGGGTTTACATATCCTTTAAGTCCTGGTGGCATTTGAGTAGCAGAGGGCTCCTCCTGAAGTGAAAGGCGACTGCTATAGGTGGAAGTGTGAGCAGAGACCATGACCTTGAGGTTTGTTCTGTTTTTTTGAATACCATACTAGTGAACTATTTCAGCTACCCTCTAGCTGCAAATGTATCACATTATGCTTCTTGCAGAGAATTCAGGGTTTGCATGTATATTCTTTATTCTATATAACAAATTTCTTATGCTAAGCAAACTGTCTGATGTTAAGCAAACAGCGTCACCCCTTCCCCTCATGTACACAGTGGTGTAGATGTAGGCATTTATGTATTCACAGAGTGGATATTCTACAAAGTTCAGTGTTTGTGCCAATTTTTGAAGTCTGTACCCTGCCCTGCACTTTGTAAATGAGACTTTTCATATAAATGCTTAGGAAACTAAGACATTCACAAAATATCACTGAAATGATGTCAAATGGTATTGGTACAATCTTTTGTGTTCAATGTACAAGGCTTATTCAAGAAGGCAGCGAAATGCTCAAAGATCAATTTAACATGCAAATTTCATCTGCATAACTTCCTGTGCATGGTAAATTACACCCACTGCAACTTGCACGCCGTGCAACAACATGGACAAAAAAATGTGCATTTAGTAAATTCTTTCTCTTGCCACATCCCCACCTGGTGCTTACTGCTCCAAGCACCAGCGCAGGCTAAGGGGCCACATTGCAAAAGTGCGGAGAGTACAATTGTGCTTTCTGCATTGGCAGAGCCAAAATTTTCTTGGTTTAAAATCTGAATTTTGGCTTGAAAAGTTACCAGGATCTAATGATGGGTGAAAAATGACAAATCATGTTTTTCACCTCTGGCAAAAAAGTTTTAAACTGTTGCAAAAATTGGCATCTGTTTAGTTTTGTGCATCAAAAAATAACATAAAAAAGATTTGACATACATAAAAAAAATGTTTCGCAAAGTTTTCTGTGTAAATAATGGAATTAGCATCTGAATAAAATAATGCAAGTTATGGTTATTGGTGGCACACATTAAGGGGATCCTGCAGTTATTGACTTTCACCAGTGTATGCACTTGCATATAATAAATCAGAGCAGGCTAAAAGGGTGTTTTGTATAGATGGTAGTACCCTCCTGAATATAGTTAAAGCACACTCAATTTTGCATACACATTAGTGGTTTTCACTCATGGACGGAACTAGGGGCAGGCAGAGTAGGCAGGTGCCTAGGGCGCAAAAGCTGGGGGTCGCCAGGCATGTACCTTCTTTGTTGCCTACCCCATGTCGTCTCCCCTCTCTTCATTGGTCTGTTCTTTATGCATATGTATTTGTGCGCTGTGCACACCAACTTGCACATGAGTGCCGCGAGCGCCATTTCGTGCATGAGTAAGATCAGCCGGCACTGCGACCGGCCAGGTTGCCTCCATGACTCTGATACAAATGGGTCACATTTATTTCACACAAAAAAAAGGGAAATGCTCCAATCGAGGATTCTATGTCCTCCATTTATAAATTACAAATATTTGCCTTTCATTCATCCGTAAACAAATACAACCAGAAAAATAAAGGTTATAGTGAGCATTTCATTTAAATTTAAAAAATGAGTGAGCATTTCATTTAAATTTAAAAAATGAGATTAACCTATTAAAAAGACTGATAACTTGGCATAAAACTTATTAACAAGCTGAAAATTGAGTAAAAGAATAGGAGATATGGACAGAGCTGGGGATGAATAAGTGAGACGCACTAACTGGGAGGTAAGCATTGGGGAGCCCTACATGATAGACAGGAGCTATGAAGGGAGAAATGAGACAAGAGCTATGAACACACATGAGATATATGAAGTACAGGATGAGAGAAAGCGAGTGTTAGGCAAGAAGCAGCGAGGGAGAAATAGGAAAATCATGCCACATTTTTACTGCCAGATATGAAAGGTTCTCCCAAGGAATGATCTTAATCTCTTGGCAACAATAACAGGAGCTGAAGGATTTACTAAGTCACACAGTACATGAAGGCTTGGCTAAAGTAAGAGCTGTGGTATTAAGATAATAGCACTAACTATGGAATGAGCAAATTAAAACTGAGTCTGGAACCAATTGGAGAAATTAGAGCTATTGCTGGGAAAAGATGATAGGTTTGTCCCTATACAAATATGTGTGAATATACATTAGTTATCTGCATAGTATCGGCTGCATGCATTTATATATTTATTTAGTAACAAAGGGTCCCTTGGGAGAAAGATATTTATAAAAGCACAAAGGACTTGTTCATTTACAACTGTTAATTATTTTGAAAGTGTTTGAAAAGGTGAAGGGCTGTCATTGCAAAGGGACAAACATGCTCAGTGTAAAAAAATCAAGTGTAAAAGTATTGATTGAATATACTTGCTGCTTGAATTTTTCCAATTGACTTTAATGTGACGTCAAGTTTGACCCTTATTTTACCTAGTTTACAACAGTTTTTTTGGCATTCATAGTTTTACACAGTATGATAAATAAGCCCTTAAGTGTAGTAGAAAATCAGAAAATCAAACATCGCTAGTCAATCAATCTCCTTCCTTTACCCATGAAGTAGATAGGTCTTTATAATTCTGGCAGCCTAAAGCATTCTATCATCATTCTTTGCTACAGTATGTTTCGTTTTATTGCTACTGCTACTACAACTGCATTTAAAAGTGTGATTCCATTGCCATTTATCTGTTTTTATATGTTGACTATATTTCTGAGCCTCTTTTGATTTCTATAATGTATTTTTTAGGTATTTCTAGATATTAACTGACTATGAAGATTTTCGTTCATCCAGGTCATGGTATATCTAATATAAAAAAATCAGATCCAATGAAGTGGCAGCCTTTACAGAACACATTAACATCAAGTTCACAAGGGAAGATGTCCATGAGAACAAACTTGCCTTTTTGGACTGTTTGATATGCATCCAAGAGGGGGGTAACTTGAAAATGGAAGCAGGACTGGACTGAGAATTAAAATAGGCCCTGGCATTTCAGGTACACAAGAGGCCCATCAGCCCACATAGAGGCCCAAACAGCCCCCACCAGCCCACTAAACACTGACTTTATATGGGACCTTATAGCAGCCCCTCTGGCATTTGCCCTAACCCACAAATGGCCAGTCCGGGCCTGAATGGAAGTATACAGAAAACCCACTCATACAGATCAATATCTGTTGTTTGAAACCCACCATCTGCTGGAACACAAACTGGGTGTCATTAGAACTCTGCACCACAGGGCGGAATGTGTGGCAACTGATACAGAGTCCAAAGACAAAGAGCATAAACATCTCAGAGGAGCGTTGAAAGCTTGTGGCTACCCAGAATGGGCTTTTGTCAAAACAACAGCAACCAAGCCCAACAGGAACACCAAAATAAATAACTGCCCAGAGAAACATAGTAGGCAACACATAGTCATCCCATGTGTAGCTGGAATGTCAGAGAAACTCAGGAGGATTTTCAACAAACACCACGTCCCTGTATTTTTCAAACCTAGCAACACACTGAGACAAAAACAGGTACACCCAAAGGATCCAACACCAAAAGTAAAACAACGCAATGTGGTATACGGAGTCCAGTGTAGTGAGGAGTGCACTGATCTATACATTGGGGAGACCAAACAACTGCTCACCAAGCGAATGGCTCAGCATAGGAGGGCAAATTCTACAAGACTGTTTTCTACACCTAAAAGATAAGGGACACTCATTTGAAGATAGCACGTTCCAAATCTTGGATAAAGAAGACCGCTGTCTTGAAAGAGGCGTGAAAGAAGCGATTCATGTCAAGGTAGAGAAACCATCCCTGAATAGAGGTGGGGGCCTTCGACACCAGCTGTCTGCTACATACAATGCTGTTCTCACATCGGTACCCAAGCGGTTTCAGAACACTTCACACATCCATTCATGCAACTCTCACAAGTAACACCTGTGTCTATGAGTTGCATGACACATTGGTAATCCTATCACAGTAACTACACAGAATCAGAATTCAGATGTCACCTCTTTGAAGAGTTACAATGTGCCATTGTGATTGGATTAGTGGAAGAGTTTATATGCCAAGAACTTCCCATACTAGTAAATTGAACTGAAGAAGCTGCTCGGATGAGTAGTGAAACGTCTTCAATAATTACTCAGCAACTAGATATTAACTGTTGTTACCAACAGGCCATTTTTATAAACACCACATTAACCTTTTTTTCTCTTCCAAGTTCATGTCTTTCCATGTTTGTACGCTGATACTTCATCAGTAGATAGCTACAGGAATGATACCTGTAATCCAGAATACTTGCAACATGAGGTTTTATGGATAGGCAATCTTTCTCTAATTCAGATCTTCATTCCTTAAGGTTTACCTTAGGATACGTTTGCATATCAAATAAACCTAAGCACCTTGATGGAATAGGATTTAGATTTTCAGGTTGGTATGGATAAGCTTGAGGGATTGATTCCTGCTGTTTTCCTCATCAGCGGTTTGCTGACTGTTAGAATTCAACTCTGGATGATATGCACCAAAGACAGATCCTGAAAACCCCTTTTGGTATAGAACCAAATGTTCTGTTCTAATGCAAAGGTCAAATAAGCCAAAGTTAGCCAAGCACCTCGGTGGCATGGAGGATAAGCACTATTGTGGTAAGTAGAAGATTGTGACTTTGGTTCCTGCTTCTCCTGCAATTTGTTGTTTACAGGAAAATGTCTTTGGTTCTTTATAAATTAGCGCAAAACTCCAAATATTCCAAAATTAGCTTAGTTCAGCAAAGTGAGTTGGTGGCATTGGGCTGGTTTTGTGTGCTGTGGGTTTGATATCAACATCTTCCACCATCTGTGGGTTGCTGGTGCTTTTCTTGGTTCTTTACAAAGAAGAGCAGAACACCAAATACAGCAAAAAAAAGCAGATACTGTTAAATGCATTGGTGCGTTAGTAGTTAAAGCACCAGTCTGGTAATCAGAAAGTTCCCTCTTCTTCCAAAAAATTGGCTCTGTTTTTGGTTCTTTATAATGGAATGGATGACACCAAATATTCCAAGCTTAGCCATTGTAAGCTAAGCACTTTGGTGGCATAGGTCTTGGAGCATTGTGTTGGTATGAAGAAGCTTGAGTGTTTGATTCCTGCTGCTTTCCTCATCAGTGGTTTGCTGACTGTTGTCTCAGCTCTCTCTCAAGTAGCACCTGAAACCAAATCGTCCATTTGCCGCAACCAGCTGGCTACGGAAGAGTGGTTGGTCCACTTTAAGGTGGCATTGTCTGACTGTGCCAAAATAGCAACACTGTTTATTGTTCATGCCTCGCACCAACCTTGAGCATGCATCTTTTTTTTTCAGCATGGCCCACTGCCTCCTAAGGCCACCATGGTTGGCGGATGGGTGCAGATCAGCTTCCAGTCCAGGGGTGGCCGCTTGCCTTTTGGACGGGGTCTTTGTGGGGGAGGAGATAACTTTCTTGGTTGATGCGGGAGTCCTGATTCGGGAAGGTCAGTGCTTCCCTGGCAGATGAGATTTATTGCTCCAAATAAAGTTCCAGACCTTGCTTTGTAATTGTGTAAGGTCCTTGGAAGTAACTGGTATAGGTAAGGCCCAAAAACATATAAAAGTTTAGGAATTAACAGCAATGCACCCCAGCCAAGACCAATTTTCCATAATCCTATGGAGTTTGTTTATGAGAGGGGAAAAGTTTGCTTTATACAGGGTATGAAAAGATTTTGTAATTTTAACCCATAAATAGTCCACTGATTGCTTTCTCAAATTGAAGGGAAAGTTCAGTTCCAGGAGTTTTAGTTGATGCTTTGGAATATTAATAGGTAGAGCCTCTATTTTAGAAATACTAACAATGTATATCTAACATAAGCGATAACATTGGGGTCTTTGTGATATTGGCATCTTCAATAATGTTAATAAACTGTCGAGTGGCATTCATGGTTTGCCTGCCAGGGACAAAGCCAATTTGATCCAGGTGAATCAATTGAGGAAGATAAGAATTAAGGTGGGCTGCCAGTATTTTGGAGAATAGGCGGATGTCCAAATTGAGGACAGAAATATGGTGGTAATTTTGTACACTTGATAAATCTGTGTGAGGCTTGGACAGAAGTGACAGGTGAGCATCTTATATTTCTTGCAGCAAAGAGTGACCCTGCAACATCTCAATAAAAAGTACTAACAAGTGTGGTAGGAGAAGGCTCTGAGATTTCTTATAATAATAAGGAGGAAAAACATCCGGGCCAGGACTAGATCTATTTTTTATTTGTTGGACGGCTGTTTTAATCTCCTCAATGGTAATATGTGTTTTTAGAGAGGAGGTTTCCTCAGGTGTTAGTTTTGGAAACTTGACTTAGTATCTTTATCTAACCGGGGGTGCTTGGGGTTAAATGCATATCATTTTGGGTAAAACTGCTGTAACTGAGCTAGTATGTCTGAGGGTTTATTCAGAATAGTTCCATATGTCACTTTAATTGAGAGTATGAGACGGAAGTCGTGCTCTTGACATAGCTTCCTAGCTAAAAGGCGGTCAGGCTTATCCTTTAGATTAAAAAAGGCATGTTGTGTGCGTCTAACGGATTTGTCTGCACTCTGTTATAGGAGTGTAGTTAGCTTCTGATGAGAATGGGTCAGTGTTGCTAAAATCTGTGGATTAGAAGTAAGCTTATGTAGTTGATTTAAGTTATTTACCTCCTGTTCTTTGATGCGTTTTCTTTTTGTGTGAAGCAATGTTGATAAGCACCCCACGTATGGTAATCTTATGGGCTGCCCAGAGTGTACCCATGGAGAGTGATTCATCTAAATTATCTATCCAGTAATTTTCAATAGCATCTGTGATTTTACTACAAAGTGTTATATCTGATAGTACTGATTCATTTAAATGCCACAAATGTTTACCTGGTAGCCGGTCAGGGACATGGAGTGAAACATGAACAGAGGCTTGACATGACCATGCTGTAGGCATCATTTTAGCATCAGTGACATTAGAGATGGCGAATTGTACTCTACAGTTACATTTATGACATAGGTAATAAATACTTGAGATTATATATACTTAATTGGCTACTTGAGCTATATATGTATTATATACATACACAATTATTTTCAGTGCTGTTTTTTATAACATAAACTGGGTGACTATAGTCCAGCACTGAGTCTCATTGAAAGCTAGATATTTTCTGTATAAATGTCTTATTTTTTGTCACATGAAAGCTATGAAAAGCAAGTTTTAAACAACATTAAATTTATGAAAAGTAAATGTTTCAGGTTCCTAATTTACAAGTCTGTCTGTAGAGATACTATTGTCTCGTTGAGCACATATTTTTTTTAATCTTGTATTAAAGGCACTGAGTGTGGATGTGAAGGATGGGGTCAGTAGAGGTCTGGTTTTTAGAGTACTTCCAAGGGTTGCCATGGAACTTGTTGAGTCTGACATCACAAACATAGATTATGGAGGAATGAGATAACATAAGTGATGGGTTCTTCCTGAGAAAGGCAGTTGATTTCCTTTGCCTTGTTTATGGAACCTCTTGGCCTTTGTGCAGCAATAACATTGCTTGGGTCACCATGGTGATTCATATTCACTGCCCATAAAAGACCACAAGGACATGTGAAAGAAACCAGCAGGTTGTAAATTACAATAGCCAGAACAAGCAGAATTTTATTATAAGCTTTGTACCAAACAGCATTGTTTTTTTGTCAGCTCTCAGCTCTCCCCATCACATAATATGTGTTATACTGACAGACCCCTGCTCCCATTCAATAATATAAAAATTCTAATAATTCATGCCTCTACAACTACCCCCTTTTATTCCACACACACATATCACACAATATTCAAAAGCATAACTCACACACACTAACCTGCAACCACAATCATGTTATGCACTCATGTACATACACAACTCCCATTGAAAAAAACTTCCCATGAAAAGCACATGTTAAAATTACATACTGCTTGGCCATTAATCAGTGATGCTTTTTTGTATATACCACAATGAATCTTAGGAAGAAAAACACATATTTTATTTTCTTTCCTTTCATCTCAAATGTATGTCAGATGTGAGAGCATTAACTTCACAATGACAAACATATGAAACTCATGTTGAAGTCGGGAAAGTTGACATGTCTAAGAGTCTCATTAGAGAATTAAGTTTGTGCTACTTTTGGAGAGCCCAGGTCTACATTAGGAAAGTGTGGAAGGAGGTTTACATCCCCTTTAAAGTTTCTACTGGGAGGGAACAATTCTTTAAAAAGGAGAAGAAACCTGTCCATTTGTCCTTTCTGATACTGGAAACTGCCAAAAAAAAAAGTAAAAAAGCATATTATATTCTACCATTGTAAAACCTTAGTAAGTATTGGGTCAAATTATTGTGCAATTGTGTGGCTGCAATTTCTACTTCATGGTTAGTTTACCAAGTTTGGTAACTTGGTACCAATGTTTCAAAAAGTTTCTAGAAAATGGGTTGAGTAAAAACTGTATAAAGAGAGAAGCCACAGCACTGGATATGTATCATGGGATATAGTGGACTGCTAAAAGTCACCTGTAGAAGACAGCACTCCAGGGTAAGTAAGCAGGGGTTGATATGATACTGTAGGTTAGATCTGTAACTGCATATTGTAGCTGGCATGAGTCATAACAACTAGTTAGCACCATCAAGTGGGCAGGTAAGGCTGTGGTCATAAGGCTTAGCCCTAAGTGAAGTAAGAGGGAGGCATTACAGTGTAAGGCTAGGCTATGGATGGGGTGAACCCAGGTGGAACCTGAAAAATGTTGTGATCTTGTGAGTAGGATATGTGAGAATTCTGCCTAAATGTAACTGTGTAGAAAATCTGTTTTATGCCCTGAGATTGGAAGGGACCGTAACTGGTTAAATGAATGAAATATTATTTGTGAAATGATACTGGTTCCATTGAAAAAATAAGGTCATGGGGACCCTCTGACGTTCTTACTAAGACATTCTTATTATGCAAATAATTATTGTGCAAACAGGCCTGTAGTTAATGTTCATTGGTCTTACTAGTCTAGTGTTTAGTCTTTTTTCCCCCCAATACATTTTTTTGGCAATGATATAACTTGGCTTATATATTTACTTTTATATCTAGCTACTGACTGCACAATTCTGTTATGCTTATGTAATGCTATGGCAAGAAGGTGCAGCTCTATATTTATTATCTTCAGATGGTGAACCACACACCTTGCAGCTTCTGGGAAGAGCATGTTACATGACACTCTCTCAGGTGAGCCCTCACTGTATTTGTGGAGAAGTGATTAACCATGCTGCCTTACACACAAAGAACTGATCTCTTAATAACTTGGGTGACAGTGGTCCTCACACTAAATAGATAAAACCTTTGGATTTCAGACAATCTCTTTGATGGTACTTCTTACAATATTCATTTATTTTTATTATTAATTTCACAGATATTCCACTCCACTGGATGTTACACAGGCATCAAGCACACAGAGGTGGCGCTCACTTGAACTAGTCCCCAGCACTAGAACTGGTGTTTACTCCAGGAACCTCATATTTTATTTTTTAAACCAAATGCTATGATGACTTATCCTACTGAGGCCTACCTCCATCTCAAGTTCTCTAGTACTGACCACCTCCTCCAGCAAGTGAATCCCAAAGAGGCCAAGAACATGGTGAATTACCTTTTTAACAATTAGGAATGCCTAACACCCAACTACTGAACTGCAAGGCAGTACTGTAAAGTGGAAAGGGAAACTTCATTCCCAATTCTGAAACTGGATTGTTGAAAATATTGTTGAAACGCCGAAAAAATTTGCCAAACTGTGAAAAATCTGTGAAACACATGGGGTAAATGTATTAAAGTGAATGGGCATCTGAATAATTTTGATGCGCAACAAACTTTATGTATGCGTCAAGTTTTGACGTGTAACACTTTTTTTGGTCACAGTGAATTATCCGAGTGAATTTTTGTTGCAGTTTTCTGAAAACATTCACAGGAAATTTAAATCCTTCCCTTTGAATATATTCACCCATCACTAGTTTAACTGTTCTTAAAATCACTTCTCCTTTAACCATTTGAAGCAGAATATACTATTTTTCTGACTAAAAATATATTATTTTATGCTGACTACTGACAACAATGGCATATATTTGTTACGCTCCTAAATCCCCATCAAATTATTACATCAACATATATTTTAATAAATATATTTTAATAATTTAAATTATCTTATAAAATCAGCTGATGAATGCATTCATTATTATTTACAGTACCAAAAAAATTCTATATTAAAGCAGATAATGCTACAAAAAATGTGTACATATTTTTAGTGAGGACTCCAAGTAGCTCAGCTGTTTTTCATGTGTATTTACAATTATTTTATTGGATATTTTGACATTAAAAAATATACTCTTCTGTTTACTTTTATCCAAATGTGTGGCTTAATGCAGTTATTGAGCATGGACCATTTCATTGCATTGCAGGCCTAACATTAAATGCAATGACGTTACACCTTATTGTTATAGAAATAAGTCCCTTTTTCCAGAAGGGCATTTTAAATCAGAATCTGCTGATATGGTCCCTGAGTGTGTGAATCCTTCAAAGCCTAATTAGAGCAAGGAAGAGAACAGAGACCCCCAGGGATGGAAGGAAATTTGCAAAGAAACATGTTAATCAGAGCAGCCATCGACTTGCATCTGTTCCACTGTTATTCCAAGGTATCAACTTCAGCACAAGACTAAGGGTTTTCTATAAGGGGACACAAATGTATTTATTTGTATGGTCATGTACTGTATTATTTTAAAGTGTTCCCATTCTGAAGGAGGTTGCAATGCAGAATAGTGCTTTTTAGAGTGCAGACAGAAAGTTTCAGTGCAGCGCCACTACCTGTATTCTGTAATGCAACAGTGTTGTTCTGTCCCAGAATGTCATAGTGCATATACACTTTAAGGGGCAAATTTACTATTATGCCCCAAAAATCCTACGAATTCTCTCAATATTCAATAAGCATTCATTTTGCTCAAAATTTGATTTCTCGATGAAATCGTATGATCGGATATCCATCGTTCGATTTCATGTAAAAATGGTACTTTTTCCTTCGAGCCTCCGAAAAAATCATACGAAAGATTGAAGCGTTCGATCGTACGAATGTTATTTGAGCAGGACTTAGCCAAAGAAGCCTATGGGGGACGGGGTTCCCATAGGCTTCTATTGGTATTCGGTAGGTTCTGGCGAAGTGGGCATTCGAAGGATTTTAAAATTTTAAATCCTTTGATCATCGAATGATCGAATTATCGAATATCCAATAATTCGATCTATTCGATAATTCTGTATTCGATGATCGAAGAGGCCAAATTTTGCATATTCGGATATCCGGAAAAATCGTACGTTCGTAATTTGATTTTATTCGATCAAACTTCGAATTATTCACGTGAATTTTGTAAATCTGCCCCATAGAGTCTGTAAAAATTGATACAGGTTTTGTTTTCATTGTTCTGTAGCATAAGAAGAAGGCAAGACAGGTTGTCTGAAACAAACATTTGTGATCTTTCATTGGACTCGCTCTTGTGATTCTGGTGTCTAGATGCCACACAAGAGCATAATCTGACATTACACAATAAATTTGATCTGTACTACAATTTTAATGGTCAAGATGCAGAACCCATAACTCCCCAATGAACACCATCAAACCAGCAATTTTTTTGTAGTATTGCTCTCCTTTCAATCAAAATATAACCCCAAATGATCCATAGGCTGTACTTCATACAGTGCTCCTTAGGGATGAAGAACTGATACACCCTGAAAGACATAATCTGCACACAAAAATAATGTTTACATGGCTAGCACTGAAGTATCAGAGTGAATAATAAGTGGGAGCAGTTAAAAAAACCCAAGAAGGCTTTAGGGGAGTGGTTGCACCGTATGGAATCCTCTGAGCAAAACAATATTGTAAAATGGGCTGAAGGTGGAGACCCTTATAAAAGTGAGCGTCTAGCCATTTATATACAGTAAAAACAGTTCTTAAGTATTGTCCACAAGTTCTTGCTGATTTAGTGGAAAATTTGTATGAGGCTGCATGAGTAATGTTAAAATATTCCCTAATCCTATATTTTTATTTTGTTTTCAAGTTTGGAAAATAATAATAATTATATAAAACCTTTATCTCAACTGCTTACTTGTAGAGCACAGTTGTATTGCACCCTCTACCTCAGATGGGCTAAATAAAGGGTGCCAGTGGTCCTTAACATCCATGATCTGCCACATTGCTGTCCAACATCTGTGGTACCTAGGCCAGAATTTTTCTGGCCTACATATTGGAGGGATGATAATGGAATCCAGTGCTGACACTCCCTATTTTTAAACCACACCTACTTTAAACCACCCCCCATGTTACCACAGACCATTCACATTAATTGTGGTAGCACACCAAAAAAACAAATGGTTGGTGCTCATTGCAAGGATATCACGTATCACTCATATGTGAAAAAAGTTAAAGCATATTAAGATACCTTTAAATCCATATGCCTCATCCTCCCCTGTGGATTACACAGAACCCAACAGCACATTATTACACAACTTAGGGGCCCCTAACAATAATTTTCAAATCCTAATAAACCTCCAGAATAAATACCAGGCTTATGCTCCACAGGCATCTTTTTGTTTTCAATGTCAGCAATCTGGTTGCTAGGTTCCAAATTACCATAGCAACCATACATTGATTTAAATAAGAGACTGGAATATGAATAGAAGACCTGAATGGGGGTCAGTGACTCTTACTTGAAACAGTCAGACACAAAAGGCAAATAATTCAAAAACTATAAGAGATAAATAATGAAGACTAATTGAAAAATTGCTAAGAAATGGACTATCTATAACTTAACTTAAAGGTGAACCATCCCTTTAATGGCAACTGTCTCTCACTGTTCATTTGAGTATTTTAAGGGCTTTGATATGTAGCTTCTATTAGAGCAACTGACTGACTCTTTACTCAAACTAGAATGTGCCTCTTAGTAATTTGTACTGTAATGGGAGAATGTAACACATTTTGTTAGTGCAAAAAAAGGTTAGCAAAAACCATTGCGAATGTTAGCTACTATGTTAGGTCCTTTTCGACCAATTACAAGCCTCAACATCTTCCTTGAAAAGTTTGCAGTACTTTATATACAGTAATAAATCTGTAGAATCACGAAGAGTATTTTGCAAGGACACATTTAATGAAACTCCAGAGCAAGTGTTAAGGCTAACCTTTGCTTAGTAATGAAATATTCAACATCGAATGATTTTACATCGTGAGCAGCGCTTAACATTCATAAAACATCATTTTAAACATTGCTTGTGATTTTTAATGGAGTGAATAGAAGTACAAATTTCAAATAATTTTATTTTTTTTTGCCATTTTTTAGCTGCAAACTGCACAAACATACCCCCCCATGTACCTGATCATTCTGCAGCAGTGCGCAAAACCGTCATGGCCCGTGGCTGTCTCTACTTCCAGGCCTGCCTGCCTCTTCACTATAGTCCCGCTCAGTCTTGTCTGCAGATGCCTGCTAGATGTGCCTCACCGTAACTCCCACCATCACTGCCTACTCATTTTCCATCGGTAGGTGGGCAGGACTATACCAAAGAGGCAGTCAGTTTTTCAAAGTATTCAAATAGGGCTCCTAACTAAAAAGAAGTGCAAAGTCAAAGAAACACAGTGCAAACTTAACTTTTAGAACTTAGGGTTAGGGTTGCCACCCTTCCCTGCTGCTAGGTCAAAATGGGGCAGACAGTGATGTCATTGGAAGGGGTGGTGATGTCCCAGGGATGGAGATGTACCATCTTGGGGTGGGGCAAAGACATGGCAATTGGTAATTGGCTGATCGCCACGTCAATCTCAGAAAGTCCTGCCCAGTTTTCCTAATTGAGAAAACTGGGCTGGAAGTTTTCATATGGGCAGCCCTTCTGAATACCAGGTTGACTGTATCAAAACTTGATAGGTGGCAACACTACTTCTGCGTAATTGCTCATGCCGCAATCAAGGATAATTAGGAATTCTTAAAGGAAGGGTTGTACCCAGGGTAGTTAACCTTTAATAAACTTTAAGCATAATGTTAATATAGGTATTCAGAGACTATTAGCAATTGGTCTTCATATTTTGTTTTCTTTCAGGTATTTATTTTTTTATTCAGCAGCTGTCCAGTTAGGTACTGTATTTTAGCCATAGGGTCTTTTGTACCATAGAAAACAGGCAGTGGGTTAAATTAGAGACTGGAATGTAAACAGATTAGGTTCTTGTCAGGAGCATCCACCAGCATGCCCGTCTTTTACAGTGGTGAATCCAAGATGATCACACCCATGGTGGACACGTGTATCACTGATTCTGTGTAGTGATATCATCACACCAGCCATGATGTCATTATACTGCAGTTTGTAGCCAAATTCACAATAAAAAATGCTGGATGTTCTTTGGTTCAATGCCCGAATACAGGTTCTATTTCCAACTTCCTGGGTACGCTACAATTCCTGATAGATTTTTTTTTGGTTTCTGGGGCTAGGTTACAAATAATTAAAAAAACTATTAAAAAAATAATGAAAACCAATTACTATGTAGCTGGCAATAGGACAGCTTAAATATATTGCAATATATGGACAAAC
>CM044444.1:64965011-64975195 GCA_024363595.1 Xenopus borealis
GCTTTAGTGAATTTGGGCCAATGTCTGTCTAATTGGACCAATTATGTTGGACATAACCACCTGGAATAATGCTGGAATTATGGGAAACACACTGCACTGTGGATAACAAATATGGCAAATACACACTATGCTCTGGAAGGTAAATTACACCTATTGTCTCTATTCTGTTTCTCTGGAAGATGAAGGGCCCCCCATCATGCTGCTTTTGGGTAAATATTGTACCACCTCAATGTTTATTCCTAATTATATGTATTATACTAAATGTAAATTCACTGTTCTTACTGTACATTTTTACAAACTCCCTAATTCCAAGCTTTAGGGATTTCTATTATAAATCTCTGCAAACCTGTGCTATAATTGATATCCCAGGCCATCCCTAACAGTAACACCAAGGTGTTAATTCAGTGGATGCTTTATGAAGAGCAGGTAGAGTGGCAATTGTATTATTCTCTTTAATGACATTGCTTTTAATTCGTGTTATATCCAGTTTCATTCTCAATTACTGAATTAAATCATGAGAAGAAAAAAAAATATTCCTGCCAGTAAAACAAAAGAAAATGACAACAGCCTGCCAGTGATACATACAAATTAGGTCAATTTAGAATAAAGAAATAAAGAATAATTCAATCACACGTGAGGATAGAAATAAGGTATTAAATTAGATTTTTTTCAATTTCCTTTGATGCAGATGGTGGTCTCCATCAAATTGTTACCCTGTCTATAATAATAATAATAATAACTGAAGGAGTTGGTTTTGGCTTATTTTCAATTAAATAGAACCTCACATTGCATGTGGCTCTTTTCAGATGAATTATCAATCAGTTATTTCTGTGGCATTACATGATTGCTGTCTTGACATTGTAATCCCAGTCTAACGCTCAGTACAAAAATATTGATTTGCTGAATGAAAGGAAAATAAAATAAAACAGTGAAATGATTTTCATATTTGACAACTTCTCTATCAGAATGTGCTGCAATTGTTTAGGTAGCTAAAACCTTTTTGAAGGCTTGCAAGCTTTACATTTGTAGGGGAATGGTATATTAGTCTCCCAGTATTATTTAGCAGGCAGTCCTCTAGTGTTCTAGATGCCTAACTGTGTCCTAAACTACAGTTACGAGGGGGACCTGTTTTTGTATTAAGCAATGCAGCTTTGTGTTCACACAGTAACCAGTAGATGGCACTTTGCTAAAGTATAAAATCCTGGGCAGCCATGTACTCAGGGTCCATCTTGTGCTGTCTCTAGCCTGAGCAGGCAGGCAGAACTTGAGTGGAACCTAGACAGGTCAGTCTAGTAATGATAGGCTACTCACCTTAAGAGGTCAATCTAGGAGTGACAGATGGATTGGCTATGTAGCTGAGCAGCTTATGGCTCCGACGAGGAGAGTCAGAGGGATTTAATTGCCCAGAAGTAGGGACTAAGTGTACATACTTAGGGATGTAACGATTACTCTGGGTTCCACGGATGGAAAAGGCTGAAAGCTGGGTGTACCTTCATTGCTGCTGTGAATGTTCTCTTCCCAGTGAGGATTAATACTGACTGACCAAAAGTGCTGTGAGTATATGCCTATCCACTGTTGATGTATGATCCTGCTTGATCTGTATGTACACTCCATTGTGGTTGGTGTTGCTCAATAAATATGTTCATTGATTAAGTCAGTGATCCCCAACCAGTAGCTCATGAGGAACATGTTGCTCTCCAACCCCTTGGATGTTGCTCTCAGTGTCCTCAAAGCAGGTGCTTATTATTGAATTCCAGGCTTGCTGGCAAGCTTTAGTTGTATAAAAACCAGGTGCACTGCCAAACAGAGCCTTAATGTAGGTTGGCAATCCACATAGGGGCTATCAAATGGCCAATCACAGCACTTATTTGGCACCCCAAGAACATTTTTCATCCTAGTGTTGCTCCCCAACTCCTTTTACCTCTGAATGTTGCTCTCGGGTTCAAAAGGTGGGGGATCTCTGGGTTAAGTTATAAGAACCACAGGCACCCAATTATTGCACCCTCATCAAGTTACAGTTACACTACACCCTGCCTCCACACAGCTGTGAGGGCTTATTCCATAAGAATTAAGGTTTCATCTGGAGCACATATATTGGGAGTGGAGCTCATAGTCAGAGAACGGTGCACTCAATTAACTAAACCGCTACACATCAGTATTATTGCCAATACTATACACTTTGTTGTATTACTATAAAAAAAAAGATCTAATCCACATCTAAGAAACATTTCAGTAAATGTAAAATTCAAGATCAGTTTTTATTAAACTGTTGTTAATTATTAATTGAAATTATATATTTACCCTTTACTAGTTGTTTAACCTTTTACATGCTGTAATTTTAGATTCTACATTCATACTGTAGGTTACAGTTACAGGTCATCCAATGTGGGATAGGCTGGCAGGTCACAATCCTGCATGCAGAAAATCAAGTTAGCATTTCATTTCAGATAGCTTTACAGGCTTGACAGGTTAAACTTTCCATATCCTTCTTATTGTGTTGGAATTCCATTACTAGGAATGAGCAGATGTGAGACAAGTAGTTCAGCAGCATCATATGCAATGATTTGGGATGTTTTCACCAGAATGGGGCCAATATTCATAGTGCCCCTATTAGAGGTATCAAAAATACTTCATGTAGACTCATTTATATGTGTTGTACATCAATAAAAAAGAAATTACTGACTGAAAAGGATTTTCTGTACATAACAACCTATGTAGTTAGAAGTGCCTTCTTCTTTAAAATTCTGTATCAACAACTGAACATCAAAAAAGCAACAAAACAACAAAAATAAGAGGTTTTTTTTATCTTTCCTTCCCACAATGGAATTTAATTGGTGAGATTCAGTTTGCAAAACTACTTTGAAGGATAATAATAGAAAAGTGGGCAATTACTGTATGTGCATTTTACCCCAAGTTTAGAAATCCTACTGTATAAAAGTAGTCAGAATTTGGGGAATAGTCACGTCTTCTCAGATATACTGTACAGAAACACATTATGCATTTAATTTTTTATTGTACAGAAAGTCAGTGGCATAAGATGTAGACATCAAGAATCGAATTTGTATAGTATTAGAAGTTTTTTTCAAATAAAAAAAAAAAATCAAAGGTTTGCTTATTTATAGTGATGAGCAAATGTTTCAACATGCATGGATTCCACATTTTGCCATATGCTAATTTTTTCATGAAACTGCAGCAAAATATTGCTGCCAAAAAAAAGTTGCCATAAGAAAAAATATTCATTGACTTTAATGCATTCGGATGAAAAGTAGACAAGACAAAAAAGTTGCAGCGACAAAAAAGTCTTTTTATTTTCTTTGAAAAATCTGCCTGGGGAAAAACGCTTGAGCATGAAGGCTCTAGTATTTTTAAAGGAAAACTTTCCCCCCAAAATGAATGCTTGAGCAACAGCTAGTTTATATCAAATAAAGTGGCATATTAAAGGGGTTGTTTAACTTTGAGTTAACTTTGAGTATAATGTAGAGAGTGATATTCTGAGACAATTTGACATTGGTTTTCATTTTTTATTATTTGTGGTTTTATAGTTATTTAGCTTTTTATTCAGCAGCTCTCTAGTTTGCAGTGTCAGCAATTTGGTTTCTAGGGGACAAATTACCCTAGCAACCCTGCATTGATTTGAATAAGAGACTGGAATATGAATAGGAGATGGACTGAATAGAATGATAAGTAATAAAAAGTAGCAATAACAATACATTTGTAGCCTTACAGAGCATTTGTTTTGAGATGGTGTCAGTGACCCCCATTTGAAAGCTGCAAAGAAACAGAAGAAAACTGCAAATCATTAAAAAACTATGAAAAATAAATAATGAAGACCAATTGAAAAGTTTCTTAGAATTGGCCCTTCTACAATATACTAAAAGTTAACTTGAAGGTGAAATACCTCTTTAAAGAAACTTATCAAACTGGTATATATATAAGTAAATTTTGCCCTTTTACATATCTTGCCTTGAACCACCATTTCATGATGGTCTGTGTGCTGCCTCAGAGATCACCTGACCAGAAATATTTCAACTCTAACTGTAAAGGGAAGAAGTGTTGAAGCAAAAGACAGAACTCTGTCTGTTAATTGGCTCATGTGACCTAACTTTATAGTTTGTTTGGTATGTTTGTGTGCACCATTGACTCATACGATCACAGGGGCTGTCCTTATTTTTTAAAATGGCTATTTTCTATTTATGATTACCCAATGGCACATGCTACTAAAAAAGTATATTATTATGAAAATGGTTTATTTACATGAAGCAAGGTTTTACATATGAGTTTTTTTATGCAATATCTTTTTATAGAGACCTACATTATAAAGGGGTATATTTTTCCTTTAAATAGACCCCTTTAGCTTTATTTACAACTTGTACCATCCATAGTGGGGTCTTTCACTGCTCTTGCTAGATGCTGAACAACATTTAAAAAATCTAATGTTTTTTTTCCATGAATGGCAAAAATTATAATCTTACCAGGTTATAGGTGGCAAATTTTTCATTTTAATCATAACCTGCTCCAGGTAGGGGAGGGTACAGTCAGGAGGCCTGTACTCATGGCAGCATCAAATATAAAGCCAGAGCTCAGAACTATTTCAGTCCACTGAACCATTCATATAAAAGTACAATATATAGATTGTGACAAGAGTTTAAAATGCTTTTAGAAATTTCCTGTTTAAGTCACCAATGTACAAATTGTCACATTTATTTCGAGTCCACAATGATATATTTTGTATAAATAATGGGAAATTCAGACACTCTGAGCGAAGCTATCATTTTTCTCAGCTCTTATTGTGTTGTCTGTAATAAATCTGTGTCACTGAAATACAGTGCATAATATACAGTATGTACTGAAAATCTGCACATTATGTATAATATAATAAAAGCAACCTTTATGCCTCTTCAGATGCAATTTAACAGATTCTGGCACTAACAACATTCCAACGATTCTTCCATTTTCAATACTGCTGTCAATTTTAAGTTGACATTTTGACAGTTTGATTTCACTTGTGATAGAACAAACTAGGGGTTTCCAGTATATTTTGATATATGTGGTATAATTAAAACATTATTTTCAGAGTGCAGTGTTTCAGTGTTGTAAGGTATGCAAAAGACTCACCAATGTGTCAACTTCAAGAGGTTTTGAGTAGGTATGCACCGAATCCACTCATTTGGATTCGGACCAACCAACCCCTGGATCCCTTGAGAAAGATTTGGCCGAATACCGAACCGAATCCGGGAAGGGGAAAACTTTTTTTACTTCCTTGTTTTGTGACAAAAAAATTAACCTCCCCGGTCCTAATTTGCATATGCAAATTAGGGTTTGGATTCACTTGAATCCGAATCCTGCTGAAAAAGGCAGAATCCTGAACCGAATCCTGCATTCGGTGCATCTCTAGTTTTGAGTGTTCAGCATCCTAAACATGGAGTGGTGCACCAACAAGGTGGAACATGTGCAATCACTCTCCTAAAAAAACAAATGCTTTAACTCAACAATGCCATTGTGAGTCCCATATGAATCGTAACCGTAGTTGGGGGATGATGGGAAAAATAAATCTCAAAGAGCCCCTTGCATCCCACATCTACACCTTGCCAGGAAGAAGGGGATAAATATTTAAAGTTTAGTAGATGAGCCTGGGGCATTCATAAAGTCCCCACTCTGCTAATTCAGTAGGGGTAGAATTTTTTCCATATAAGGGGCTTATTTCCTAAGGGTTGAATTTCGAAGTATTTTCCACTTCGAAATTCGACCATTGAAATTTTTTGAGGCATCATTTTTGATCGAATATGGACGTTTTCTATAAAAAAAACAGCCATTTTCGATCAAATGAAAATCCTTCGAATTGTTCGATTCCAACTAACGATTTTCACCGAAATCCTTCGATTTCTCAGAACTTTCTTTCAGGACAAGTTCTGTGAGGTCCCCCATAGGCTAAAATGACAATTCAGCAGCTTTAAGCTGGCGAATAGTTGAAGTTGAAAGATTTTTAAAGGGCCAGTACTTTGAAATTCTAATTTTCGAATTTTAACAATTCTAATCAAATTTTGTGCTATTCGATAGTCAAAGTAGCCCAAAATTACTTCAAAATTCAAATTTTTTAAATTAGAATTTTATATGAATTTTCACTTCGACCCTGTTTGACCCTGGTAAATCAGCACCATGCAGTCAAAATGGGGGACTGTAATAAAGGCAAATTTCTATGGTCCATGCTATGAGCTTTCCTACTTTCAATGGAACATCCCTTAAACAGCTTGTGAAAGGAGGGCCCTGGGACTGAACTCTGACAATTGAAAGGATAGTTCACACTGACCAGTAGCACCAAAAATATTTCATGCATTTAAATTGAAAATTTTTTATTTGAATTGAAAAATTCAAAAATCGAAGTACTGTCTCTTTAAAAAATTCAAATTCGACCCTTCGCCACCTTAAACCGTCCGAATTGCTGTTTTAGCCTATGGGAGACCTCCTATAACCTTTATGGAGTCTTTTTAAAAAATTAGAGAATTAGATTTTTTTAGGGGGGGAAATCATTCAAATCGAACAATTTGAACGATTTGAATTCAATGATCGAAAGCAGGTCCATTTTCCATAGAGAAAACAGTTCATATAAAATTTGAATGGTCAAATTTCAAAGTATTTCCACTTCGAAATTCAACCCGTGATAAATTTGTCTAATCTGCTCTGCAAACTTGGTTCAGAATAATTTCTATCACTTATATAAGTAGGATTCTAAAAAGCCATGGAGAATGTAAAGATCATGTCAGGGTCGAACTGGCCTGGCGGGACACCGGGAAAAAACCCAGTGGGCCCCGGCCCACATGAGCCCCTGCCAGGCCAGACCTCCCTCTCCTGATCTGGCTCTCAAATAAAAAAAAAACATTTGCATGCGGCTCAGTGCTGCTCCATGTGTGCCCTTCTGCTCCCTGTGTGCATGTGTGCACTGCCACTCTGAGGTGATGTGACAGGGGAGCCAAGGGGTCTGGACGGGAATCCTGGAACGCAGTCCAACCCCGGGTCATGTCAACTCAATGATAAAAATTTGCCAAATAAAAGAAAAGCTAATTTTAAGCAAGTTTCCAATATGCAAATTTTTTCAGTGCTTATGTAATTACAATTTCTATTGAAAGCAGCATTTGCGTAACTCCTGGCTGGCTGTTACTTTTTATTCAATGTTGTACAAAAACAGAGTTCAGAGTTTCACTGCTAATCAACTGGCTTGTATTGTTTCAACAGTCTGAGCCACCAGGGCAGAGCATAGAAAGGGGCAAACACTGCTTTCAGTTGCAATTACATGTAAAAATAACATTATTATCATTATTAACATGTATTTCTATAGCGCCAACATATTTCGTAGCACTGTACAAAAAAAAATGTGTTAAGTTGTTTTCTTTTATTAGGCAACAGATTAGTTACCCTGGGTGTCCAGTAGCCGGTAGGGACGCCCCCGTGCTTTCAGCGGGGACTCCTCCTTTGCTGGTTCCTTCTATGGCGCTCAGGTTTCATAGGCGCGGTGATGACGTAAGGCACAATGGCGCGGAATTAGAATAGTATATAAAGGGAATTTACTGTTAGCTCAGGGCCCGTTGTTAGGTTCTATTTGCTAAGTTCCTGGGTGTGTTATTCTATGTGAATCCTATTGATCTCCTGGTTCTTGCCTTGCTCGACTACTGGCATTCTGAACTCTGTATCCTGACCTTGCCTGCCTGATTACTCTGAACTCTCCAATCTGACCTTTGCCTGTTTACTGACTATTCTATGTTCCGGACCTCTGGCAGATGTACAAGAAACTCAGTTCCCTTGTATCCCTGGTATGTGACAGTACGAAAGTGGGAGGCAGCGGTGAAGGTGAACTCAGGCGCTGTCAGGCTCAGAGCACATCGGGAAAACTTTGTCCACGAACCCCTCTACAAACCCTGCTCCGTCAGCTAACATTGGTACTGCTTCTGCCAAACCTGCCCAGAGCTTAAGAGCAGAGCCTCAGCCTCCTTCACACGCTGTCACTAGAGTAGCCAGGGAGGAGAAATCGAACACTGCAGTATGGATAGTCGCCTTGTCGCCTTTTTTGAAGAGGAGTGGAAGTGGAGTTTTGGTAAGTTATTTCTTAATAAAGGCTTTGCCATTTAAAAGTTTCATTTGTCTTGGTGTTTGGTTTTCATGTTTACTAACGAATTTTTGTAAATACATTTTTGATGTTACTGTAACTTTAAGCGCATTGCCTAATATTAAGTCAGATGCATTTCCACCTCTCAGTTGCTGGAATTGTGAGAGAAAACACTGCATTTTGAGCAAAATATATGGAAACAGGGAAGTCGACATTAATATGATGAGACAACTGGCAACTGTTCATTGTTATGTTTATTTTTAATGTAATTATTGAGCTCTTTGTTCAGCAGTTCTCTAGTTGGAATTTCAGCAGATGTTTGGTTGCTAGGGTCCAATTTACCAAAGCAACCAGGCAGTGATTTGTACATGAATATAAAAGGGCCTGAAAATAACAATAAATCTGCAACCTTGCAGAGCAATCATTCTCTGGCTGCTGGGGTCAGGGACCATCATTCAAAAGCTGGAAAGTTGCAAATATCTCAAACACAACAATATTTTGCTTCCAGACCTGTGATTACTTATTTGGCCACAAATAAAAAACTCAATTTAAATATGTCATGGTCATGGTTAGCTGATAAAATGAAAGAAAAGCATATGGTCCTCAAATGAAACATATTCAGAGGCCTGATTTAAAAGTGTCCAGTATTTCCAATATCTGAAACAACCAGTGTTCGTTTTAGCATGCAAGTACCTTTATTTAAATGCAAAATGGAAATATACCACCAAACACATGAAGCATTATACCTGCTTGGATACAAAGTAAAAGCTCAGAAAATATGGGGTTGATTGGGGTAGACAATGAAGCAGAAAACCAAGCCAGGTGATGTTTGGGAGTATGACCACACACCCTCTGTGACTGAAGTGGTGCTAAATGCTGTTAGCACTGAATTCAAATCAAGATATGACTCGTTTTTAGTGATGGGCGAATTTATTCGCCTAGGTCGAATTCGCGGCGAATTCCCGCGATTCGCCGCTGGCGAATAAATTCGCGAATCACCAGCGAAATTTTGCTTAACGAAAATTCGCCGAAAACGAGTTGCACGTCAGTCGCGCGTCGTCTTTGACGCGACGCGACGAAAACGACGCGACGCGCGACGAAAACGACGCGACGCGTCAAAGTTGACCTGACGCGCGACAAAGTTGACGCGACGCGCGACAAAATCGTCCCGCGACTCGTTTCGTGAATTTTTCGCCGATTCGCGAATTTCTCTAGAAATTCGTGAATTTTTCGGCGAAGCGAATCGCGGGAGATTCGCCCATCACTACTCGTTTTACTTCATTCTGGGAGTGTGAACCATGGGGAAATGTGCAATATAAAAAGAACAGTTTTGTAGCCTTTCTTCTCCAGAGTGGCTGCCATAAACAGATCTGCTGTTGAGAGAGCATTGCATTGGAATAATGGAAAGCTGTCATTTTAAATCTTGCTGTAATAGAGTTTTATTTTATACATCAGGGATACCAAGCATATGGCACTTTAAGGGCTGCTGAGCTAAAGTCTCTTTGTTTCAGATTTTGCTGGATACAGGGTGTCATGATACAACAAACGAATATGCATATTTGATACATTTTTTTCTTTAAATGAAGCCCAGTATGAATTTCCCTGGGCTTTATTTTATGACAACCTTGCAGTTACCTCATTGCCTTCACATTATTATCTTCAGGAAATCTAAATATAATGAACACATAAGCAGATGAAAATTCTATAATGAAATCTCTGATTCAACTGAACATTGGGACATAAATGTAATTTGTTAAAGTGAGGGAAACCATCTGTAGAAAGCTGTGAAATGATGACAGTTTAGCACCACTCTGTCCCCAGAGCTCCATGACTTTACAGCAATTGTATTGATAGCAAAAGGACAAAAAAACAAGATTAATAATAAAAATGCTTTTTTGAAGAGAAAATAATGGTCTTGAATAGGACCTTTTTAGTTGGAGCCCAGAGACAGTTACTGCTGTCACAGCCTGTCAGATAGCAGAATTGTATTTCATAATTTGACAGCAAATACAAAACTATTACTGATTGTCAGTACATTTCCTGGCCATTAACATCCACTGAGGTATGAAATCAGGGACAGTTGACA
>CM044444.1:64983265-64993303 GCA_024363595.1 Xenopus borealis
CAGTAACACTTGGATTTATATATACTGTATATGTTGTGTGTCTATGACCACATAGTATTCCTCACTATTTATAATGACCCCTGATGTTCCCTTGTGAGAATAATATGCATTTTTTATTATTCAGGATCCACAAGCTAAGCAACAGCATGGCCATGAAAAAGTAAACCATTTAGTTGTGTCCTATTGCACAATGTAACAGATTACAAATGAAACTGCAAGTGAAATATGCAAATACCAATTCACACATGCTATATGAAGTCTTAGAATAAATAGTTAGCTACCAAGGAATTTGTTCAGTGTTTACAAAAAAACATATGTATAGTATTCAGCCTATACAATACAGCTGTTGACTTTAATGCCCTTAGTATGATCAGCAGCCTAAAAAGATAACCATTTTATTTGTGGGCTACACTTCTGTTTATGAGCGTTGGATTCCACTTCCCGGCAGTACAGAAGTAAACAGGCTGCTTTTACAATTACAAATATTTAATGCTACAAGAGTTGAAGTTCATTTAGCGCTTTGTGTCTTTTCCACTTTACTTATACTGTACATTCAGTGAGAGGTGTAGCAAAAAGTGCGGCATGCATTTCCATTCATACTTTGATGGACTCAGGAATCATTCCTAAGGTCACTCATTTGATTATATGCATTCTCATTGTTTCTCATTACCTCAGACTTATGCGAGCCTATAGAAGAACTGCATGATTACTGGGACCAAGATTTCTGTCTCGCTCAGTAGTCCGTTGTTCGCAAACACAATGGTTAAGCTGATAATGCCAGCCTAAACTCTAGCCACTGGGGACCTTTTACAATTTGAAGATCTAATCATTTTAAAATATGACTGTCTAAGATAGATTTGAAGAAACTGATCTTGTTATATAGTGACACAGGCTCATCTTTAGATATTAATGACTTTGTGTGTATGATGTGCACAGAGCAGCTACATATTCTAGTGTTCCTAGTCATCAGATGCTTTTATCATCTCACTTTTTCTACATTTCTTTATTCTTGGCAATGACTCAGGGCAATTATTTTGTGAAAATTACAGTTCTCCATTTGCTGCCTCTAAAGAGAATATTCTTGCAGCCCAAGCTTAGACACCTATGGATATTTACCCTGTGCTAAGGAAGTCACCGATTTTGTGGTCTTCTTTTGAATGATTTTTAACAGTACAGAGAGTTTTCATTTGCAGAATTTTGACAGTAATATATTATTGATAAACTTCCTAGTAGGGATGGCGCGAACTGTTCGCGCGCGAACTTGTTCGCGCGAACATCCGCTGTTCGCGCGAACATCCGCTGTTCGCGCTAGCAAAATATTCGCGAACGTCGCGCGACGTTCACCATTTTGGGTTCGCGCATAGTCGCCGCTTTTTTTTGCCCTCTCACCCCAGACCAGCAGATACATGGCAGCCAATCAGGAAGCTCTCCCTCCTGGACCACCCCCACACCCCCTGGACCACTCCCCTTCCATATAAAAACGGAAGCCCTGCAGCATTTTTTCATTCTGTCTGTGTGTGCTGCTTGGAACAGTTAGTGTAGGGAGAGAGCTGTTAGTGATTTCAGGGACAGTTGAAAGTTTGCTGGCTAGTAATCTGCTTGATACTGCTCTGTATTGGAGGGACAGAAGTCTGCAGGGATTTGAGGGACATTTTAGGTTAGGTAGCTTTGCTGGCTAGTAATCTACTGTTCTTCAAACAACTGCCATACATTGACCTGTATTTTTTCTGTGCTTCAGTGGCTGCGACTATTTTCAGCATTTATATGGCATATTTTTTCTGTCCTTCAGTGGCTGCGACTATTTTCAGCATTTATATGGCATATTTTTTCTGTCCTTCAGTGGCTGCGACTATTTTCAGCATTTATATGGCATATTTTTTCTGTCCTTCAGTGGCTGCGACTATTTTCAGCATTTATATGGCATATTTTTTCAGTGCTTCAGTGGCTGCAACTATTTTCAGCATTTATATGGCATATTTTTTCTGTGCTTCAGTGGCTGCGACTATTGGATTTTTCAGATACATTTTTGCCCTTGATCCCCCTCTGGCATGCCACTGTCCAGGTTGTTGCACCCTTTAAACAACTTTAAAATCATTTTTCTGGCCAGAAATGTCTTTTTTAGCTTTTAAAGTTCACCTTCCCATTGAAGTCTATGGGGTTCGCGACGTTCGCGAACCGTTCGCGCGTTTTGTCGCAAGTTCGCGAATATGTTCGCGAACATTTTTGCCGCGGTTCGCGCCATCCCTACTTCCTAGTTTCAGAACCAGCCAGTACTCAAACTCTGGTATACTCTGTCCAGGAATCTTTCACTTACAGATGCAGTTACTGGGATTTGTAAGATAAATGCGTCGTGACTCAGGGCTAATTGAAGAAACTGTGTTATCCCAAGTTATCTTAACTCATTTAATGCATTTAACCTTTTCATTAGCATACCAAAGCACCATTGTTTTCAATGGTGAACTCTTTAATTGGATGGGATGCTGTGACACAATATTCTGTGCTATGTGGGATAAATGGGATAGATGAGTTAAGTCACGACGCATTTAACTTACAAATCCAAGTGACTGCATCTGTACTGTGTGAGCCACTGGAGGATTTTGGGGATGGTCATGACCTTGTCATTGTTGTTTCCGAATCTGCCTGTTTTCTGTATGCCTCCTCCCGGTTCTCTCCCCACCTCATTTCCCTCATGTGTTCACTTTTCTCTATCTTCTGCCCTTTATAAACCCCACCCAAGCTTTTCTCCGGGCTGAGTCATTGAATGTAGTTTGTTGTTCCTGGATGACCTGCCAACATTGATTCCTGTCAACCGTGTTTCCTGAAGACTTTGATTCCTGTTAGCCTTGATTCCCGTTAGCCTTGATTCCCGTTAGCCTTGATTCCCGTTAGCCTTGATTCCCGTTAGCCTTGATTCCCGTTAGCCTTGATTCCCGTTAGCCTTGATTCCCGTTAGCCTTGATTCCCGTTAGCCTTGATTCCCGTTAACCTTGATTCCCGTTAACCTTGATTCCCGTTAACCTTGATTCCTGTTAGCCTTGATTCTGTTAGCCTTGATTCCTGTTAGCCTTGATTCCTGTTAGCCTTGATTCCTGTTAACCTTGATTCCTGTTAACCTTGAGTCCTGTGTGAGTACCTCAAAGTTCCCGTGTTCCCCAATTTCTCCTTACCTTGTGGATTCCCTGATACTGACCTTGGCCTGTCTCGGCTATCGATTTGTCTGTTTCTGCATTTGTTTTTGGGTACTGGTTGCCATTAAACCTTCAGCCTTTCATGCCTGTGCCTCCAGTTTTCTATGGTTATACCCCTGGGCTTCTGCCATACCCACTCCCCATGGAGTGGCTAACTGCCCCTTACACCTAGCAGTTATGTAGAACAAGAAACATCATAAAACCTTACATAGATGTACTGCAACTTAGTTGAAAATATAAAATTGTAATGTCCTTTATTTTGCCATTAATAAGATTGAAGGTAACACAGTTAACTATACAATTCACAGCACTCTCCATCTGGGTAAGATGCAATGCAACCAGGGCCGTTCCTGCCATGAGGCCTTGCCTCAGGCGGCAGTGAACGGCCAGTTACAAGGGGCTCCAAAAAGCCACCTCCTGTAACTTTAAGAGCTGAATTTCCGGTTTTTAAACCGGAAATTTGGCTCTGCTAGTGCAGAAAGTGCAGTACGCGCTTTATTCATGAAAATTGTCATCATCGGTACCGGAGCAATGGGGATTGGTGCACAGGAAGGTGGCCTTTTCACAAATCCGGGCCTGCTAGCGATGCAACCCCTTTTGACGCACTCCAACGCTAAACTTTTAAGCGTGGATCGGGAGAGAGGGGTGGCATTGGGGTTGCTGCATCAGTCCTGGCCCAGACTCTTTCTTTGTATTTTGTAAAAGAAGCAAAAAGCTACATTGCAGACAAACATTCCTAGTGTTATGAGGTTAGAATGTTCATTTTCAAAAATGTTGTTAAAACCAAACCATTCTCTTATGCAAAGATGAAACCTATGTGATTAGTAATTGCAGTTTGCTCCCATTAGCAGGGACATCAACTTCGCCAGCGTCCGCTTCACTCACATCAGAACACTTAGCCAGACGTAGATTCGCCAGGACAATGCTAATTCATTAAAATGCAAAGTTGCGTCCATGTTGCAGAACGCTAGTGTAATTATGCTAGCATTACTTCGTCAAGCAAAGCGAAGTTGCACTAGCGTTGCCAAATTTGCATATGGCTAGATGTATACTATATGTAGCAGCAAATACATTATATTACACATGCCTAAGAAACCTTGAGAAAAATAAGAAAATAAGAGTTGTTATATTGCCATACCAATTTAGGGGGGAAGCCGAGTACCCCAAAAAAATTTGACCATCTTTTGCAAGCTATAACCCTGTAAAAAGGAAAAGACTTAGAAAAATGTTTTTTTTTTGACAAACACCTATCTAATCTATTGTACTTCGCCTGGACCAAGGTAGCGAAGGCAAGTCTGGCACAAGAGGTAACGTTCAGTAAAATTTGCATCATTGTGAATTTATGTTGTTAACAGGTTGCAAATTCACCTGTCTTTATGGAGCAAAGTACCGCTAGAGCCTATCTCCTTTGCTAGAGAAGTTACGCTAACGACCATTAGTAAATCGGCAAAGTTCCAAAATGATGTCACGCTGGCGAATCATCTTTGAGATTTTGTATGCCTTTGGTTTGGTTCTTTGTTTGTAACATCTCCATTATACTCTTGAGTTTTTGTTTAATCAACTTTAGCCCATTGTATAGATAGGACCTTTTTAGATATTTGAATTTTTTTGAAGAATTGTTAAATTGACCTTTATCCATTGATGTTCTGTCCCAGGGAGTGAGATTGTTTGAGTTACTTCTCTCTTTCTAAGCTTTTTATTTGCCAATGTTACTGGGATTGGTTTCATCAGTTTTTTTTTAATGTTTTATAAGATGCTCGGTCTCTGATCATTGCTTTTTCTGTGCATCAGAGGTTAAATCCAATGTATCCCTTATCATAATAAACAAATTTGTATTTTTTGTTGTATTATTTAAGAGGCAGATTTATCAAGGGTGAAATTTCAAATTCATGTCAGATTAAAACATTTTCCAGTTTGCTGCCTGGTTTTCCAATTTAGTCAAATCACTCTGCAAAGTGGCAGCATATTGCATGGAACCTATAGTTCTGCACAATATTGTTTCATCAGAAAAATAGAAACTGTACTTTCAATGCCTTCCTCCAGGTCATTAGTAAACAAGTTGAAAAGCAAAGGACCAAGTACAGAGCACTGGAGTACTCCACTAGCAACACTGGTCCAAATGTTCCATTTATTCTTTGCAGTCTTTTAGCCAGTTCTCTATCCAGGTACAAATACTATGTTCCAGGCCAACATTCCTTAACCAGTAACCTTCTGTGTGGCACTGTATGAAATTCTTTAGCAAAATCTAAGTAAATCACATCCACTGCTATCCTAGAATTGAGGTCCCTGCTCACCTTATCATAAAAAGAAATTTTAAGTTAGTCTGGCAAGATCTATTATGCATAAAACCATTCTGGCTCAAACTCCTAGTATTATGATTTGCTATGAAGTACAGTATCTTATCCTTTATTAACCCTTAGAAAAGCTTTCCAAGCACTGACATCAGACTAACTGGCCTATAGTTTTGAAGCTGAGAAAAGGATGCCTTTTTGAATAGTGTCACCACATTAGCAATTTGACAGTCTCTCAGCACCATGCCAGACATCAATGAATCCTGATCCTGATTTTGATATTGCAGAGTATTTGTAGAAGCTTTCACTGTTATTTTCAAGTTTTACTAAATGTGTGTCAGGAGTATGATTTTTGATGTGGAGAATGTGTGATGTGGTTTTTCACAGTGAATGCAGTGAAGTTGTGGAATGTACTGCTGAATGATGTTGTGATGGCTGATTATGTAATGCCTTTAAGAGGGGCTTGGATAATTTCTTGGAAAAACACAATACCCAAGGTTATAGTGATATAGATATTGGGATATATATAGTTTATGTGAGTGTACGGAGGGGATGACGTGAGTGTGTGTATGGACTCTGGGTTTCATTTGGAGGGGTTGAACTTGATGAACTTAGGTCCTCCTTTAACTGAACTTAAATATGCAACAGAAAGTATGTTCCTCTGAGTTAGGTCATGCTGACAAATGGGTTATACTGGCCAATTAACTTGATGAATTGATTTACTGTCTAAATCAGGGTCTAAAATTTTGTCAGTCACCTCCTGTGATTAAGGTGCCATTTCGCATTTTATTGACATTCTCTAGAAGTTGCTTAATATATATGTAGGTAAGGAAGACCCATATGTTTGCTGTAGATAAACTGTTGCCGCGGCTCAGGAAATGCTGGAATTCTCAATAAAACCTTTGCCTGTTCCAGCACCAATATTTTAACAGTAATGTCAGTCTGGTGAAAGGAGTGGAAGGCTAATTCTATGTCAGCAACATTGCAGTCTTTTTGCACGAGAAGTTTGCCTGCAGAATATTGTCCTGGAAATTCTTATTTTCTTTGTGTTAGGGAAAAAATAACTGTTGTTGAATATTTCATTTAAATGATCAGTTTGACTGGATATGACTACATGTAGAGGATTTTGTGACTGATTAAAATAATTGAGAGATCTTATCTGCTTAGCGTGATTGCAGTAACATCTGCAAAAATTTTGTCATATGGGTTTTGTAAATGTTGCTACTGTACTTCTTTAAGGATTTCATGAGACCCTTGGCTTAGGAACTCTCAGAGATTTTGTATATTGTGAGAGCTGGGTCTAAAATCTACCCTGGAACTCCCCTTAGCCTGATGTTGTTCTGTCAGTAATTATCCTTTAAGTCAGCTATTTTGTTTTTCTTAGCAGAACAGATTCAGCCAATGGATTATAAACAATTATCTACATTCACCCAATGTCTGCAGTTCTGCCTTTAAGTGAGTGTTAACACTGCTCAGCACTGACATTTAGCAATATTTCCTCACTACTGTATGATTAGAGCTGCATACAGTAACAGATATAGAGAGGAAAGGGGGGACTGCTTTTCCTGTTTTGTTCAGTATTAGGACAAGCTCTGAAGATGTAAATCCAGGTTTGGAACTAACAAATTTTTGTTTTGTATAAGACTTCCAATAAAACAGGAGATTTAATGTAGGGCATGCTGATACATTAACCAAACAGAGCTTCCTATAAATAAATCTTGTCTATTCAAGGGATTAGTGTACTGCACACTCTAATAACCATAATCTATCTATGTTACCAAGGTTAGGGACAGAGGTTGTGTGATCAGAAGTTGAAGAGGATTAAGGAAGAATATGGTATTTGTGCTGCCCATTTACCATTTGGTATGCTGCAAAATGTATGTAGGATTATTACATTTAGAATTATTTATTTTATCTTTTCTGCAGACATGGGGTTTTAGGAAGGGATGAATGGAAACAGAACAATTAATTCTTCATTGCTATATTATAGTGCCTACATCCAGTGCAGCTTCTATTATAAGACGGCTGATGTGATTACAAATATTTTGCATTAAATCAATATTATATTTCAGTTTAGCATGATGATTTTTAGTTTATTATTTCATTTAACAAACTGGATGATTCCTAGTTTCTTCCAAGGGTAATTACGCTTTGTGCGACATCATTGGAAAGTTCTTATCATTATGTCTATATGAAGTATATTTTCCAAGCTTATAGTATTTATTTTTAAGATCTCTTTGGCACATCTGCCTAGGCTTATGTATGCAGTATTTGCTTTAATGCGGGTGTTATCTGGCAGTCTTCTAGATGAAGCTCTGCACCCTGCTCTTCTGCTGTCAGTGATACTGGGAGTTGCAGTATGTCCTCCAGGTTTAACTTTTTTACTAGTCAAGTAGAAAAGCCCATGGGACCATGGGCAAGGTCCACAGCCAACAACCCTTTGGGCCAAATATTTGTCTAAAACGGCTAACTTTGGAACATTTGTTGAGGTCAGACTAGGCAAAGATCTATGATAAACAATGTACATAGAATCAGTGATTGCAATTTGCCATAAATGCTAGGGGAAGTTTCTTCATTTAAAAATTTTGGAAGCTAACTAACAGTACATGTTATACACTTTTACTTAATAAGAAAAAAATCAATTTATTTTGCATGCACACGTTTGTAAGGGTAGATCTATATGTGCCATTGCTGTAAAGCTGTCTCACTTGCCCCCCCATTTCTCTGTAGAAGTTGATATATCAGAGTTAGGAAAACGGTGTCTAAAGATTCCAGCACAAATTTCAGGAGCAATGAAAATGGTGCAAAATGTACACAGATCAGGGGGGATTCTTATTAATAGATTGTTTTGCATTTAAATGCAGGTGTGGGCCCTGGGCAAGTTTTTTTTTTTTACATGTTTTACATTCTACAGAAACTTCAGAAAGACAAAGAAGTAGAAGGAGAGTAAAATGGGATGGAGTGGTGCGTTGGATGGGAGATCTAAGTATGCAATTTATTCATAATTTGAGGACATGTCCATGATATAAGAAGTGACAGTTGTAATTGGTGGCGGGTAAGAGGCAAGGTTACTTGTCCAGGTCAAGGGCATTCCTCAATGTTTCAGCTTTTATTTCCATCATGGTGGGAAGCAAGAGCCATTTCTAGTGATGGGCAAATCTACCCCGTTTCACTTCGCTGAAAAATTTTCGAATTTCCAGCTAAATTCACGAATTGGCGAAAAAATTTGTGAAACAAGTCGTGCGTATTAAAAATCTACTGGAACTCCTTCAGTTACATTGAGTAGGAGACAATAGCCTGTCAGAAAGTAGTTCCATAGTGCAGCACTGGCTCTTTTTGAAAGCACATGACCAGGCAAAACAGCCTGAGATGGCTGCCTACACAACAATATTACAACGGGTTACGAATTCAATTTTACATGGTAGAGTGAATTATTTGCACTGTAATTAAGAAATAAAAATGACACCATAAAAATCATGACAGTGTCCCTTTAAATAGAGCAAAAGATACAGGTAAGTAGATTTGCCACCGCATAATTTACATATGGAAAAGATGTCAAGGGAATGCTGGATAAATATTACCAATTTGCTATGATCTAGCAAACTGGGAATTTTATCTCAAATCCCCTTTATAAATGATGGACCTGCCAAACACCTAAGTCTAGTAAATGCAATGACTAGTCACTTGTGTTAAAATAAATGTCATGATTTGCTGTAATTACACAGGTACAGAGAAGTGTGAAAATTGCAAATAGTGCAACTTTGCATTAAAAATCGATGACATTTACTGATGTGGAGATTAATTAATTTCAAAAGTGCCACCATTCTAATTGTAAGACTAATCATATAATTAATGTAATAGCTTGTCACTATAGGGTCAAGTGAGCAGGAAAGACCTAGTGTTATAAAAAGAGAGTATATAAAAACCTATTAGATAGTAGCAACGCGAGTCTGTAATTGGAAGGAACAATATACAGATAAAGCCACCTGGATTTGTGTTAAATGCGTCATGACTAGTGATGAGCGAAACTCCCGCGTTTCGCTTCGCTGAAAAATTGCCGAAACGAGTCGCGCGTTGTGTCAAAAACAACGCGCGACTCATTTTTGGCGGCAAAATTTTCGGCGCAAATTTTTCCTGCCGTTTCGCGAATTTATTCGCCAGCGGCGAATCGGGGGAATTCGCCGTGAATTCGCCCCATGCGAATAAATTCGCCCATCACTGGTCATGACTTGGGATAACCTGAAGAAACTGTGTTAGCTAAAGTTATCTTTTTCAGCTCATTTAATGCATTTAACCTTTTCATTAGCACACACTTTAATTAGAAGGGATGCTGTGACTACATTTTCTGTGTTAAATGGGATAAGTGGGATATCTGTGTTTAGTCATTCTGTGTCAAACACACAAACCAAAGTGGCTTCATCTGTAAATCACTGAGCCTCAACAAGAAATTAAGTTTTAAGGTTCTTTTTAACTTTGGTTGATAATATTTCTCTTTAAACACATCTCCTATATGCAGGGCTGCCATCAGGGGGGGACAGGGGGAACAAGTGTCCCAGGCC